>JAEQBH010005581.1:0-250122 GCA_016808115.1 Tetrastigma voinierianum | reverse complement strand
TAGTGGCAAAAGTCCGAACAAAGGCCACTATCTTCAAGTATTGCAATGTAGCGCAGATGGTATGAACAAGCTGGGAGCAAAGCCTGTGTGTGAATTGTGCCGCAGTGGGTTGATCGGTATACATTGGTTCGTGATAGAGTGCTACCGCAGCGGGTCAGTGGCCCGGGCATCGGGCAAAGGTTCAATTATGTGGGAAATGGTTTGAGAACATGCTTTTTGGGCTTTTCCACTACTTCCTTTCCATTGCCTTCCTCAGTCAGCAATGTACAATACTCCTCCACCATGGTTTCACTTAGGCACACTTCCTCTGGATTCTCTTCCTCTAAATGAACATGATGCTAATTGATGAGCCTTGAAATGGAGTATTGTAGGTCAGTTTTAATTTATGCTCAAAGTCGCTTTTGCTCTATCGAAGTCTTTGGTTCAAATTGTTTCACGTGATCAATCTCGATTCCATTTGCGGCATTAATTGCCCTCTCATTCTCACAAAGTTACCTACTAGCTTAGTGAGGTTCGCGGAGTGCTTCTTCCATCGAGAGGCCGACCGCGACGCGAGGTAAAGATATCATGTGAGCGACTACAGGTGGGCGCGCATCATCTACGAGGATTTCTATAGTCCCTCATGGACCTATACGCATTGGGATTTCTCTCCATCGGGTATCGATGCTGTTGTTTCCCAGTGCTCCATCGACCATAATTCAAGCCAAAATGCACTCCTCGCAGCGAAGAACAGGCAATATAAACAATCCTCGCAAAGAATCTTTTTTTTTTTTTTTTGAACAAACCAAAAAAATGAGCAAATATAATAAAAGAAAAACTGACAGTAAAATATAAGAAATTCACCAATACTTGTGATAAGGATCACAAGTGTTCAACAGGTCATCATTCGCACTTAGCCACCATCCCCAGAATCTGCCGCTATTTGATTTATGCCACGCAGGTGCCTAATCAACAATATTTGTATCCTAAATTCCTTCCTATCGCGTAGC
Source organism: Tetrastigma voinierianum (assembly GCA_016808115.1). NCBI lineage: Eukaryota > Viridiplantae > Streptophyta > Magnoliopsida > Vitales > Vitaceae > Tetrastigma > Tetrastigma voinierianum. The sequence continues at coordinate 249,133 of JAEQBH010005581.1, read as the reverse complement.
AAAGCTACTACTTCAGATAATCAAGGTCTGGGGTGGTCGAACACAAGGATGGGTTTTCTTCGTACAAATGATTTACAGTGAGGTTCAAAAATGGTGAATTTGTTTTAGATTTTAGGATTTGGTGTAAAAAGTGTGTGGAGTTGATGTTATGGAAATTGAAAATAAAACGAACATCCAAAATAAAGTGTAAAAAAGAAATCTTTGAAGTGTCAGCTACTAGGTCGGGTTGATAGGTTACAAGAGGTCCTGCTATTCTCGTCATTGGGAGGATGACCTATAGTCAATTCCTAATCCCGATCTTCATTTAACTTTAAAACTAAACCCTAATAATTTTTCCTTGATAGAAAGCATTTATTTAAGATTTATGGTTCCTACAAAGGAAAATCTATCACCTCGACTCCATCCTATAATGATTCATAAAGGAAACTAATGAATCTCAAGGATCTAATAATAAGCATCCACCGAATCTCAAAAGATTACTAAGTATTGATTAATGAGGATGCATCACAATGAAAATATAACCCTAACCTACCTCAAGTGGCTCAGAATAGCAATCTGACCTGGATACTCATGTATCTAAAGCTAAGAATACACTAACTAAAAGCTCACAAGTATTGGCCAAAGAAAGTATACTTCAAAGAGCTTTAAACCTAGAGTTAAATTTGGGAACCAAAATGTCAAAACTCGTAGTGAAAAAACAAGGGAATAAAATGCAACCTTACATCCCAAGCCTAGCAACCCTCTTCTTCAAGGTTTGGGAGGTTTAAATAAACATCCTTTCAATTGTCATCCTCAAAGGGTGTGTTTTGCCGCCTAAAGCAGAGAAAAGATAGAGAGAAGAGGCAAATGAGGCAAACAAATCTTCAGACTATAAATTCTTAATTAAAGTTAGGTTACAAAATGGTTCCTCAGAAATGGCTTATATAAATTTTTACAAATGTGTGAAAATACCAATTCATCTAAATAGCATAATTACACTGAGGGCAGAAATGAAATTTAATCAAAACCGAAAGTCGCTTTGTACACAAAAATAGCGTGATAATTTCACATAGAATTTTCGCTATGTGACGAATTGGCGGCAGCCAAATTTATAGCTAATTGTATAGCTTAAATTTCCAATTGTAGAGAAATTTTCACCATCGGGCACTGTCACCAATGTCGCATTGTCTATCAAGCCCTCGTTGCTACTATCTAATAATATTCATTCTTCTGCTTGATATTCTCCATTCCGCCATTTAAATTGATAAAAACCATATGAAATTGATGGAAATCAACCGGACTTTAAGTTACGAATGATCGACACAACGACTGGGCTTCCAATTCCCCGCAAACTACAAAACAGCCCCGAAATGCGACGTATACAATAGGGACCCGAATGATGCTCAATTGAAGACAGAACATTATACACAAAAAGCGCTCAAAACTCATTAAAAAATAGTGGTTCAAATAGCACTTTTTAAATGAACTGAATCAAGAAACAAAAATTACGCCATAAGGAGGGGATAAAACCAACCTACAAGAGCTAAAAATCCTACCCAATGACCTGCCCTGCCAAAGAGCAAGTCTATGCAAAATCAAGTATCAAAACAAAGGTCGACTCCTAGAGAACCAACCTAACACCTTCCACAAAAACCTAAGTGTTAACTTGATTAGTTTTCAAAAATAATCTGTCAAATTGTCCTCTCCCCAACCTAACTCTTATCTAAACCTAGCAGCCTAACCAACCTCAATAAATTAGGACCCAACTTTATTCCATAACTCCTCTTTTTTTTGTAAGGGTGCAATGCTGAGGGTATCGAACTCACAAGTGTCCAAAATCGGGTCCACCAATGACTCAACCTCAATTAAGGCTAGGCATCAAGTCATAAGAATCTCTCAACCACTAACTCTTCGTGCTTCACCCCTGGGACTCCAACAGTTCAAAACTCTAGCACCTTGCCAATTTGCTACCAACGATTCAACATAATCGAGCACAAAGTCATGACTCAACCGCTGGTTTAGCGTTACCAGCGAAAGACTTTCGCCATATACCCCTCGGACCATGCTCAGGTTTCAAGGCAAAACGTCACAATTATTATTTTTTTTTTCTTTTTCATTTTTCTTTTTCTTTTCTTTCTTTCTTTTTTTTTTTTGAAAGATCATCGTCTTTATTCGTGGGTCCAACCTATTAAAGGTCAAAAGTACCGGTTTGGTTTTTGGTGGTAGTTTTAGAGGCCAGATGGCTAACTCATCAATGAAAATCCCAATGTGCATGGTGTGGTTAGCTCAAAGGAAGAAAAAAGGTTGAATGCTAATAAGAATTTCAACAGTTAATAACCAACCACATACCACCATTCTAACATCACTAATGATTGAACAAAATTTCAATTTTTTCATACCGTAGTCGGGCATAAAAAAAACTGAAAATGAGAAATTGCAAGCATGAACTAGAAACTAAAAATATGAATTATATTGTAAAAAAAAACAAACTAACTAGCAAGCCATTTAACTAAACAAAACAGACTTGCTAAAAACATAAATCAACACTTCCTTCCTTAACTCTCCTCAACTGAATTCTCCCACACTGTCCTGTCGTGATTATGGAACGGAAATTTATTGAGTAGCCATACTTCCAGGAGAAATTAGTAGCCACTGGGCAGAGTGAGGGAATCACTCAAACAAGAAACAAAAAGAGGAAAAGTGTTAAACCAAAATATTAATAGTGCACAATATGATCATGTTACAAGAATGGAAATCAAAAAGATAAAAATATGCTTCCCAAAGAGGCCTTATTCACCCCATTTGGCTTCAAATGATCAAGTTGGAAGAAGAAAAGAGGTTAAAAGAGACCAATTGGAGCATTTTGAAACTTATGCCTTCATCATAATTTCAAAAGTGTTTTTTCCGGCTATATTTAGATTATAAACTCTCTAAGCTTTCCAACGATACCAAAATTACCCAAACTTGTTCAGAGCGAAAAGTTATGGGTAAAAGAACTAAGTAATTAGGAAGTTGCCAAAATCTTCGCAAAATTTCCAGGGCTTGTGAAAAATTTCATTTACATATAAGACAAAATGCTACATTGCTCTTTTTTTCGTTTTCTTCCTAAGTAAATGACATGCAAAATTTTGCAGATAAAATAAATTTATGAGGAATTTTCTTTTTTTTGCCTCCTAGACTTCCTCATATAAATTAAGCATCTTAATTTTGAAAAATGTTACAGAAAAATGAAAGAAAAACAGGAAAAATGAAAATGAGTTAAAAAAGGATTATATTAAAACGATAAACTAAAGAGAAACCAAACAACCCAAAATAAATAAAACAAATGAACAATGCAATTGAAACTGAAAAGGGAGGACTTGGAGTCTCCAACTAATAGTTTCAAGCCCTTTGGAGGTCGAACCCAGTGATACTTCGTGAATTTACCAGGCCCGTGCGCTCAAATTTGAAACCGGCGACGGTTTCGATATGAAACCATCCAATACGCCGCTGCAATATGAGCACCGCCAATGCCCGCGATGATATAGTGGTTAAAGCCTGAACAGCGCCACTAATCTCAAAGTATCACATTGCAAAGGCGTACGGATGCTCCGTGAGTAAAAGCCAGCAAGCAATGTGTCGCGCAGTTTAGGCAGATATGCACCGGGTCGAGAGGGTGTTACCGGGCAAGGCTATCGCGGCTCGGGGCGCGCACTAGGATCCAATTTTGTGGGAAGTGGTTTAAGATTAGATTGGGGTTTCCATCGGCTTCCTTTCCATCAGCTTTTCCTGGGCCAACAAGGGTAAGGATTTTTCTTTTCTCCATGCCTATGGGATAAATACATACTGTGGCACTCGTAGTTCTCGGCCACGGTTTCTTTCAATTCGCTCGCTACCGCGCAGCTTGAGTCTGTTTACCCAAAATAAATGGTGTCAATCAGCACTCTTCCTCCGATTTCTTCCTCTGGCGAACATGCCATTATTGCTGAGCCTTGAAATGGAGTACTGCAGGTTGTCATATTTTTGATCAATTTCGCTTTGGAACCCATCTAATTTCTTGTTCAGAGAGCTCTCCACTGTGTCAATTTTAATCTCCATTGTGTCAATTTTTTGATTGGCCTGGACATTCACTGCTTTTTGCTCCTCTATAAAAGTACCCACCACTCCTGCTCAAATTCAAAAGATTGCTCGCTTAACTCGAAGAAGCTAATCGTGGTGGTTGTGGTGGTTGAGGAGTCGGGCTATTGGAATATGGAGGAACACGAAAAAGCATCGCTGGAGGTCTCGTTTCCATGAGAAATTGGGTGGTTCCCCCAACTCATGGCTGTAAATTACTACCATATGGTGCATTAGTTGGAGGCACCATGCGTGAGGGCAAGTCCAGAATCCTCATGACCCATATGCATTAGGTTTCTCTCCACCGGCACGACCGTGTTATTTCTCCCTCTGTGTTCCATTCGGGTCGCATTCAAACCCACTCAGACATGCACTCCCGCAAAGAAGAATAGGCAAACACAAGACAACAAAGAACAATCCTGCAATTTAAAGGTTTTAGCCTCTTTTTTTTTTTTTTTTTTTTTGTGATATGAAGCTAAAAAACTCCACAAGAAATACTAAAAACATGATAAAAGAAGATTTCACCAAAACTTGCGGATGAGGATCACAAGTGTTCAAATATTTCATCATTTGCATTAAGGCACCATCCTCGACAATGACACCATTTGATTCGAAATAGGGTATCTAGAATCAACAAAATTTATACCTATTTCCTCCTACCATCAGAGTATCGCTACCGTAGTACAGCTGGGCTTTAGGTTAAATACAAGGATGGGTTTTCACAGAATGACTTGCAGCCGAGGTTCAAATGGTGAATCGGTTTGCATTTTTGGGGTTTTGTAAAACACAAAGGGTCAGGATGGGTTGAAAACCTAAAATAAAATAAGTTTAAATGTAAAGAGAATTTCAAGCATTAAGCTATCGGCTCGTTCTAATGGTAACCGAGGGTCCTCGCCCTTTCCTCGCGGTCGTGGAGGGCACCTATAGTCATCTCCCGAACCCGCTTCTTCATTTAGCTATAAAACCCAGCCCTTTAATAACCATCCTTTGAAAATTGGTATTCACTCGAGCATCGCGGGTCTCGCATGCTGAAAACAAGTCTCCTCGACTCACTTTCCAATGACTAATAGATGGTAATTCAATGAATTTCAAGTGATCTAGTAATAAGCATCCACTAACCCTAAAAGATTACCAAATACGATCATTCAAGGTGCATCGGCGATTTAAAACCTATAGTTAAAAGGAGACACATGAATATGTTGAATACCGCGTGAGAACATGAGAACCCCGCTTACTCACAGACCAAGGTCAACAGCCTTCTCCTCCAAGGAAAGAAGGTTTTAAATTTCGCTTCATCCTCCCAGCGTCACATCCCTCATGTGGTGTTCGCTAGTGAGAAAGGGAGAGAGTGAGGGAAAATGAGAGAGAAAATGAGAAAGAGCTGAACTCCGCCGAAGCTCCCCGCCCAAAAAACTTTTTTAATGATCCAAAAGTCTCTCCAATACCCTGTCTGGGCTTTTATAGCCAAACCCCATTACAAAATACCAAAATAACTAACCAAACACTATTACAAAGGACAAATCTAGAAGAAATCCAAAAGGTGACAAAAAATCAAAAAGTAAAAAGCAGTAGGAAACAGTGAACAATGAACAATGGTAGGCAATTTCACAGGCAAAGCACTTGTGAGCCATCATAAATTTTTGAACACTTATGAAATTTCAGAACCCTGCGAAATTGCAAGGATCACAGATTCTCTTCTAGCTTCCTTTTCTACTCCGATTCAAATGATTTCTTCATGCTTGAGTTGAACTTATCTATGGTATAAATGAATGAAAAACAAAAAAACTTGCCATAACATTTGATTAAGAGTATCGCAAGGTCCTAACATGCCAACCGTTAATTAGGGTCGACACACAGCAAAAATGCTCAAAATCGTATTAATAAGGGCAGGCGTAAAATAGCACTATTCGTAGTAATCAATTACAATTACGTAAAAGGGTTTTTCGCCTGCACTTACAAAATACAAAAACAAGGCCAAATCTGGCCTTTTCCTCGTCACTAAGGTCTCGATGAGCTTCATCGCCCGATGTACCTCCAGTACCTGAAATTATTTTTCCATGACAAGGTGAGCATTGCCAAGTAGTTGAATTTTCCTACAAGTGTTACTCCCCCCTAAATGTGCATGCAATGGCACACAACAATCACTCACATTCCATACAAATGCAATTTATACATGAAATGATTTTGTCACGATGAGATGCACCTTCGCTTCAAAACCCGGTCCCGACCGACTCCCACACACATGCAACGCCAGGTGTGAAAACCTGTCATTAGTGTTCCACCTAGTGACTTAACTCATTGGACCGACCTCCAATACTCAATTTAATTTCATTTAATTCTGTGTGTGTTTTTTTATGGTCGCAGATTCGTTCTCGCACCAGAACGCCGCGACGCCTTCCCAACATTTTTACAATTTTTACCGTCTATGATCATGTCTAACTCACAGATGAATTTGTGTCTTTCAATTGGGACTAACCTTAACTCATACGCCCAAACGTATTATTATTTATTTTTTATTTATACGATTATGAGTCTCGACCTTGAACGAGTCCCATTCGAACTCTCACTAAGCATATTCACTAAGAATGGTGAATTTACTCATCACACGCACCTGCATTCACCGGCGATGCTACCATGCGCATATGAATGCAATCATGCCAATTCATTTATATAATCTTTCTATGATTCATGTATAATTATATTTTTCTACAATATAATTCATACAATTCAAACAACCATGTTAACACATCAACTTAGCATGCTTTAACAACATCATTCATCACACCATAATCATGTTATTCATTTTCGCAATACACACAGAACTGTATGCATGAACAAACCAAATTCGCTTCACAATTTAGTTCGATTGGCTCAAAATAGTCCCATATTTTTGCTCGGCTGTCCGGCAGCCTAATGTTCTGCGGACTGCTCAAGGTAGTCAAAAATCAAAGATTCAAACAAAACTGGATCGAGCCGCACGGCCATTTTCAAATTTCCAAAACTAAACCATTCAGATGGCTTTTGCACCAGAATCAACTCATCGAGAAAAACCCCTACCTCACGGAGTTTGAAAGCAGTTGAAACCTCCCATTTCAGGCTTCTCTACTAAGCCCTCGCGCAGTGAAGCCATTTCATTCGACCGAACCGATAGTCCGATCGCTGGGAAACTGTATAAGGTGGAGCTTCTCTACTCTTCTTCTCTTTCTCTCCTTTCTAGTTTCTTTCTTTCTTTCCCACCACTTCTTCTTCACCGAATTGCTCGGGTCCGGGCGTCAAGTGGCATGTCCCCCATCTTGGCACATGTTACTCTCCCATTGACTCTCTTGGATTTCCTTTATCACCTTACCCATAACTTTGGATTTCCTTCCTATCAAGTTGTGACACATGTCACACATGAGCCCCACTTAGTCTCTTGTTTGAATTTCCCTCCATTTGACACGTGGCTCAATGTGAGCCACTCAACACGCACATGTCACTATGGCCTCCGCCAAAAACGCAAATTTCGATGCCAGCCTCATAATTCAATAAATTAACTCAGAATCGGGATTTTCATGGTGACGATTCCAATCTGGGTGAAGTCTCGCTTTTGTCATTCGAGATCTAGAAAAAAAAAAGATTTTCCCACTAAATTACCGCCACTTTTTCAAAAAAATTTAATTTTCTGGGTTTTACAAGCAAAGGTATTCTTCTTTGTTTTTCTTCTCATATTCTATCACCATTGTCGCACACCACAACAACTAATATTGTGAGCTTAGGTACGATGGCTACCAACATAGCGGTTCGGCGGATTTTAGAACTTCGATGTGGTAGGAGTGGTTAAGGCTGCTCGTGCGTAGGGCTTGTGGAAGGTAAGCCGAGTGGAAAATAAATCAAGGAATGAATGTCGGAATTAGAAAGATTCGTAGTCATACGATCGATCATCGCGACGCGCTAATTGATGAGGCGATACCATGTCATGGGATTATAACCTCATAACAATTTGTTGAAGTCGAGAGCTCAGACATGTGAAAGTCATTGACAAAACAAGCTACTTAAGAAGAAGTTGTATGGTCTAAAGATGGCGTAGGTCACCACTAGATTAACACATAAACGTGTTTAATCAGATCATTAGTAATATGAATCGAGTTGATGTGAAATTTGAAAAGGAAGACATGGCATTGATTTTACTAAATTCTCTACTCGAGTCTCACAACAATCTAGTTACCACTCTGATGTGGGGGAAAGAAACTTTAGAATAGGAGGAGATCACAAGTGCTCAACTATCCTTTAATCAAAGGAAAAAGTCAGCATGGAGTTCATAGGGTAAAGGCTTGTTACTATGGTAATTAGAGCGCGGAGAACAAGTCTCGGAGTGAGTCGAGTAGAAACAAATCTCAATCCAAATCAAGGAGAAAAAAGGATATTCAATGTTACAAGTATGGGAAAAAAGGGCACATAAAACGAGAATGTCTAAAATGGAAGAAAGGGAACACAGAAAATAGAGAGGGTTCATCAAAGTCTATGAATGTAGTAGAAAAAGGAGACTTAGAGAGTGGTGATGGTGATATGCTTTCGTAGTCATCGTCAAGACTGGATCCAAGGATTCTGATTTATGGATCTCAGCATGTTCTTTATCATATAACGCCCAATAAAGATTGGTTTGATACTCAGAAAGTTAGTAAAATTCCGGTTATGTTATGACGGTAACGATGCTTCATGGGTTGCTGAACAGAGGAATATCGAGTTAAGATGTTTGATGGTGACATTAGAATGTTATGTGATGTTATTGTTCAAACTAAGGAAGAATCTAATTTCATTTGGAACTCTAGATCTGCACGGTTTTAATTACAACCGCTAAATGAAGTAATGAAGGTATGCTGCGTTCTGGTCAAATAAGGATTTAAGGTGCAAAATCTAGCATGGAATATCTACAAAACTTATGAGTCCCACAATCGTAGATGGAGCTTATAAATCGTGAGCTTGGATAAGATAGTACAACCTTGTGGCATATGCGCTTAGGGAATATGGGTGAGCGTGGGATGATGGAACTTCATAAGAGAAAACTATTGAAGGGTATCAAAACATGCAAGCTTAAGTTATGCAAATATTGTGTTTTTGGGAAACAAAATAAGGAGTAGTTCAAGACAGCCACACACAAGACAGAAGGGATTCTTGATTATGTTCATATAGATGTTTGGGGGCCACTACAGACAACACCGTTAGGAGGTAATGTATATTTTATGAGTTTTATTGATGACTATTCACGGAAACTTTGGGTGTACTTCATGCAACATAAGTCAGAAACATTTACAAAATTCAAGTTATGGAAAACTGAAGTGGAAACCAAATAGGGAGGAAGATCAAATGCCTTAGGTCGATAATGAGACATTGTACACAAACCCTGATTCATGCTGTGTAAGGAGCATGGTATTAAGACGCACTTCATAGTCTGAAAGACACCACATAGAATGGTGTGGTATAGAGGATGAATATACCTATAGTTGAAAGAGCTCAATGTATCATATTGAATGCAGGCCTAAAAAAGAAGTTATGGGCAGAGGTAGTGAGTATGGTATGCTACTTGATCAATAGGTCACCAAGGTAGCATTAGATGGAAAGTTGTAGAGAAGGTATGTACAGGTAATGTGGTAGACTACTCTCGAGGTTAAGAAATGTTCTGATGTCCAAATTTATGCACACATTTCTAGAGAGGAGAGATCGGGGCTTGATGCTAGCGAGCATCTCCAAATAATGGATTTCTATTTTTCAACTCAAATCGGGCGCTCTTCTCTATATTTAGAAACGACGGCCCAAATTTTAAAGACTCAACTCCAATAAGCACCCTCATTTTCAACTCCAAATCACTATACATTCTTCAGTCTATTTTTTTAAATAAGAATATTTTTAAAATATGATATGAATTACTTTTTTTATTTAAGTATAAATATAAAATTATATTAAATAAATAAAAATATATTAAAAACATTTTTTTATAGGGTAAAAAATAGATTAAAACCTAAAAAATGATTTTTAAACTAATAAATTACATTATAAAGCATAACATTACATTAGAAAATAAAACAACATTAAAAAAGTTATAATAAACATTAAAATTATAAACCAAATGATAAAATAAAATAATAAAAATCCAATACGATGGTAAATCACCTATACATCATTATATCCATTAAATTGCTAAAATCACCACTAGGACCACTTGATCAATTTGCTTGGGATTTGCAAGTCATTTTTTCAAGGTATACAACAAATTTTCTTGTAAAGGGAAGTTATTATATTAGTTTAAGTAAATGATATGCAAAAGATCATATAATGTATTTCAATTTTTTTTTTCAATGAATTTTTATTTTTATTTTTAAGAAATTATTGCATTTATTAATTAAAAATCTTAATGTTTTATTATCTAACTCCAAATCAATAATCTTTCATTTTCAATACAAATGAAAATAATAAAAATTTATTATATCATTGTAAAAATAAAAAAAATAAAAAATTAAACTATTTTGAATTTATTTATTTTAAGAAACAATTATAAATTATTTAAAATAAATCAATACTAAAAGATGAATATATTAAAATCATTTTACCTAGATTGTATATAAAAATAATTCTAAAATAATAAATAATAAAAATAAAAATATCTCTTTAAAAATAAAAAATATGTTATAAAAATATTATGTTCAATAATTATTTTATTATTATAATAATAAAACAATGGTTAATAGTATTATAATAACAAAATAATATGAAATAAATATTTACTAAAATGCATTCTATCATCTTTATATTTAGAGATTTAATATGAATCTCCAAATACGAAGACTGTTCACATCTCTATTTTAGGATGAAAATAGAGAACTATCGAGTGTGGTTTTTGGTCGTGAAATCTTTATATATAAAGATAGAGTAAAAAATAAAGCAATGTTGGAGATTCTCTCAGTCTAGATAGTGCATTTTTTTTGATATCATAAAGGGGTAAAAGGCTTCAATCTATGGGATCCGAAGGCAAACAAGGTGGTGATCAGGTTATATGTACCTTTACGAGAAGCCATGTTGTAGAATACTCAAAGTGAAGAGAAGTCGGATTCTAAAATCATTACAATGATGAGCATGTGGTACAGGTGGAACTAAAGCTCCATAATGCAAAGGATGATACTTAGAATGCAGAGAGTGCTAGTACAAAATATCAACAACCCTATATATAGCCATAAGCAGAGACAAGTGCACTATCAAGCCACTTAATAGGTATGGTTTTGAGGATTTGGTTTCTTATACACTAAACACTAGTAGTGGGGATCCTACTAACTTTCAGGATGTAGTACATAGCGAAGAGAAAGGTACCTGGATGGGTGTTATGGAAGAGGAGATGCAATCTCTACATAAGAACCAAACGTGGGAGTTGGTGGAACTTCCTAAAGGGAATAAGGCTATAGGGTATAAGTGGGTGTACAAGAAGAAAGAAGAAGTTCTAAAAAAGGATGGTGAAAAGTTCAAGGGTCGCCTAGTAGCAAAGGGTTACTCACAAAAGCATGGGGTTGACTATGATGAGATTTTTTCCTCCATCGTCAAACATACCTCTATCAAGACAGTTTTGAATTTGGTAGCGATTTGATATGGAGTCGAGTGCAGGATGTAAAGGCGCCTTTCCTTCATAATGAGTTGTGAGGAGATTGTCTACATGGTACACTAGAAAGTTCACTCACGGATAAGACCACTTGGTTTGTAAATTGGAAGAAATCGCACATGGGTCAAGCAAGGCCTAAGACAATGGTACAAGAGATTCGACCCTATAAGGATCCAAATTGGCTACAAAAGATGTGAGAAGGATCGCAGGTTTATGTGGAATTTTGATGATGGTTCATCTATTTTTATGTTGCTTTATGTGGATGACATGTTGATCGCTGTAAAGAGTATGAGTGAGGTCAACAAATTGAAGATCTTGTTGAGCAGATAATTTGACGTGAAGGATTAGGGTGTGGCTAAGAAGATTCTTAGGATGGAGATTCGAAGAGAAAGAGCTATTGGGAGATTGTGGTTGTCTCTTAGTGGCTATGTTAGGAAGGTTTTGGAGAGGTTTAGCATGGAGAATGCAAACCGGGCAGAAGTACACCTTGGCTAACCATTTCGTGGACTATACTTCACAAGGCTCCAAAAATAGATGATGATGTACATGACATGTCAATGGTCCAATATGCAAGTGTAATGGGGTGCTTGATGTACGCTATGGGTTATACAATACCAGATTTGGCATAGACTGTTAGTGCGATAAGAAAGTTTCTATCAAATCTAGGACAATCGCATTAGGATGCAATCAAGTGGGTCTTCAAATACTTAAGGGGAACTACAGACTATGGCATCATGTTTGGTAGACAACAAAGTGTTCCTTTAGTTGTGGGATATGTAGATGCAGATTATGCAAGGGATTTGTATTACAGGAGGTCTACCATAGGTCACATGTTCACTCTTGGTGAAGGACCTATTTTTTAGAAGCCTATGGTACAATTCCTAGTTGCATTCTCTACCATTGAGTCAAAGTATATGGCGCAGCTAAAGTCGCTAAGGAAGCATTGTGGCTTACGTGATTGGTCATGAGTCAGGGTATCTCAAGCAGGCGGAGTTTAGTTTCATTATGACAATGAGTGCATATTTTTAGAAAAGAACTAGGTGTATCACATGCAAGGACCAAACACAGATGGAGATTTCATTGGTATCTTCTAGCGAAGTTATTTCTGAGAACCGCTACTGAATGAAGCATGTTGACAAAGCCCTGTTAATACGTAAAGTTCAAGTACTATTTGACTTGATTAACATTCCTAGATGTTAGACGAGATGCCATGACATATCATTTTGTCAGTCTTCAAGCCATGGTTGGTTGTCTTCAAAGAGGTGGATATTCATAAAGATGGAGATTGTTGTGGCATGTGACTCATATTGAGTCTAGAAGGGTCAAATGCTTGGAGTGGAGAGAGAAAGGGAGAGGGAGCACAGGTGGACCAAGGAAGGATTTTGGTTTCTACGCATAACCTTCTCAGAGGGAAGGGGGTGGGGCTGGGGAAGGAATAACATGTTTGGGGTGTGTAGTGAAGCCCCGTGGTATGATACGGTATATTTAGGGTATAGAGGTATCTTTTTAGTTTGGTCATATCCATGGTTATTATAAATACCCTCTTATGTAACCCTATTTGAATATCGTGAAAAGTTCAAGTCACCGTTCTCGTGGATGTAAGCACACTGCCAAACCACGGAAATTATGTGTGCATTTTCTTGTTTTCTTCCGATTCTTATCACCACCGTTGTAAATGATTCACAACAAGAGGGAAATACTTCTTTAGGTATTTCTCATTGATGAACCTCTTGTGTAGCTCTCCTTGTAGATTTGCTAACCAATATGCATTTCTAGGTAGTACTTGATGCACCTTGAAAGGTCCTTCTAGTTGGGAGACCATTTGCCCAATTCTTTGTCTTTGGAACTAATTGGCAATATAATCTTCCAAACAAGCTCTCCTACTTCAATGTTTTTCCTCTTGATTCCCTTTTTATAAGTTTGAGCCACTTTATTTTTCTGAATCAACATAGAGTTGAAGGCTTGTAATTTTCTCTCTCATCTCACGATTTGTTCCATCATCATGGCCTCTATTTTTACCTTGAAAAGCAAGGCCTTTTTCCTAGAAACTCTTAGAGAAGGCACCACTACTTCCATCAGAGTATTGCATTCTGTCCAATTTAAAGAAAATGACTTAAACTCTGGCTGAGCTTCGGGAGTCCTATAGCCCATACGCCCTAATAAAATCATGTGCCACCCCAGGATTCTCCTTCAGCATTTTCTCCAAGATCCCTATCAATACTTTGTCGATGCTATGTCATTCATCGGGCTCGCATAGAAAGAGTTGATCCGATGAGTCAGACCTATAATCCATAGCAAAGTAATTATCTCTTCCCTATTGAACATTGTTTCTTTATCAGTAGTGGTAGATTGAGGAATCCCAAACCTATGAATAATCTACTCCTTGATGAATTGGATCACATCCTTTTGTTATGTTTTCTTCAATGGTACTGCCTCCACCCACTTAGTGAAATAGTCTGTAGCAACTAGGATGAAGCTATGCCCCTTTAATGATGCTGGATGAATCATCCCAATTAGATCCATGGCCTACCCTCTGAACATCCAAGGCTTTACTATTGAATGTAATTCAATAGCAGGAATCCTCTAAATGCTTCCACACATAACAGATCCCTTATCAACACTTTGTTCGATGATTCCGCTTGTCCATCGACTGGGCATAAAAGGAGTTGATCTTGAGTTGTATCTATTTAAGACCAAAATTGATGAGTGTGTGCGCAGGCAAACTGGGCATTGCCACCAAGGACTATTCGTTCACTTCAAGAATCCGCGCCTAAAAACTCATTTAAGACCACAAATCGATGAGTGTGTAGCAAACTTCCGGCACTACCACCAAGGACTATTATTCATTCCCCAAAGAACGACACCAAAACTCTATAAGAAGATCTTTCTATATACCAAATTTTTGTTTTCTGTTGTGTAGGTAATAATTTTCAATTAAAATTTGTTTTGGTCTAAATCACTGCAAGTGCATAGGTCATACAAGTAATAAAGTGGATTATAAGTCCAGATATCATTCACGAGGATTGGTTAGAAATCTAAAGCTCAGCTACCCCTACTACTCAAGAAAATCTCTATTTGAACTAATACTTTCTAAGATTGGTATACTATCTATCAAAACTGTAATGAAAAACTTGTATAAACCTTACTTTAAGTAAAAAGAATTATAATCTACAAGAATAAGAAATTTTACTCAATAGAAATAACACTAGGAGAGAATTCAGTGTTATGATCATGAATTTGTAGCAAGTTCAAAAACAAGTTAGCCATGAGTTTGAATTCTAGATTTGTTCAAAAGCATAATAATATAGCCTTGCAATTTTCCTAACACTATACATTTCACTACCTAACACACCATATTCCTTTCCAGGACAAATGGATCTAAATAGCTACTTGTAAAATATGACCCTCTTTAAGATTTAGTTGATTTTCCTTTCTAGTACTTCACAACCATTTCTAAGGATTGAAAATTGCTTGTCCCCATAGATAGGATAATACAAGCCTTTTCTAATTCAATTGGTACCTCAATATGCAATTCATTAGTATTTTCCCTTTTCTTAATTAGAATCTAGCTAACACGGGATCAAAAGAACTTCAGCTCCTTCGTTCTTTCCCACCGCTAAAGGTCGAGCAAAGTCAGGCACTAACCTCAGCGCTTCTATTTATAGGCTCCAATCATTGGGCCTGAAAACGAGGTGGAAATTGCGGTCGGTGCCCAAAAATCAGCCTTTAGTTGCTAATAAAATGTGGTCTATGTCGCTACCGATGATGCGATCGCAAAAATGCCGCGACTTTGAAGAAAAATGTCGCAACTCTGAATTTTTGTTGATCCGCGGAAATGTCACAATTTCTGATGTCAATGTCTCGACTTTGATATAATGTCAAGATCGATGTCAATTCCACTTTAATTTTTCCCTCGCTTCTACAACGTCGCGGAATATGAAGAATTAATGTCGTGATCTATGTTATGATGTAGTTTGCTGGTCATGACTCATTTATCATCGATGTTGCAACTTCTGGGATCGCAATAAATGTCATGACTCTAGTCCGACGCGTCTCGACCGCTTTCATAATGTCGCTTATTCCGAGTCGCGACCTAAAGAAATAACGTCGCGACTCGGTTCCAATGTCGCCACTTTGCAGAAAATGTCACAACTCTTAAGAAATGAATGTCATTTTTTGTCGAGTCGTGACTTTGAAGGAAATAAGCCGATCAGCTTGTTGATTTTTAGTATGGAGTTGCGACTGGCTTCACCGATGTCGCGACTTCGATAAATGTCGCTACTTTTGTGAATAATGTCGTGGCTTTGAAATCTTCTACTTGTTTCGTCAAATGGATGTCGCAACTTTGATATAATGTTGTGACTCTCGTGATTCAGTCGCGATCACCAAATTTCATGCTTAAATTCCTCCTTAGTCAAAGTCGTGACTCGTCACCCGATGCTTCGATCGCTGTTTACTTGCTAATTTTTGCTTTTCCTTTAAATTCCTATAAAACATAAATTTGGTTGAAGATTCCATAATTTTGCATTAAATTAAACTTTTAAGCCTTAAATATTCATGAAAAATGGGCTTAAAAATAGATGAGTTTTAGATTCATCAAACTCCCCCAAACTTAAAAGTTTTTGGTTTGTTCATGCAAAGAAAAAGATTATTTGTTTGTACTCAAACAATTAAATTGATTTTTAAGGACATTTTCTTTCAATCATACTAATTAGATCATAACAAATTTTAGTTGTGATATCTATTTCGCTAAGCTAATTTTTGAATCCTAAAAGCCAATCTATATCAACCAATATTCTGACAATTCCTAGAATGTAAACAGTTAGTTCATGACCCTTGAAGTGAGTGTGTTTTGGTCTTCCCTTTATGACTAATTTGCAGGTTAAGTAGCCTTATGAGATATATTGTAACAAAATGGTAGTCTCTGATAATGATTTATGTCTCATAGGCTTGTCGGTCATATCCTTCTCCACTAATGTAGGCATAACTCATCCCTCAAGATCAAATAGGTCTTTTAGGCTTGTAATGTATGGCTTGGTTACTGGGTAATAACCTGATATTTACAGTTCAAGTTTACCTTACTTCATATACTTCATCTCAACACTCTGCCTTATAACTCCTCATCCTTTCCTTTATATTCAAAACTTTCTTTTTTTTCAAAAACAAAAAAAAAAGCACCCACCCCAAACTTGTTTTGGTGCATCTTTCCAATTGAAATCACTTGTCGTCAGGATGCCTGTGGATTTTGCCTTGAAATGGGGTAATACAACAAGTTTTAGGACCTTTGAGATTGGAGCTTTATATTAATCTAATAAGGTGTTCCTAACCAAGGAAAAATTAATTTTCAAGGTACTTATGACCAATGTGTCATTTTTTAGTCATTTTCTGAACTGTTCTATTCAATCAAGCTAGAATTATCAGCCTGATTCAAATTTACTTCAATTTCAATCTTTTAGAATCTGAAATTTTAGCCTATTTGTCCTTGACATCACAATCTCAATTTCGTTCCTCTATTCAATTCCAATTTCATTCACAATTTTGCCTCGTTTGTTTTAAAATAGATCGATAAAGCATTTTATCATTCATCCTGCTCATCCCCGCTTTAGCATTTCATTTTCTCAGCAATTATAGCACAAATCAACTAACAAATTTTTCCCAATTTCAACCAAACAATCAATAATAACCTTCATCATTAAGAAATTATACATAAATTCAAAAAAATTACAACCAAAACTCAATTCTGCACAACTTCCAAAACTTAGTTTTTCTTGTTTTCAGGTTCCGGATTTTCTGCATTCATAGCTTAAGCAATAATATTTTCAATCCCTTTATTATTTCCTTTCATTACTTTTACATTCAGTAAAACTAAATTCATTATTATTCAAGAAAGCAAACCACAAATTCCAAATTGATTTTTCTTTACTAATCACAAAATACATAATGAAAATGGGTTAAAAAGAAAAAGAAGAAAAGAAACAACTACACAGATTTAGAAACCGATTTTTCATTAATATGTTCAAGTACAATTGTAATTGAACAATTACAAAGAGAGAAAGGGGACATATTTGGTTATTTTCTTCCTATGGATTCGATGTTTGAGGTTCATCGGTTCGTATTGGATTCTCAAAGATTGGATGGAGTATATTCAGAAATGAGGGTCAGGGGTCTTTTACTTATGTTGTCTCGATATCTTGGTACAATCCATTCTAGCATTAAAGTATTAGGCTCTTAACCGGGCTCATTTTGTCTATCCCCACCGAGTTCCCAAAGCACTCTCAAAATCACCCCGGCATTATATTTTTATCATATTATGACCCACTCATATCGCTCTGTCCAAAGCTCCCTGAGTAGTTCAGGGAGGTTTCTTTTTCCTCATCCCTCCTCTGGATGATGGCCCTGATCTCCTTTTGGTACTCCTTGTATAAATACCCAAAAGCATCTACCTTTTGAAGCATGTTATGCTCCATTTTTCAGCTCTAGGATTTTCAAAGAACTCTGTCCTCTTCAATCGATCACTATAAATGCTCTCTCTCTCTCTCCGAATTCAACTCTAAGAGCTTATCTCTTTCATCCAACTCCATTCATCATCTCTTTGCATGGTCAGCGCCAAGTCTTCCTCTCTCCTTTTCATCAATTCATACAGGTAGTTGTCTCTGCACCTCATCTATTCCCTATTCCACTCCTCTCTCTCCCTGATATCTACTTTCATCTCTTGTAGCAATGCTATCAATGCAACATTGCTTCTTCTTCACTCTATCCTCCGTTTTCTTCTCTTTCTTCACTCTAACAGTATTGCTCACTGGTCCCAGGAGGGGGGAGAGCTCTAGCCGTCTTCCGCATCTCGCCTGCATGCCCACTTTCGATTCCTCCCCACTGCAAACAATAGCTTGTGGCTTGGATCTCTAGGTTCTTCGCCTCTGTTCGCCTCTTTCTCTTCTCCCTTTGATTTTTCTGGTCACTAGCCACTTTCTATTTGGAGTTTTTATAGTTTAGTAAGAGAAAGAGGTGGAGTTTTCAGGCACTTCTCCTCATCATTTTTAACTTTCGAACCCCCCTTGATGCACAAATGTGTGATCAAGGAAGGGTGGGGGATTGTTACAGAAAACTCCCCATCTTCATATTCCAAAATCAATTACGTAATGATTTTCCCAATGTCAAATTCATAGCCCTGGACCAATGCATACAAGAGTACGTACCATCCGCCTCATACTGACATTGCCGAGGGCTTCATTAAAGAATTCAAAAAATAGAACCACACCTTACTTACTTTAGTGAGGTTTCCTCTATAGAGATAGGCATGCGGAATTGTTAATGTGCTCTGCCATTCTCCTCTCCCTCTTATGAGCTTGTTGGAAATATTTTCAAGATTGGGGTTCTTCTTCAGCTCTCCATATTCGGAGTAGTCCCCTACTTCCTTGACCTCGAACAATTGAGAAAGGGTCATTTCTCCAAAGGCACATTTCCCGACATAGTGTTCAGTTTTTCCTATCCCCGAGGTCGGGTATAAACTCTGACAATGAGAGCTTATTCTAAATTTCCTAAAAAGCTACAGATTTTTCCCCATCCTCTTCTCCTCAATTTTTATTCAAGCGCCAGATTATTTCCTTGAACCCCCTCTCGCCAATGATTCCCTTCTTGGCGAGGATTTCTTTGAAATTCTTAGCCCCTCCGTTAGAAAAGAAAACTCTAACTTCCCCTGCCTCAACCTCCACGTCTTCTCTGCTTGCTCCACGTTTAACCGCCTCCCGCTTTACATCGGTTGTCCCATATTCCTCCTAGCAAGGCCACTGCTATCTCCACTACTTGGTCTAGGATGGAGAGCTGTGGAGCCAACATCTTCTCGTTTCAAAATGGAGATTTGGAGAAGTTTGAAGCTTAATATCAGATCTGCTTCAAGTAGGTGTTCATTTTATGTGAGGTCACCTAGATGCAATGTCACAACTCTAAGTAGAATGTCACATCACTTTAAATGTCATGGACTCGAGTAGAATGTCACTACCAAAATACGATGTCGCGACTTCGGTAGAATGTCATGCTTGATGAGTCTTAAACTCATCTTATTTTTAACTAATTTTCCGCTTATTTTTAGTATGTTCAGACTGCTTTTAATGTCAAATTATGGAATACCTCCAATTAACTTGGTGTTTTATAGGTTTTAATTCAAAAAAAGAAAATTCCAAGAAGAAAGAAGAGAAAAAGAGCAATTGCGCAGCCTATGTCGCAGAGTTTTCAGGTAGTCGACAACATCCAAGCAAATAGAAAAGGAACTCACACGACAATATTTCCCGTCGCAACACAAAGGTCCGAATATTGTCGATGAGCTCACATAGACAAAGACACTGCGACAAAAATGGGAAGAATCTAAATAAGTCATTCGAGATAAAGAAAGTTTATGTTAAGTACAAAAATTTTTTTCAATAGATGTCAACATTCGTGAAGAATTATTGCTGACAAAGAAGCCTCTATCACGACATTGGCCAGATTTTGCAACATGGAAAAGCTTGTCGAGACGTAAAAGAGCCAAAGAAACAACTCGCCGTAATGCGCGTCATAAGACCGAAGTAAAGAAGCATTCGCCGATGGGCGTGATGCGCGTCACGACGCCAAGAAAGTGCAAGGAAAATTTGGTTACGACAAGAGAAACAAAGTCATGACAGTGATGCTTGCTTGGGTGACCTAATTCCGCTTCAATTAAAGAATCCTAATGTTGCGATATTACTTCAAGTCATGATGTTTTCTATGTCACGACAGGATCTTAAGGTCGCGCCATAGAGATAAGTTGAACACTGACAAAGAAGGTTGCGATAGACTTTTCTATGTTGCGACAAAGATTTCAACACAAGGAAGAGAGGTCTTGTTGCGACATGACAAACTGGGTCGCAACACAAAGATAAGCTAAATATTAAAAGTCCTCGCTGGATAAAATCGTCGCTGGCGTAAAACATCGGACAATACGAAGAGGCGCGTCGCTTCAAAACGCCGCAACAAGAAATCGTTGCGGCGAAGACTTCCGCCACTTACAAACTTTCTTAGTCAAAGCGACAAATGTCGTATCACAAGAAATTTTGTTGCAACAAGAACTGGGCGTAAATGCCGTCATACGATATAAAAATCGGATCGCGACACAAATTTGAAGAAGTCGCGACAAAAACAATGTCGCGGACACAATCAAAGCGATGTCGCAAATACAACTATTCCGCGCGACCACAGGTGATCGTCGACATAATCATTGTAATGACAGACCAAAGACAATTGTTAAAGAGTCAAGAAAAGATTTGTCGTGATAGAGGAAACTCACATTTATTGTAATGAATTTGTCAAGAAAAGAATATCATTATGACTAAGGAAACTTCTGGCTGCGTATCAATCCAAGAAGGAGTAATATGGAGCCGTATCAATGGATAAAATTTAATTACATGTTGCAACAGACTGCGAATATAAATGAAAACCGCCGCAGCGTTTTCGTGTCGTACGTAGAATGCACCACCCAGCGAATTTCGGGGAATCCACACAGCCTTGAATTTAGTGGCCCAAATTGGTCTCTATAACAAAACACCTGAGGAAAGTGAGAGGCGCCAATGACTAAAAACCAGAAAGACCGTGGTTGATGACTCATCAGGCAGATTCTTCTTTCTTTCTTTTTCTTCTCTTCAGATTAGATTTAGTGTAATTAATCTTTTTTCATCAACTAAAGAAGAATCAACTGTCTGTGTTTACAAGCTGAATCCAATTGTTGAAGATCATCTTCTAATATCGTTAACCACCAAATCTAGATAAAAGTTGGAATTACTTTTCAGCGATTTGCAGTCGCCACTGTTTTCAATAACGATTTCAGCGTCTCTCGATCTAGTTTCAAGAAACAACCGGTTATTACGAAAAAGATATGGTTCTTTCACACAATTAGAAAGAAAATTTAGATCGAGAACTAAATTGGTCTAACGGTGATGTTCATGAAGTGAATTATTCCCAATATTAGTAACTAATACCCCATTTAAGGATCATATCCCGGCTCCCATTTCAGAAGCTTCTGGCCACAAAGATGGAAATTCGAGAGCATGAGAAGCATTGGGGGTGGTGCTAGACTAATAATAAATAACACCAGCTTTTGAAAGATTATTTAGATAAACTTCAATCACCACAGTTTCTGAGAATGAGTCGAGGATCTATCAATTTAATTAATTATAGATCTTTCCTTGCCCTGAGGAATGATTCTATCCCTGCGTTAGCAGATCTAATTAAGGAAAATGGAGAACTCTTTTTAAGATCTCGCGACATACCATCTTTCAGAATCCCGCACAATCCGCTCAAAGCAAGAAATCTACAACAAGAAATGGGTATGAAGTATTGAAAAGGAAAATACCCAGATTCATAGCAAATTCCTTGATTACAAGTAATTGATTAATATTAATCGTAACAACACGACCCTTCAATCACGAAAGCATACAGAAAGAAATCCAGACATATCACCGGCTTTGATAACTCTCAGACTCCAACTAAAGACAAAAATATATCTTCCAGACGCGACATGAACGACACCTTCACGTTAAACTCCACAACGCCCCGGCGCAAAAATAGTTTGGTCGCTACGTTTAGAGCCTTAAAATTTCTTTATCAGCAGACGGTATCGAGCAGCGGTAGTTCCTGCTGAAGTCACCAAAACGAAGAAACGAAGTTCAAATATTTAACTGGGGTAGTCGGCAGTTGAACCCAAATTCCTTTCAATCGTAATCGGTTATCCCACTCGTGTCTCATCTTTATTGGTCATGATCCAGCACCTCTATAAGATGAAATAATCAACCAGATCTCAATAATCCAATGACAACCATTTTGCATATTACTACGCCACTTTATCCAACAAATTTTCTGATGCTCTACTAGGATTGTTAATATAGTCTCAGGGTAATGATGTCAACCTTTCAGATATAAGAATCGCTTATCAACAAGCCGTGTCAAGCAGGTAGATTAGCTGAATTAAAGTCAATATTCGACAAAAGAGATAAAAACGCTGACCTGATGATTTTTCAAGGCTTTACAAAAAATTCTGAGAAATCAGCAAAAATAGTTTTAAAACAAGTTAATATCAATAATAAACATATTTTGGGGAATATATATGTAATTTCATATCATCGACTCCATTTGATCCTCAGGTTTTTACCAAGAAGATTTTAAATGCATAGAATAATTGTGCTAGATATGCTACCTCTAGATAGTAAAACTGGAAGAACCTCAAGAATCCGAGGAAAGTTACTAGTGCTTAAATACAAAATATAGATCAGATGACGCACTTTATTCCAAGAAGAAATGTGAGATAATCTTGTGATACTAAATTAATGAGAATCTTGGAGGTCATTATCAAGAGGAGTACTCATTATGGGAGACAACCTCTCTTTGAAGCCAACAGCCTTGAAATAAGCCAACATTGATTACTACGGTTAAGTAGCACCAAATTGATGTGTCACCCCTTTCAAGAACCAATTGATATCTCGGAGCCGCATGAGGATGGCCAAATATTAACGTTTAAATCTGCACCTCGCATTGCAAACGCTCAAATCTTCCCTTTCGACGAGAGATGGTAGCAGCACAATTTTATCGACAGGCAGACGCTGGAACACTGGGAAGAATTGGGCGGAGGCCTACATGAGTAGATTTTTTCTCCAACTCACTTCTGAGAAGAGTATAAAATAATTATCTTTAAACAGGAGGAGTCTCTACAATGCATGAGAGATTCGTAGACGCAGAAAGATGCCCTATGCATGGGATAGATCTCACCCAACAGATGTGACATTTTCTATCATGATATGAATAATAATTTCTAAGGGTATAATCGATGCATCCGCGAGCTTTTAAAAGAAGAAGTAAGAAAGGTAGATTATTGAAGACCTTGCTAAATGTAACTAAGGCTCCATCTCAGCCAGTGGTGAGCAGTCAATAGAGAAGGGTCCTATCAGCCTCATAACACGCACCATAGAAACAAAGTTGGAAGTGTGCCATGAACAAACGGAAGCAATGAAAGGTAAGAACCCACTCCCACATCATGGAAGTAGTAGGTTGAAAGAATTAAATAGTCAAAAGGCTAGTCATACTAAGAGCCCTACCGTTGAGGGACAAGTACAGTTCATAAAGAAGACACTTCAAGCCTAACCCCAACTTGCCAAACAACACCATACAATGCGATGAAGGAACCTCTCGAAGCTTTTCATATGGTGTGAGGTTACAAGCAGGTCTCTAGATCAGACGAATCACTAAACAAAGCCATATCAACCCAAGTTCCAAGAACAACAAAGAACAGAGGGACAAGAGGAGATTTGACCTGGGGAGCTGGGAAAAAGACCTAACTTTTCAAGATCGATACTTCAATTCATGTCAGAAAACAAAAGGATTTTGAATGTGCATGAGAAAAAATTTTCTGACCTTAAAAATTTCCAAGCAAACACAACTGTGTTGCAAACAAACACCAATGCCTCTTTAAAGAATCTGGAGATACATATAGCGCAACTAGCTCAAGCTGCAAGTGGTAGTGCTTCAAGGATTCATTTCCAAGACACTTAAAGAATCCAAGGGATTGTACAAAGTACTTTGAGGAGTGGTAGAGTGCTGTGACAAAGAGAGTTGAAAAAGAGGACATCGAGAAGAGAAACGCTGGGAAATTTGAGAAGAACTCGAGCGCCACACATAACACTTAATACACCTCCCAACAGCACTTGCTTAGTATATTAAAAAGTTTAAATGGAATGTTTTAAATAAAATAAGAAAGAACTCGGGAATTAATTACAACAAATAAGGGTAAATTACCAATGAGCCAATCACACCTAAGGGTCATAATATAAATAAATTCATATGTCAAAGTAGGATTTTGATAAAATCGAATCAAAATTAAAATGAAAATGAGGACCAAAGAATAATAAAAGAAAGATATTGTATCAAAATATGGAAGAAAATACATGGAAGAGATGCTGGTCATATGAGGAGGAAGTTTCCTCCTTGAAAGTGAAATAAAAAGGGGATAAGTCTTGATTAGAAGAGAGAATCAAAATAAATAACCTATTTTGGGTCTTGGAAATAGAGCAAAACTAAGAAGGCAAAGGTTAAGAAGTGAGAAAAGAAAAGAAGAAAAGAAGAAGAAGACTTCTAAGGAACTAGGAATATTTATATGAAACCATATGTTTATGGATACATGTCTGGTTGTAGGAACTATGAATATTTGTATGGAAAATGGGTGCGAATCTGGTGCTGTCTTGTATGGAACTTTTAAGTTTCGTATGGAAAGTATCAAGTTTGTACAGCCAGTATGGGTTTGTCTAGTTTGCAGCGGCAAATACATGGCTCGAGACTCTCAACTTACTTCGTTAGTGGTCGAAGTTGGAGAAAAGCTCCCAAAGCTCCTATAGTTGTGTCGGAAAGGTCCAGTTGCAAGCTTCAATTCAAGAAATTTTCCTATTTTTATCATACCTTAGTAGCCTGACCTTAGAACGAAGGGTTCGGGGATCAAATAAAGGAATATGACAAAGAAGTCCTTCCCAGAATTGTAGCCACAAAGAATGAATCATGTTAGGGCTTTTGAATTTCTCAATCTGTGACCCCATGGGGCTGCCATTGGCCTTTTACTCCGAATAGTCTAATAAAGTAGAGGTTAGCCCATAGAGGTCATGCAAACAGAGGCTCAAGAATCCCATGTGCCAGAGTCACAGACCTCATGCAAGAGAGATGACTGGGACCATAGCAAGAGGTCACCATAGACCACAAGCACAGAGGTCAAGAGATCCATGCGCAGGAGGTCAAAGGCATCTTCATAAACAGAGGCTCACAGACTCCTGCACAGGTCACTGCATCTCCATCCAACAGAGGCCTCCGCGACCTCACCCATATAGCGTCCGCCTGTGATTTGACTACGTAAGACCTCCGATCTTCAAGGCCCAGTAACTTCTTCGCTTCAACTCCGATTGGGTGTTTCGACTCTATGGAAAGCCCATTGAGTCAAGAATCCATTAATATGACCGAGGAGGGATATTAGGTGCCGTGACCGTGTGTTAGACCGAGCCTACCGAGGTCGGTCAGCTCGTCCAGCCAGATTTGACTACGATGACCTCCAACTTCGTAAGGTCATAACTCCTTCGTCCGAACTCCGATTCGGGTGTTCTAGACTCATGGAATGCCCATTGAGTCATGAATCCATTTATATGCCGAGAGGGCGATATTAGGTATGGTATTGGGCGTTGGTACCTAGCTCACCGAGTCGGTCACCATCCGCTAAGGATTTGACTACGATGACCTCCAACTTTTAACGCTGGCAACTCCTTCTCGGCCCAACTCCGATTCAGGTGTTCTTAGACTCTAGCGGAAAGCCCATTGAGTCAAGAATCCGGCCATATGACTGAGGAGGATATTAGGTGCCATACCAGTGGCAGACCGAGCTCACTGATGTCAGTCAGCTTCGTCCAGCCAGATTTGATTGGCTGTGATGACTCCACCTTGAAGGTCATAACTCCTTCGTCTCGAACTCCGCTTTGCTTGTTCTGACCCCATTGAAAGCCCATTGAGTCAAGAATACAGCTATACATAAAGATGGCTAAAAGGAACTCATTAGGTCCGGTGCTATAAAAACATTAAGCGTATATGATAATCATAAGCAGATACTCGCTTACAATATAAGATAGACAAGCATAAGATAGATAAAAGTACAAGTATTAGAAACTGGCTGGTGTATATTTCATATATGATAGTCTAATAAAGTACATGAAGATATAAGTTAATAAGATATATGATGTTATCAGAATGAGTACATGTATGAATA
Organism: Tetrastigma voinierianum; assembly: GCA_016808115.1. Lineage (NCBI taxonomy): Eukaryota > Viridiplantae > Streptophyta > Magnoliopsida > Vitales > Vitaceae > Tetrastigma > Tetrastigma voinierianum. The sequence goes on along the minus strand of JAEQBH010005581.1, from coordinate 222,647 downwards.
TGAGAACAGGTAACACATGATAAAAATATAGGAATATATGTATTATAGAGAAATATGAGAACCAGATATGAAGCTACAAATATGAGAACGAATACAAATTTAAAGTAATGATAGTATATATTGCATAAGCAATCATGATAACAATAGTTATTCATGCTTATGAAATACACGTAAAATATAATAAAACCGATTGCCCGCAGATGACCAAGTAGAGTGGATAATGGGCATGTTATGGCACACCGCAAAGATACAAGTTCTCGTCACATTTGCGTCCCAAGCCAGGTCGATGACATAGATCCCGTTTTGATCACTCTGCAAACCCGGAAGGTCACCACAGAGCCTTCTGCCTTTATAAGATGATCATCAAGCTCATTACAATGATAATGTGGGCCTCCGCCCCGATAAGACCATTGTTTAGTACAAGAGTACGCGCCGCCCTTATAAAGCTTCCTATATCCACTTCTTTCTTGCATTTATAGTAATGAAACATAAAATAAATGATTTGAATATGATTATGAGAAAGATATGATATGATAGGGAGAAGCATAGCACCTGTATGATGATAAGTTCTCAGAATTTGAGATTTCAGCAATCCGACATGATATATGAAAATGTATAAGAGTGTAAAATGATCTCAAAAGTATATGGAAAGAGAAAGTAATATGAAAGTATAACATGAATATGATATGAAATTAGTAATGCGATGATAAGTTCTCAGAATATGAGATTATACGATCCGACGTGATATATGAAAATGTATAAGAATGTAAAATGATTCAAAGTTAATATGATAATACAAAGACGGAAATAAAGATACGATGACTAAAGACATGATCATAGTACATGAAAACAAGGTATGAAAATAGAACATAACAAATGGTATATATACAAATCATGAAAGTAATATATGTATGAATATGATATGCATAGAATAAGATATGTAATATGAACCATTAGAAAGATAATAGACTGGAATGATAACATTAATAAGAAATATATGATATGAATATACATATGGCTACTTAAATGAATGAGGGAACATGCTATGAACACATGATAGAAATGCATAAGTGCTAAGAAAGATGTGAGATAAGTGAAAAGATGAAAGTTCTGACAAGAATACAAGAAAGTATAGATGTGAGATATGTCAAAGACGTAAAAACATGTAACGGAAAATATTGATATGCAATAGAATGTAAAGATTATAAGTAACTAAAAGTTATGCGAATATGTATAGATATATGAAATGCATATGTATAAGCTTGAGATGGTCACGGTAGTCACCATGCTTATGTCTCACTAAGCCGTAAAGCTTAGCACGTGTTTAATCCGTGTAGGTACGTAAAGGTATGATATGATGAGGATAGACATCCCACACGCCAGAAGGTGCCGCCAGACATAAAGCCACCGCACCGCCTAATGCATCTCGATGTTTTGTATTAGAAAAATGGTACATGTAAGGCGCTAACGAGGCGTGGAGCGATACTACGAGACCACCGGTGGTAGTTCTTTTTGGTAAATGAAAATGATTTTGTTATTACGTAAATTGCTCAGAGTAACCACGTGCGCTGCAAGTTCACCGAGAAAGAACCGGCCAATGAGTCTCAGCGCATATGGGCCTCGCGCCGGGACGTTCTTGATCCGGCCAACGGTCGGACGAATGGGGTGTGACAGTTTAGTGGTATCGTGAGCGTGCAAGTCAGCTCGGAATAGCCTAAACATGATAGATACGATGCTGGGGTCTGGCAGATGTAAGATATAAAAGATGGGAAATACATAATGAGGAAAGTGTTGGTTTTAATGTGACGCCCTGTGTTTTGTATATATGGATCAGTCTTCGAATCTGGGCTTGAAGAAGCTGAAAGTATTAACCCGTGAATAGGGGTTAAGGCTTCATCCTCTAATCTTCATTAGAAGTGAGAATCAGACTGGCCAAGCCACAAATGAAGCCTCATGGAGGAATAGCGCAAGACATGGCTCCTGATATCGATGGACTCCATGAGTCTATCAAGAACTATAGAGCACCTGCGACTACTCTGCAGCAGGTGACTTTTTGTCAATTGGTACAAGATGCTACAAAGCAGGAACGTATGAAATAAGCAACTGGCAGTAGTCCGTATTACTAAGGGTAAAAGAGTCAGAGAGTCTCAAGCTAAGCCATCTCATGGTTCAACTACAAAGAGAATAAGACAAAATGTACCACCTGGTTATGAGATAGACATGTTCTCAGGACAAGGAAAGAACCTAGAGTGCCCTCATTGCCATAGAAGGCATTCCTCCGTGTTCAGAGCGTGGACTGAGGTGTCGGGATGCTGGAGATAGATCACTTCGCCAACTGTCCAAGAGAATCCGTAGTTAATATAAACTGGCAAGGAAGTGGCCGAGGAAGACGGCTAAGTTACACCTTCGACTCGGGGCCGAGGTGGTCCAAATCAGCACAGAGGACATGGAGGTTCAATGTCAGAGACAGTGGATCATCCAACACCTATAAAGACCAAGACGAGCTTATGCTACGCAGTTCGGAGGAAAGCAAGATGCTCCTGAAGGTGATTGCCGGCGTATTCTCTATTTAATAATTGAGATGCATGTATAGATGATAATGAAGTAGTATAGACACAACATATAAACTAGAAATGAAAAGAAAAATATAAAGCATATGAAAAGAAAGGATTTGACATAGAACATGCAATGACAGAGTATGAATTTCTGGTGATTCAAATTTATAAGGAGGGGAGAGTCAGACACTGAATATACCTAATACTTTCTGACTTGTTAGTATATTAAAATAAACAGAATTGTTCTAAATGCACAAGCAAAGTAACTGAATTAATACAACGTCTTCTCACAAATAATCAATGCCATTCTAACGTCGCCCATGCAGGGCAGGCAAGAATGTACATGGTCATGCTATAAGACTACATGGGAACACATAGTATAAAGTGGCAGGTGTTGTTAGTGGCGCAAGGCATTTGAAGGCTGCAAGCAAGCAATGTGGTGGGTAAATTAATAATTACTAATCTGGGCTTAATTCAAGGGTCATAATATAATAAGTTCATATGTCAAAGTAGGATTTGATAAATTGAACTGGAATAAAATTAAAATGAGGACCAAAGAGTAATAAAAGAAAGATATTAGAATAAAATATGGAAGAAAATTATGAAGAGACAAGTGGTTTGAAGGAAAGAGTGGAGAAGTTTCTCCTGGAAAGTGAAATAAAAAGGGGACAAGATCAATAGTAGAGCACTCAAAATAAATAACTCATTTTGGTCTCGAAAAGAGAGAGCAAAACTAAAGAAGTTAAGAAGAAGAGAAAAGAAAAGTTAAGAAAGAAGAAAGAAGAAGATCATGTGTAAGGAATCCAGGAATATTTATATGAAAACTATGGAGGTATGGATACATGTCTCGGGTCAGAAGGGAACTATGAATATTTGTAAATGGAAATACGGGTATGGAATTGGTATGTATGCCTCAGCTATGGAACTTGTTAAGTTACGTATGGAAAAGTATCATCAAGTTTTCAGGCCAATAGTACGGGTCGTCTAGTTTTGGTGTAGAAAGTATAAGCAGATATTTGAGACTCCCAATCTCATTTCTTGTTAAAGGAGCTTCGAGAAAAGTTCTAAATCTCTATAGTTGTGTTTCGGGAAGGGTCTAGTTGCAAGTTTAACCCTAAGAAATTTTCTCATTTTACTTATACTTAGCATCCCAACTCAGAACTGGTTTCGAAATAGAAATAAAGGAATTTCCATATAGAATTCCTTCTGGAGAATTTCAGAAGATGACTAAATGAACTTTGATTGTTAGGATTTAAATTCTTTAATTTCACCCCATGAGACCTGCCATGTCCCTTTGATCAAAACAAACATCAAAGCAGAGGTCCACCATAGAGGCTCATGTTAGAGGCCCATCAGACTCATGTTGAGAGGTCTTACAGACCTCATAAGATAACAATGTGTACTCCCATGCAAGAGATAAACACACTATCCAATGCAGGACATCGACCCTTCATGCAAGAGGTCAACCCATGACCTCATGCAAGAGGTTGCACCATAGGTCTCATGCAATAGAGGCAGGTCAATGCACTCATGCAAGAGAGGCTCACAGACTGAGGTGGAGGTCACACACCATGCAAAGCAGAGGTCAACAGACCATGCAAAGAGAGGGTCGCCAGACCACCCGTAGCGCCCGGGGCCAGATTTCCTCCTGACTACGTATGACCTCCACCCCTGAAGGTCAACTTCTTCTGCTCAACTCGATTTTGCGTTCTCGACCTCTATGAAAGTCAATGAGTCAAGAACATACTGATATGACTGGAGGAGGATATTAGGTATCAGACTGAGGTGTTGTGAACTGTTTCTCACCGGGGTCAGCCAGCTCGTCCGGGCCAGGATTTGACTACGTATGCTTCCAACTTCTGAAGGTAATAACTCATTCGTCCGAACTCCGATTCAGGTGTTCTTCTTAGACTCTGCGGAAAAGCCCATTGAGTCAAGAATCCATTGATATGCCTGAGGAGGATATTAGGTATCAGACCGTGTTAGATCGAGCCTCACCAGGTCAGTCAGCTAGTCCTGGGCCAGATTTGACTACGTATGACCTCCAACTGAAGGTCATAACTCCTTCGTCCGAACTCCGATTCAAGCAGTTTCAGACTCTAGCTGAAAAGTTCTTATCGAGTCAAGAATCCATTGATATGACTGAGGATATTAGAGGTGTTGCATCGAGGTGTTAGACCGAGCTCACCGAGGTCGTCAGTTTCGTCCATTTCAAAGATTTGATTACGTATAGACCTCCAACTTCTAAGGTCATAACTCCTCTGCCTCGAACTCCTGTTGTATGTTTTTGACCTACAAATCTCATTGAGTCAAGAATACAGCCATACATAGTATGATAAAGTGGAACTCATATTTGGTCCAGAAATAAGGAAAAATAGTATGCAAATATGATAATCATAGTATATCATGCATAATATAAGATATACAAGTATAAGATGTGGGGATAAAGTACAAGTATAGAAATGTATTGTATATGTCATAAGATACGTATAGTCTAATAAAGTACATGAAGATATAAGTTAACAAGATATAAGATGTTACCAGGAATGAGTACATGTATGAATATGAGAATGAGTAAATGCATGCATGATAAAAATATAGGAATATATGTATTATAGAGAAATATGAGAACCGTATTATGAAGCTACAGATATGAGAACGAATACAAATTTAAAGTAATGATAGTATATATTTATAAACAACTCATGATAACAATAGTTATTCATGCTTATGAAATATGTACGTAAAATATAATAAAACTATTGCCCGTGTATGCACCAAGTAGAGGGGATATTAGACAAGATGCCAAAAGAGGGAATAATTCGCAAAGATACGTTCTCGTTTCGATATCGAGAACTCGTTTGGTCGATGACATAGATCCGGATCACGTATCTTAGTATCTCCACATTTGCAGATAGATGATTATTCGATATTTATAACACTACCACTGGAGCATTATTAGTCATATGAGTATAAGATCACATTTATAAACTCGGCACATCTTTGCATTATACATGAAACATAAAACAAATGATTCAACATGACATGTGGAAAGATATGGATATATTAGGAGAATATAGCACCTGTATGTGATGATAAGTTCAGAACTCGAGATTATATAATCCGACATGATATATGAAAAATATAAGAGTGTAAAATGGATCCAAAGTTATGAAAGAGAAAGTAATATGAAAAGTATAACATGAATACGTGATATGAAATTAGTACGTGATGATAAGTTCCAGAATATGATTATAATGATCCGACGTGATATATGAAAATGTATAAGAATGTAAACATCCGGAAGTTAATATGATAATACAAAGACGAGGAAACAAGATACGATGACAAAGATATGAAGACAAGTATACGAAAATAGAACATAACAAATGGTATATAAGATATAACCATGAAAGTAATATATGTATAAGAATCTGATATGCAATGTAATGGGGATATGTAATATGAACCATTAGAAAGATAATAGATCAAATGATAAAGTAATTAATAAGAAATATAAGGGATATGAATATATGATGTATATTACCCCAATGGAATAGAGGGAACATGCTATGAACACATGATAGAAATGCATAAGTGCTAAGAACGATAGAGATAAGTAAAAGATGACAAAGCACAGGAATACAGTAAAAGTATAGATAGGAGATATGTCAAAGACAGAAAACATGTAACGGAAAATATTGATATGCAATAGGAATGTAAAGATGATAAGTAACCAAAAGTTATATGAATATGTATAGATATATGAAATGCATATGTATAAGCTTGAGATGGTCAACATTAGTGGTTGTCCATGCTTATGTTCCCGTACTGCCGCAGTTTAGCACGTGTTCAATCCATGTAGGTACGTATGTAATACAAGGATATTGGTACGTGTGACATCCCACAGCCAGAAGAAGGTACCAGAGATAGAAAAGTCACCGCACCGTCTGGGTGATCTCCGCGATGTTTTGTATTAGAAAAAAAATGTACATGTATAAGTAAATGGACTCAGGATATGTGTATAGATTTTGATGGACACCACTCTAGTGTAGTTCTTTTTGCAAATGAAAATGATTTTTGTTATTACGTGCAAAATTGTTTGTATAACCACAGTACAAGTTCAAACCTAAGAAATGGAACTCATTAATGAGAGTCCCAAGATATAGTCTCATGCCCCGACTTGCCTCTGATCCAATTAACTGCCTGGGATAGTGAAATGGGTGTGACAACACACTTTAAACCATCGAGAAAGAGAAAAACAACACAAATGCAAGACAAGGAGAAGTGGTGCATGAAGAAGAAGTCATAATCCTCCGGGGCCCATTCCTCAAAGATCAGAAGCAAAGTCAGAGAGTGGAAGCCGCGATTCTAAACATGTTTAAGATGATAGAGATCAATATTCTTTCGTGAGGCATTAACTCAGATGCCTCAGTATGCAAAATTCATGAAAGATATATTGAGAAAAAAGAGAAATATTACTAAGGAAGGGATAGTGAGCCTAATAGCAACCTGTAGTGTAGTGATTCAAAAGATTCCATCAGAGAAATGATTCAGTAGCTTCACTATACCCCCGCAAAATCATGCCATATGGGAAAAGCATCAGGTGATTTCCTCGAGCCAGCATCAACTCGATGCCTTTGTCAGAGCTAAAAGATTAAGCCTCGGGGAGCTTAACTCCCACAAACATGACTATACAAATGGCGCGCATGTGATACGCTCACCAGGGCAACCTTTGAAGATGCTAATCAAAGTGGGGAAATTTGTCTTTCCAGTGGACTTTATAGTTATTAATATAGAGTTCACAAACAAGTCCAATTGCTGTTAGGAAGACCATTCTGGAAGAACAAGAGCAAAGATTTATCGATGTGAAGAAAGGGAACCGACTCTCAGTTGGAAACGGCAAATTGCACTTCAATCTCAACGCGCTGAAACAAATCCGTAACTTAGTAGTATTGATTGTGAAATTGTAGAAACAAAAATTCCTGTCAGTTCTGAACTAACAATTGCTTGTAATTTTTTAGAATTCAATGAATGAGAATGAGATGAATTTCCAAAGATTCGAGTATCTTGAAGTTGACATTCAAATCCAATTTAAAAATTAAAAGATCTTATTTAGTGTCGAGGAAAACAATGTATAAAAATCCGTGAGGTTATGAAGAAAACAAAAGTTCGTGAGGGTTTAATACTCAAGGAATTGCCTCAACATTTAAATTATGCCGCAAATTAAAAGGAAAGCCGCTATCATTTCAACCGGACACTGTGGGCCGGGAAGAGCAAAAACTATCGGAGACTCAAAATATAAGGAAGCAACAACTGTCTATAAAAGATTGAAAGGAATCACCCTTCAATCAGATGCACAAGAACTGCTGGAGGAAAATGATAGAACTTCTATAGACATCGAGAAGGCCGAATCTAGTAAATGAAAGAGAGTTAAAAAGAATTGAAATGGCTAAATGCATGCTTCATATATGCACTCGCATGCTCCAAGTAGTTTCCAAGACATGTGGTTCCAAAGAAAGTGAGGATTCACCGTTTTCATAAATGAAGAATGAATTGATTCCATAAGAACCGGTGGATGTGATGGAGAGTGTGTATAGACTACAGAAACTTAATATCAAGTACTAAATGACCATTATCCTCTACCTCTCATTGACCAGATGTTGGATAGGTTAGCAAGACACACCCATTATATTTTCTTGATGGATATTCTGGTTATAACCAAATTGCAATGGCCCCAGAGGATTAGGAGAAATCAACATTTACATGTCCTTATGGCGCCTTTGCCTTTAGAAGGATACCATTTGGATTATGTAATGCCCCGCCACCTTCAAAGATGTATGATGTCTATATTTTTGATTCGTGGAAGAGGTTATGGAAATATTTATGGTTGACTTTTCAAGATAATGATCCGGGCCAAGATTGTTCAAAACTTAGAAATAGTACTCGTGAGGTGCCAAGACAAAATCTAGCCTTTTAAATTGGGAAAATGTCATTTCATGGTAAATCGAAGGTATTGTCTTAGGTACAAGATTTACCACTGATCGAAGTAGACCAAGCAAAGATTGGGATGTTGGCAAAACTCATGCCACCTTACAACAAAGGAAGGGAATAAGAAGCTTCCCGACATGGCCGGATTTTTACAAGATTCATTAATGATTTTTCATATATCTCCAGACCATTGTGTAGATTGCTGGAAAAAGATGCAAAATTTGATTTTGATGAATCATGCAAATCTTCATTTGAGGAAATTAAATCCAGATTAGTATCAGCTCCCATTATGATGACACCATAATAGAAAAATGAGTTTGAAATCATGTGTGATGCCAATGATTATGCAATGGGAGTCGTATTAGACAGTAGAATCGAAAAGATATTCAAGGCATACTATGCCAAAGAAACATTCACCAGGCACAAGAGAACTACTCTACCACAGAGAAGGAGATGCTAGCAATGGTATTTGCTTGTGAAAAATTTAGGCCTTATATATTAGGATCCCATGTTTTAATACATACTAATCATGCTGCAATTAAATATCTAATGGAAAAGAAGGATGCCAAGCCAAGACTGATCAAATGCAGTGCTATCAAGGTAAGAGTTTGATCTTGAAAATCAAGGATAAGAAGTGGTAGTGACAATGTGATAGCAGATCACTTGTCTAGATTGGAGAGAACTGCTGAAATATAAAAGGAATGTAAATACCAAAATTTTTCTCGATGAGCAAATTTATCGATGTTATTAGTACAAAACACCCCGGTATGCTAATATCACTAATTACTTAGTCAGGAATTATGCCTTTTGAATTCATCTACCAGCAGAGAAGGAAATTGAGAGCTGATTGCATATTTGTATATATGGGATGACCCATTACTGTATAGAAGAGGAGCAGACATGATCATAAGGAGATGTGTCCCAGAAATAAAATAGGGTGGTATTATGGAGAAATGTCATGCATCACCATAATGGAGGACACTTCACAGAGACGAGACAACCTGAAAATTCTCCTCCAATCAAGATTTATTACTCCACTCTATTCAAAGACTATTTTGAACGGGTAAAACATCATGATGTCACGAGAATGGGCAACTTAAGTAGAAGAAATGAAATGTCCCTACAAGGAATTCTCGTGGTGCAAATTTTTTATGTATGGGGAATAGAATTTATGGGACCTTTCCCACCATCATTTGGCAATATGTACATTCTTCTTAATCAAGGGATGTGTATCCAACAGTGAAGCACAACTTGTTCTGGAAATGATGCCATCACAGTGGTTGGGTTTATACAAAGAAACATTTTGAGTAGATTTAGGGCACTAAGAACAATCATCAGTGATGAGGGAAACCATTTTGCAAATAAACTTTTTGCAAAACTCATGAGCGTACAGGAATCAAAACATCCAATGGGATCAGCTTATCACCTCAATCAAAATGGACAAGCTAAAATTACCAGAGATCAAGAAAATTGAAGAAACGCTAATGCAAGCAAAGACCAGCCTATAAAATCGATGATGCACAAGCCCATAGAATCGCTTTACAAACTCCCATTGGAATGTCTCCATACAAAATTGTATATGGAAAACCTTGTCATCTCCCTTTAGAATTGGAATACAAGGCTATGTGGGCCATCAAGAAACCGAACTGTGACTTTCAAGTGATAAGGAAAAGAGACTACTCCAAATGAATGAACTAGAAGAATTGACAAATGAAGCTTATACAATGCCAGATCTGGCAACCAAAAGACCAAGAGGTAGCATGATAAAAAATCCTGGGCGAGGGAATTCGCCACAGTGAGAACAAGTTCTCTTATACAACCTGCACTCCAAGCTTTTTCCTGGTGAAACTCAAGTCAAGATGGAGTGGTCCAGCGGGCACAAGGATAACAAGTACACCCTTCGAGCAAGAATAATCAAGATTGAATTGAAGTAAATTCAAAGTAAAACGATCAGAGACTAAAGCATTATCTTTGAGGAAGTGATGTAGCGAGGTAGAGATTCAGAGTTGAAAAGAGAAAAAGAAAATTAATAAATGAAGACACTCTCATACCTCGTGTTTAGCTAAGGACATTAAATTGAGCAGCTTCTTGGGAGGCAACCCAAATAGAATTTTTATTTTTGTTAACTTTGATTGATGTTGATTACTTTTATGATTTAGAAGTTTTACTTTTGATTTAGTTAGAAGTTTTATTAGGAAATTTGATCATTTGCTAAAATGTTTTTTATTTTGGACAGGAAAGATGAATTGGAATCAGAAGTTATTATAAAGCACACTATCTCAAACTTAATTGTGTAGAAATTAGCTACAAGGGGGAGTATTTATATTTCCCTGAACTTGTTTTTAGATAATAATTCATAGTTGAAGTTTGAGAAATTTGATGATTTTTGTGAGCCTAAACACTGGGGACAAATTTCGTGCTAATTGCTTAAATGTTTGTCAGTATTTTGATGCTAATGAGATTGTTGTTCATAACTGAATTGAGAATTACTGTTGCTATATATGTTTTCGCCAAGCCTAAATTGCAGTAATTGAATTAAATCGCTGGTGATTAACCTAATCGAAGGCGCTTTAAAGTTGAAAATTGAAATGAATATCGTCGCGATACAATAAAGCCCGCATCGCGACACTATTTTGCGGCAGGGAAAAGGTTCGGTTAAACAAGGATTTGACTAGACAAGACAACTTTTAAGAAAATTAGGTCGCGACATAAAGTTTATGTTGTGACAAAATTTTCTTCCTCAGAGACCAACTATGGCGACACTAGAAAGTTCGGTCGCAACATCACTTATTGCAAAATGATGGAAACTTGTCGCGACCTTGTCTTTCATGTTGCAACAAACTTTTTTTGAAATTAAAGTGAAAGACAATGTAAAACAATGTCACACTAACTTCACTATTGTCGTGACTCAGTCTTTCAGCTTAGAGCCAATCTCCACAACATAATAATTCTCTTCTTGTCGCAACATGAAAGTTTTGATAATAAAGGCTTAGAGCAAATTTTAATTTGAAGAATCCCCAAGATGAATTCCACAATTAAGTTCCAGGGTTATTGTTGTGACCTAATCATTAATTATCGCGACACACGAAGAGAAACATTTATTTATTGAGCCATTAACTGAAGAACGTTTCAAAACTGAAAAGCCCACCTCCTTCCAATTGCCTCACATCATTCATACCATCAGCCAAGTTCCACTTTCTTCCTCTCTTCGAAATCTCAAAACCCTAAACCCCAAACCTAGATCTCACAAATGGCAGAATCTCAAAACCTAGTCCCAAATCTCAGTGAGATTATGGAGGAGTATACAACAAATGAAGAGGAGGTTCACCTGGAACCTCAAACAGAGACTACTCCAATAGCAGAACCAGAAGGGCAAGAAGAGGAACAAAACCTAGCTTAGGAAGGAAAAAAGAAGAAAAGAGCTGAACAAAGTAGAGCTGAGCAAGCTAAAGAATCAAAGGACGATAAAGAATTCATTTCAGATGAAGCTTACTATTTATGGGAGAAGAATCTGAGTGACAAAGGATTTATCGAAGTTTGGTACGTTCATCTCACCCTTTGCAGAAATAATAAAGAAAAGGGGAAAAGAGCTTAACTTATTAAGCACAAACCACCTAGCTTTGTCAAGCAAAGAGTCGTGAGTTCCATGCCAACATGATAAAGATGAAAGAAGATTCACTATGCGTCAGAGGAATCTGGGTTACCATGGGCCATGAAAGGATTAATGAAGTGCTCCCAATCAAGGATCATCCCAAGAATGGATCTAAATATTAAAAATCATTTAGAGAACCTTAACCATGAGAAGATTTTACTTCCTAATCACGGAAAGGGAAGCCGGAATTCAACAAAGAAGAACTCCATGAATCCATCAACAGAGGCTCACTGTGTTAAGCTAAGGTGTGGTTTTATTTCACGTTTCTATAATAATTCCTACCAAGCATCCGAAAGCACCATAAGGGAATTAAGAAACCATCATCTTGTATGCCCATCAAGGGATAAAGTTCGATGTGGGGAAGATAATTGAATCATCCATAAGGTGCTTCCCACAAAGAACGCAAAGGGACCATCCCCATCCAACAACAATTACCAGCTCGTATTTAGCCGGAGTTAAAGGGACAGCAGGCGTGAGGGGAGAACCCCGCCCCTAAGGTTTCTCCTTTAACATTGACAAGGGTGATAAAAGACCTAAAGAGCAGAAAGAGGAAAGAAATGGAGATTGTGGAAGTGGCAGAGGAGCCTAAGGAAGAAGAAAACAAATGGCTAGGATGGAACAAATCCTGTGATGAGCTAACCGCTAACTAAGGAGGAGATGCAAAACAGAAGAAGTCCATTAATTCACTCACCTCCTAAGGTAAGGCAGACCTTTGTTGAACCAACCGAGTGTTCTAAGAGCAATCAAGGAAATACAAAAATTATGGAAATGCTAGTATAATGAAAAAGGAAATGGAGGAGAGAGAGAAGAGATGGGAACAACAATAGAAGATCAGAGAGGAGTTTCTGGAAGTTGACTTCAGAAGAAGGGAACAACGATTGGAACAAATGCTCAAACAAAGAGATGAGGAATGGAAAGAAGAAATAGAAATGAGAGAAAGAGAATTGATGCACAGGCTAGACTAAAAAATAAAGACCTTCTACAATGAACAACTAAAAAGAGATGATGTGCTATCATTTTTGGAAAACAATAGAGGAAAAGATGGAAGATAGTATGTTGCAGAAGGCAGAGGGGTTCAAATATCTCTACAAGGAACAATTGAAGGAATTTGGGAAGCTCATGGAGAAGAGAGACAAGGAGCAAGAGATGGATAACAATTATAGGCAGAAATTATGGAATGATAGTCTAGACCAGGTGAATTCAAACTTAGTGAACATACACAACGTGTCTATTGATTTCAAGGATCTATGAATACCACAGGGTGGCTGTGCAAGATCAATTGATCACCCTGGTGGAGTACACCAATGATTATTGCCTCTTCAACAAAGAAGAACCACCGCAGAAAAGAAAGCCGACATCTCCATCCCACTTTCTCATTCTTTAGCTAGCTTTAACCTTAACCTCCAAACTCGAAAACTTCCAAATCCTACAAAAGAAGGAGATGAACCCTTTTATTCTTTTATCTCTCCAAACAAAAGTTGTAATCATTCCTCTGAATAAAAGTTCAAAACCAGTTATTGAAAAATTATGTGTTAAATTTTGTTTTTGATTGTTTGGTGCTGTATCTACTTAATTTTCTTTGTTTCATGATTGATTATTACTTATTTGAATAATTGAGAACTAGCTACCTAAATCAAATTATCTAATTTGCTGAAGCATATTTGGTTGAAATGAAATAGTGAAATTGTGTTTGTGTTGTAGTTTTTTGAGCTGAATGCAAGAACAAAATGAACTTCTTGAATTGATTAAAACAACACAACAACAAATCTCAAAGCCAAAAACTATCAGTAGATGCATTGTGGTAAAGCCATTGAATTGAAAAGAAGGTAATTTAGCCATACGAAATTCAATGTTCGAGTTAGAAGATATACTCATTGAAAGTACAAATAAGGCTTTTGAGACTGGCTGCAGGAATAGGCAATAAGAAACTCAAAACAATGCATATGGTCAAAGTGATTCCTTAACAAATTGTGAAAGATTAGGGACATCTTCTGGGTTCATTCACAGTCAAATAGACCAATGTACTAGAACTTGTTAAATTATTAGTCAAGGCAAAATCCTAAGCAATACTACTAACAGAAAGTGATATAGGCCATCCTTGGAAGTTTGAGCCTTTCAAGCCTACCCTCATAATATGCACAAGCATACACTCTAGTTCTAGAATTTAGCCAAATTGTCTAATTTTTTCATTAAACCAGCAATTAGAAGCCTCAAACCCTTCCTTTATTTTAATCCTACAGTAAAGAACCCTTTATTACCCAAGTTTCAGTACAAGAACTTCAAAATGTAGAAAAGGGCAAGATTAGGGGAATGTTACTTAATTTGAAAGGAAAACAAGAGTGAAGGATGGAAAGAGAAGAGAACAATTGAAGGAAAGGAAAGGAATGCAGAGGAGAAGTCAAAGATTGTAAAATGTCAAATTGGAATAATTTTTTCCTTGTGGCCTTCCTCTCGAACAATTAAGTTCAGGTGTGCTCTAACACCACATCTAATGCCAACTGGTATGGGAGCTGCTAACCCAAAGTTTTCTAAGAGTGGTAGAAAGCCTAAAAAGACAAGACATTGCACTATTCCTAAAAATCTTTAACAAGTAAAAAAGGAAAAGAAAAAGGGTTTCTATCTAAAGGTACTGAATTGATAAGAATGACGATGGAAAATGAAATTACCAAGATGAGAGTATGCAATATGATGCATCAAGATCAAGTTTGGGGAATATTTTTCTGACATCAGTAGGAAAGAAAGGGATTAAGGATTGAGACCAAGCCAGAAAATTAAAGATTAAATCAGGTATAATTTAGCCTACATTCTCCAATTATCCACCAAATTTCCCAAGCCAAACTTACAAGCCTAAAAGATCTAATTGATTCAAGGTCAGATTTGCCTACATTAGTGCACTAATATGAAAACAAGCATATGGGACTCTTGAAGAGCTAAGAAAAGACGCAAAGAATCGTAAAGCCCGTAAGATTAGCTTACTGCTGCTAAAGAGAAAGGGTTAAGACCACCACACTCTATAGATCAAGATTAAGTGATCGAATTCTCAAGTAAGCATTTCGTAAATCATTAGTTTATTTTGTGATAGTAATTGAAAATTTTTCCTAAGTCTTAATTGAAAACTAAATTTGAAACCATGCTGCAACTAACTAGTTTCAATTCAAGTTTCTAATTAAAAAGTATCATGAGAAAAAACAGAAAAATGTCTTAAAAATAAAGTTTCGAATTGTTTGGAGAGGACAAATAAAATTTTCTTTTCTTTGCTCGAGGATATAAAAATCCTAAGTTTGAGGGAATTTGATGAGTCTTAAACTCATCTATTTTTAATCCCTTTTCCTCAGTTTAGTTTTTAGTATGTTCGATATGTTTAATGCCAAATTATGAATGTTCACCAACTTGGTGTTTTGAAGGTTTAATTCAAAACGGGAAAATTCCAACAAGAAAGAAGAGAAAAAGAGCAATTGTCGGCAGCCTAGCGTCATTGTAGGCTTTGTGTGTCGCGATAAACATCCATGCAAATAGCAAAGGAACTCTGTCACGACAATATTTCCTCTGTCGCAACACAAAGGTCTGAATATTGAAAAATGAGCTCTATCGTGACAAAAGACAGCGTGTGGCGATAGAAAATGGGAAGAATCTAACAAGTCAGCTGAGACAAAGAAAGTTTATGTTGCGATAAAGTTTTTTTCAGCAGGATGTTAACACCGAGAAGAATTTGTCATGACAAAGAAGCTCCTATCGCGACACTGATTTTTGCAACATGGAAAAGATTGTTGAGATAGAAAAAGAGCTTCAAAGAAAGACTCCTCTCTGCTGCAGATAAGGTAACAATGTGGCTCACACACCGGGAAGTGAGGGCGTATCCGCCGCGATAAGGTGATGTATGTCACATGTCAAGAGAAAGAAGAAACCCAGTTTACAGATAAAATAATCATGACAGTGATTCTTGCTTAGTGAACTGACCTTGTCGCAATAAAAGAATCCAATGTTACGCATACATACTCGTTCTAAAAAAGGTGTTTTCTTTCTATATGCTGCGCATGGGGATCTTAAGGTCACGGCATTAACAGATGTTTAACATTGACAAACAAGGTCGCGACAAACTTTTCTATGTTGCAATAAAGATTCAAACACAAAGAAGAGAGGTCTTGTCGCGACATAACAAATTGGGTCACAACACAAAGATAATCTGAATACAGAAAAGTCTTGTCACGACATAAAAACTGGGTCGCGATAAAAAACATCGACAACACCAAGAGGCTATGTCGCAAGATTAAAAATGAAGTTGCAACAAGAAACGGCACGTTGTTACCGATAAGAGCACCTCTTCGTTTCTTCTATTGCATTTTCCTCGGGTCAATGCATGTAAATGCCGAATATTAAAGAAACTTTGTTGCAACAAGAAACTAAATGTAAAATGTTGTCGCAACATAAAAACCGTCGCAAAACCAATTTGAAGAAGTCGCATTTAAAACACTGCCGTGATATTAATTTTCGGCGTCGCAAATACAACCATGGTCTCCAAGAACCATACATTACAAGATTGTTCATGATATAAACTATGAGCGATAGACCTTGCAAGACAGATTGCTAAAGAGCCAAAGAAAGATCTATCGCGAAGTTTCCTCCACGCCATTGCACGCGCGTCAAGAAAAGAATATTGTCGCGACTAAAGAAACTTTATTCACAGAATGAATCCATTAGGCGATGTTACTGTGGAGCAAAGGAACACGATATTGTACACAGAGGGTAGACCTGGTAATAGCAGAATGAAAACTTTTTCACAAAAACTTTTAGGTGGGGGACAACGAATGCACCGGGCGACTTCAGAATCCACAATGTAAATTTCTCACTTGTACCTAAACTTCCTCGGCTCTATAAATAGAAACAATTTGAGGAAAGTGAGGTAGTCAGTCGGCGGAAAAACCAGAGCATCTAGGGAGCTAAGGACTCTTTTGCATTATATTTTTTTCTTTTTTTTTCTTTTTTTTCTTTTCTTCGTATATTAGATTTACAGAATTTCAATTTCATTATTGGGACCTGAAACAGTTGAATTTGCTCGGTTAGTTGAATTTAACATTGTTGAAGATCATTTCAATTACTACATTATTTGAATCCAATGAAATCTAGATAAAAGTCGGAATTTTTCTTTCATTTGACACAAATACACATTGAAAATTTGTATCGCATTTCTCGGGTTGTTCACTATGATCCGCTGAAACATAACTTCCGGCAAGATCTGATGTTATTATGGTCTTTTCTCATGACAATTAGAAAGAAATTTCTTGGATTGAGAATTTTGAATTTTATTTGAATGGTGATGTTCATGAAGTGAATTTGTTCCCAATATTAGCTATGTAATCAATAGTCATTGGTGACCTGCAGTTTCACTTCCAGAGGCCCCAAGTGACACGGGCAGAGATGGAAATTCCCAAGAGCATGGAGCACATTTAGGGGTATAGACTATATGAAGAACTAATGAGCTCTTAAAAAGATTACTTAGATAAATCTTCAATCCACCATGGTTTGAGTAGAATGAGTTGATATCCATCAATTTAATCAATAACATGAGATCTCTCCGTCTCTGAGGATCATTCTGATTCTCAAAGCAGCTTTTAGATTCAATCATGAAAGGAGTACTTTAAGATCCCCAAGGATGAGACATCATTCATCTTGCTGAAATCGCAATGGCCCCTGCCTTGGAAGCAAAGAGGTTCTTAGATCATAAGAAATGGGTAAGGGGAAGTATTGAAAAGAAAATACCCAAATCTTATAAAGAATGATTTACAAGTAATCGATTAGACACATGAATTTAAATGAACATTACAGATTCTCTCTAATGAATGAAAGTATATTATGAGAACCAGATCATACTACTTTGCTGACTTCAGATTCCAATCTATGATAAAATAGAATTAGATTATGATGCAAGAATTGATAATTTGGCCAGCGTTGAAAACCTCAAAGGTCTACTTAAAGCAAAAAAATCGTTTAGTCCAATACTTTATGTTTAGATTTTAAAATTTTCCTCATCATAGATGTAGAATTATATGTAGAATTCCTAGTTAGGTTACTAAAATTCTATGAAATGGATGTTCAAATAGTATGAACTTGAGTAGTTGGGCTTGAACTTAAATTTTTCTCTTTGGGAACGATAATGATCTATATAGTCCACTTTTATTAGTTTTACTTACCACTATAAAGATAAGACCAAAATCAAATCTTTACGAATTCATCGACAAATCTATTTTCTTAAGAGGATATGTTATTTTTGTGTCAACAAATTTCTGATGCCTTCAGATTAGCATAAGGCGTCTCAGGGTAATGATGCGTCATAATTGCGGTATATAGAATTGGTCGAAGTTAACACTAATCTCAAAATGTGATGTCACGATTGAATAAGACAGTACTTATTCATTTATGCTTTTCAATTCTTGCTCGTGAATTCAAATCTCACAAGATTAAGCACTTCAATTCAAGCATAGAAAATAATAATCAAATTTCCAACTAAACACAATTTAGCAATATGTAATGCTACAACTAATAAACCAATTATAAACTGAAAACCTACAAGAAAATTTTGAGAAATTAAAGCTACTATTAATTCATAACATAATAAACTTCCCCCAAACCAATATGTGCATCATCATTAAAGAACTAGCCAGGAAAGGACTTCCTATCTGGTCAATTATGCTCATTGAATTAAATATTCACTACACTTCCAAAGAAACTTATAATCCTTCATTGTCCCGAAATCAATCAAAAACTTATAATAACACATGAGTGTCTATTAATCTAAAAACCAAACTATCTATAATGTAATCTAAACTATTAAAAACACACTAAATTAAACAAAAACAAATTGTTGAAGTATTGAAAAATAGAGATTGCTTAGGTCAGCCTTCCCAAGTAGTCGCCAATTTTATATCTTTAGCCAGACATTGTCGCAATATGTTCTTTAGGCAATTCGGCCCATATATCTTCTTCAAATCTGAAATTGTTCTTCATTATATCTCCAGAGAAAAGTCAACTTTAACCATTCACTTTAAACTCATTTTTAATTAGTTTTGTGTCAAAGGGTGTAGTTTTCACAAATCATCGGTGTAAGGACCACACTTCACCGACTTTCGCTTTTCGGGAAAAAGTCTTAGCTTGGAATTGTATAGTAGGACTAGCTCTCCTATTCTAAACTCCTTTCTCAAAATCTTTTGATTATGTCACTTCTTGGTTTTATCTTTGTAGATCCTAGCATTATCATAAGCTCCATTTCTTAGCTCTTCACTATTCATTCGGGAGTGCACTCCTTTCTTTAGCAAATTGAAAATCATAAACATTGACGTTTACATACCTCAGGTTCAAGCTCATGAGAGAAATGACAAGGTTTTCCAAATACTATCCTGTATGTGGACATTCCAATGGGAGATTTATAAGTAGTCCTATAAGCCCACAATGCATCATCTAACTTTATTGACCAGTCTTTCTTGCTTCATATACTATTTTCATGTATCATTCTTTATCTCCTCGCTCGGAAATTCGCCGCCCATTCGGGATTGAGGATGATAATAATCCCATAACATGTCTGATTCCATATCAACTCAAAATTTTGCAAACAACATGGCTAAATGGCTTCATCACTAATGATCGCCCTTTGGGCTAAATCTACTCAAGGTATTTCTTTTGAATAAACCCCACAATTGTATTGCTGACAACTATATTTCCACTCCATTTGGATACATAATCCACAACAAGGATAATGTATAGGTTTCCAAATGAAGGTGGGAAAGGCCTCATAAAGTCTATTCCCCATACATAAAAAATTTGCACCACCGGGATTCCTTGTAGAGGAATCTCATTTCTTTTGTTTATATTGCCCATTCTCTAACATCCATCACAACGTTTTACCCATTTAGAACAATCTCTGAATAGAGTAGGCCAATAGAAACCTAATAGGAGAATTTTCTAGGCCATTATGTCTCCTGCAAAGTGTCATCCATATGATGATGCATAACATTTATCAAGTATTTCACTTTGTTCTGCTTCTAGTACACATCTCCTGGTAATCTGATCTGCCCCTCTTCTAAACGACAACGGGTCATGCCAGATATAAAATCTAGTTTTAGTCCTCAATTTTCTTTTCTACTGGTAGCTGAATTCATGTGGCATAATTCCATAAGCTAAGTAATTCATGACAAGATACTGTAATTGAACTAACAATTGAAAAGCTACTCATCGTGAGTACTTTTCTATTTCACCATTTTTTCCTCTCCAATAGGCTTTTAATCTCACAAGTGATTCTATCGATTGTCATTACCTCAGTTTTGATTTCCAAATCAAACTCTTGCAAACAATAATAATTTATCCGATCGCTTCGGGTTTGGCATCTTTCTTGCCATCGATATTTAATTACCGCATTTAATTCAAAGATAAATACATACGGGATCCCAATATGTATGGTTGAAACTTTTCACAAGAAAACACCATTGCCAACATTTATTTTTCTGTAGTTGAGTAGTTCTCTTATGATTTATTAAATGTTTTGCTGGCATAGTATATAGCCTTGAAAGTTTTGTCGGCTTCTATTCCAAAACTACTCCCATCGCGAAAACTACCAAGATGGTACATGATTTCAAATCTTGTTCCAATCAAGAGTCACATGATAGAGCTTATAACTAACTGATTTTATTTCTTCAAATACAAACCTACATGAATCATCAAATTCAAATTTGACATCCTTTTCCAGTAGTCTGCATAATGGTCTGGAGATTTTAGAAAAGTCCTTTATAAATCTTCTATAAAATCCAGCATGTCCTAAGAAACTTGTTATCCCTTTAATTGTAGTAGGTGGCATTAGAGTTTCAATGACATAAATCTTAACTTTGTCAACTTCAATAAGACAATGCCTTCATTTACCATAAAGTGGCATTTTCCCAATTTAGAGCTAAGTTTTTATCTTGGCATCTCTAAAGTACAGTCTCTAAATTCTCTAGGAAATTCTCAAAACTGGATCCATATACTGAGAAGTCATCCATGAAGATTTCCATAACCTCCTCCACTAAATCTGAAAACATTGACATCATACACCTTTGAAAGGTGGCAGGAGCATTACATAATCCAAATGGCATCCTTCTAAAAGCAAAGGTGTCATAAGGACATGTAAAGGTAGTCTTCTCCTCGGGTCTCGTAAGGTGGAACTGACATATCCTGAATATCCATCAAGAAAACATAAATGGGAGTGTCCTGCCAACCTTTCCAGCATATGATCAATGAAAGGTAAAGGATAGTGATCCTTTCCGGTGGTATTGTTCAATTTTATGTAGTGCATACCCTCCATCTTATCACGCTTTTACTGGAATTCAATTCATCCTTCTCATTTCCTCGATAACACTCGACCACCCTTCGGGGAACCACATGAATCAATTACCAAGTATCGCCTCGAGATTGCATAAATGAATCCTGCAACAACCATTTCAATACTTCTTTCTTGACAACTTTTTTCATTACTGGATTCAGTCTTCTCTGATGTTCTATTGATGTTTTTGCATTTTCTTCAAAGAGGAATTAATGCATGCAAATGGAAGGATTGATTCCTTTCAAGTCTTCTACCAACCATGCTATTGCTCCCTTATTCTTTATGAGAATCTTAATCAATTTATGCTCTTTATCTTCTATCAAATCAGCAGCAATGATTATTGGTTTAGATCGTTCACTCCCTAAGAAAGCATATTTGAGATGTTTGGGTAATTCCTTCATAATTTAAACTCTCAAACTCTTTTTCTACTTCAGGCCTTCTTCACTACTAGTTGATTTTTCTCGCATCGATTTATCTAAATCGAAAGATTGCTTTTGACCACGACTATCACCGTATATTCAACATCAAGAGACTCAATATACTGGATATTCTTCTCATTCTCATTCATTGAACTCTGAATCTTACAATCATATTTTTAGTTCGTGAATCGCTGGGAACTGTCACGCCTGGACATTCCATGTCCAACCCGACGCGAATCCGAACTCAGCTTCTGTGGGTGCGAGACCATATTTGACTGCTTTTTTTTTTTTTTTTTTCGTAGTTTAACTTGTACTGGTATACAAACAATTTCTGTAATAACAAAAATCATTTGCATACACAAAAGAACTACCATCGTAGTGGTGTCCATAAAAATCTATACACATATACTAAGTCCCATTTTCTTATACAAATACTATACATGTACATATCTATTACAAACATCAGAGATCGCGGATCGTTGGCTTCGTGAGCACCTATCTCCGAAATGGCCCGTGGCCGGTGTGGAATGTCCCGTCTCTCTTATCTCCTCTTCGCACTCACGATTGAACACCTGCAAGGCTTTACGCTTTAGTGGGAACATATAGATAGTAGCGACCAATAACAATAATCGTCGCTACTATCTTTTACATTTACTTTCCTTATGCATAACGAAGCCTATTCTTATTTGACTTCTAACCTATATCAAGATTATGTGATGTAGATTTTATCCTTTCTTTATTCCATATCATTATCTTGTTCGTATTACCTCCATGTGTCATGTCTTTTACAAATTTCAATTCATATCTTCTACATGTATGGCATGCTAAATCATATTCAAAACAAACTTATACATCTACAATGGCAAATAGGAACATATCAAAGTTATATCAAATACATACAGGGTCAAATTAGACTAATACACCGCTTTTAATTCATTTAGTTATCATTTTATTAAATTTTCGCTTTTCAAAGTGTCATACCGAATCCTCGACTAATCTTATTGGTGGATCCAAGTTGGAGCCTCACATTCGACATTTTCAATTATCTTCAAAACATTTTGTTTGGTTTCATTAAATTTTCAAGTTCAAAAGTGTTCGCGACCGAATCCCCGACTGACCCTATTGGCGGATCCAAGCTAGAGCCCTAAGCATTCGACATTTTCAATTATCTCTCAAAACATTTTGTTTTGTCTTATTAAATTTTCGTTAAAAGTGTCGCGACCGAATCCCCGACTAATTCTACATGATCCAAGTCGGAGCTCCTATTAATTCCGACATTTTCTTCAATTTTCTTCTCAAAACATCTTGTTTGTGTTAGTCCATTATGTATATTTTAATTACGCGGCACTTCATTACTGGCAAGCCCATAAACAATTACAATCAACAAAATGCATTTACAAATAATGCCTTTATATCCACATATACTCATGCTATTCATTTTCGCATGTTTTCATTTTACAAATCATTTAACATATCACAACACATGCATTTTCAATGCAATAATTCAATTCACAATTCAATTTTTATGAGAGATTTGGCATACATAAAAATCCCATTTACACTCAATGTTGGTTATTTCACTCACTATTCAATTCACATTTTTACGAATTCCGCTTTAATGAATCCCCACTTTATTATCATTCGTTAATGTGCCTACACATTTTGATACCCTTGCCTCCCATCATGACGGATGTCGTTTGGTGCATCCCGACACGTGGTATCACTTATTCTGTTCTCCCATCATGACGGATGTCGTTTGGTGCATCCCGACACGTGGTATCACTTATTCGGTCTCCCATCATGACGAATGTCGTTTGACATGTGGTATTACTTATTCGGTCTCCCATCATGACGGATGTTGTTTAGTTCACCCCGACATGTAGTATTACTTATTCGGTCTCCCATCATGACGGATGTTGTTTGGTGCACCCCGACATGTGGTATTACTTATTCGGTCTCCCATCATGACGATGTCGCTTAGTGCACTCGATTACGTGGTATTACTTATTCGGTCTCCCATCATGACGGATGTTGTTTAGTGCACCTCGACACACGTGGTATCATCAATTATTCTGGCCTCCCATCTCACGGATGTCGCTTGGTGCATCCCGAACACGTGGTATCAATTATTCGACTTCCCATCATGACGGATCGCTTTGGTGCACTCGGCATATGGTATCAATTATCTTGGCCTCCCATCATGATGGATGCTGTTTGGTGCACCCCGACATGTGGTATTACTTATTCAGTCTCCCATCATGACGGATGCTGTTTGGTATTACTTATTCAGTCTCCCATCATGACGGATGCTGTTTGGTGCATCCCGACATGTGGTATCACTTATTCTATCTCCCATCATGACGATGTCGCTTGCGCATCCCACACGCGGTATCACTTTTATCTCGGTCTCCCATCATGACAAATGTTGTTTGGTGCACCCCGACACGTGGTATCACTTATTCGGTCTCCCATCATGACGGATGTTGTTTGGTGCACCCCGACACGTGGTATCACTTATTCGGTCTCCCATCATGACGGATGTTGTTTGGTGCATCCGACACGTGGTATCACTTATTCGGTCTCCCATCATGAAGGATGTTGTTTGGTGCATCCCGACACGCAGGTCACTTATTCTGCCTCCCATCATAACCCGATGCCGCTTGGTGCACCCTCGACATGTGGTATCACCATTTTGGCCTCCCATCATGACTAATGTTATTTAAAGGCACCTCGACACGTGGTATCAATTATTCCTGGTTTCCCATCATGACTCCGGATGCCGCTTGGTGCATCCCGACACGTGGTATCAATTATTCCCGCCTCCCATCATGACAGATGTTGTTTAAAGGCACCCCGATACGTGGTATCAATTATTCGGCCTCCCATCAGCGATTCCGAGCGCCGCTTCGTGCACCCCGACATGTGGTATTACTTATTCGGTCTCCCATCATGACGATGTCGCTTGGTGCACCTCTATTACGTGGTATTAATGCTTATTCTAGCTTCTATCATGACGGATGTTGGTGCACCTTTATTACGTGGTATTACTTATCTCGGGTCTCTCATCATGATTTTAGGTTGCCTGCGTATCCCGGCTGTGGTATCACTTATTCCGGCCTTATCATGATTCGATGTTGCTCGCGTATCCCCGACACGTGGTATCACTTATTCGGTCTCCCATCAGGACGGATGTCATTTGGTGCATCCCGACACTTGGTATCACTTATTCGGTCTCCCATCACGACGGATGCTGTTTGGTGCATCCCGACACGTGGTATCACTTATTCAGTCTCCCATCATGACGGATGTTGTTTGGTGCATCCCGACACGTGGTATTACTTATTCTGTCTCCCATCATGACGGATGCCGTTTGGTGCACCTTGACATGTGGTATCAATTAAATGTCATACGCCATCATGACGGATGCCGTTTGGTGCACCCTGACATGTGGTATCAATTAAATGCCATACGCCATCACATGACGATGCCGACAGGCATCTTAATCAAGTGGGAACATTTCTTCAATGCCATACACCACGCGACCCGATGCCGATTGGTGCATCCCGGCCAAGTGACATTGACACCTCGTGGTGCCTTCGTGATGGATGCCGTTTTGTGCATCCCGTCAGGCGGTTTATTCGATATATCAATCAATTCACATTTATGAAGGATTCCATTTAATGAATCTCGTCTTTATCATCATTCACGTTCATTCGGTTTTTAAATATCACATTTCAATTCCATTTTCACTTTCGTAATCATATTTATGACGGATTCCGTTTGATGAATCTCTCGCCCCACATCGCTCACATTCAATGATACATTTCTAAATCAGTTTACTTTATGCAAAGAATTTCGCTTTATAGTTCAAATACATGCACCCATGCATATGTGTGATAAACATTTCGGATAACACACCAAATCAATATATATATACTTATATATATTTCACAAATAGCATTCATAACCGATCATAATCACATTCTGTCTTCATATCCTTTATTACCTTTTTCTGGTTATATATGATAGTAATCATATATAACTTAACCACATTATGTGTTCATGACATATTGCCCTTCATATTCGTATTCATGTTTCGCCACATTTTCCATATCACATTCATGTTTCATGAACACATTTGTACATGTTGCATTTTCTATATTTTCCTTGTTTCATGCCTAATACACATGGCACTTCATATACTTGTAAAGTATGATGTCCATGCAATCACACCTCATTCATGTATTCTTATTCCTCTATGATTCATCTTTACTTAGTAATTGGAATCATTCCAATCAGATCATCCAAACTAAAGTTATGGCGTTTTCATGCCAAACTAGTCAATTTACCGATATTACACTCGGGGACAGCTTGTAATAATTCATTTTCCCGTCTTAACTCCATATTTGAAACTTGTTCTTTGTACTCCTTTAAAGCTAAGGTGCTAAGGGTTCTTCTCCAATTGGAATCACCCAAATCGGAGCACCAAAACTCGAGTTATGTCCTAAACAACCCGGACTACTCTATGATAAAAAACATAACCAGAAATTTGGCTTGAACATGGCTCCACTTTGAGTGAATTTTTGGACCACATAGAATCAGAATGTGAAGGTACCTATTTCTGGATGTTTGGTTCTCCTTGAAGTCTAGTTTAATTATCCACTTGAATCACTCAAATCGGATACGAAATGAGCAAGTTATGGCTAAAATACGAAAATTGGTCAAAAACGGAGGCGGGGGTGTACCCTTTTATGTTCCGCACCTGTACCGGTACAGGTTCGGTTCTGGAGGGCTGTACCAGTACAGGTTCAAGGTGTGCTGAGTACATGTCATAAAATGCCAGTGTGTGTTTTCTCCCATTTTTTCCATATTTTTCCATCCCAAACCAACTCTATACTTCATACACACATCAAAACCATTTCATATTCATCTTGTAACCTCAATTATACTCAAATCATCTTTCAATACACCTCTTATGAACTCTATTGAACTCAAACATGCTTTCTATTCATCTCTTATACAAGGCCTAGGTTTTACTCAACCCATCTTCAAGAAATCTAGGATTCTTATCAAAACCTAGAGCAAGAACAAACATGTCCATGCCTTACATAACACTTAGAACCCCAAAACACATGTAATGGGACCTCTAGATCTTCTCATAACAAAACCCTAAAAAAACAAGGGGATTTATGATTATTTCCATACAAGAACTCATTTTAGGGTTAGGTTTCTCACAGCCCATAACCCACAAACATGTATCCATACAATTCTATACAAAGTTCCATACCAAAAATCCAAAGTTCCATACCTTTTTTATCTTGGCTTCACCTCTTCTTCTCTTCCTCTTCCTCTTCTTCTCTCTTTTCCTCCTCCCTTCTCTTCTACGGTTTTTGGTTCCCAAAATGAGATCAAATTTGGTCTTAAATCCCACTTTAAGTTAAGGCCATGTTTGGCAGTCAAAACCATTTTTGCTTTTAAGTTTCTCTAATTTGCCTCTTTATCCTCCACTTTCCTTATTTTTGCAATTCCACTTATGCCATATTCTAATTTAGCCCCAAAGCTTTCCTCAAATTCCATAATTACATATAATCTTATTGATTTATGCCTTTTATGTCCTCAAGTGGTAAATGACTAATTTACCCTTGTCTCTAATATTCATTTCGGGTCTCTCGTTTTATTTCCCGAAAAATTAATTAACTTTTAATATACCTTAAACAAGTCCGAAAACTGCTAGGGTATATTTCGGGGTGTTACAGGAACTATTGTTCTATAGTCTTACAATCAACATTATCAAATTCGATTTATTTCAGGCTACGATTCAAATTGAAGTGCACTTCTTCATCTCCCACCCATAAAGTGAGCTCTCCCTTCTTAACATCTATCAAGGCTACTCTAGTAGCAAGGAAGGGCCTGCTCAGCAGTAGTGAGACTTGTTTATCTTCTTCTATGTTAATTACCACAAAGTCTACAAGGAAAATAAATTTTCCCACCTTGATCAGTACATCTTCAAGGATTCCCTCTGGTTGAGCTAAAGTTCTGTCAGTCATATGCAGGGTCATGGTTGTAGGAGTAAGCTCCCCCAAACTAAGTCTCTTCACTACAGATAGTGGCATTAGGTTGATGCTTGCTTTGGAATCACATAATGCTTTTCCCATTTCAAAGTTCCCTATGGTGCAGGGAATGGTGAAGCTGTCTGGATCCTGCATCTTCAGTAGTGATTTCTTCTGAATCCCTGCACTGCAGGTTGCTGTCAGGCTCACCACTCCTTCTTCATCAAATTTCCTTTTCTTTCTTAGTATATCTTTCATGAACTTGGCATAATTAGGCATTTGAGCCAATGCCTCAACAAAAGGGATATTAATCTTTATCTTCTTGGACATATTCAAGAATTTAGAGAACTGATCCTCCATCTTTTATTTCTGCAACCTCTGAGGGAATGGGACATGAGGCTTATAAGCTTGCAACTCCTCTTTCTTTTTCAAGTCATACTTCTCAACTAGCTGCTCTTCCTACACATCTACTTTCTCACTTTCTTCAATCAATTATGAACTAAACTGCTTGTTATTTTTACTAGTTTCTACTCTCTCTTGGTTCTCAGTCAGCTTCTTTCTCTCTTTTTCTTTGTTCCTCAATTCTCTACCACTCCTGAGTGTAATTGCCATACAGTCTTTAGGATTTTTCTTGGCGTCATTGGGGAATGCTTCTCTGGACTGGTTTTGCATAGCTAGGTGATGAGTCTAAAACTCATCTATTTTTAATCCATTTTTCTAGCATGTTTTTAACAATTTTATATCTATTTTATGCGAATTATGGAATATTCACGACTTTTATGTTTGCGAGGTCTTATGCCAAAAAACACAGAGAAAACAAACAAAAATAGCAAAAAATGTGGAAAATCTGAATTCCTTGTATGACACAGATTTTGTATGTCACGACACAAAATTCAAGCAAGCGAAGGAAATATTTAACGACTGACAACTAAATGTCACAGCAAAGCTCGGCCTTAGCTTCGATGGCTAAAGAAATTTTGTCGCGACAAAGAGTTTTTAATACTGCTTTGGCAGAAGAGGATTGTGAAGAAAACTGTCGTAACAACGATTAAAGCAGAGAGCAAAGGAGCTGTGTTGCTACAATATAATTTATGTCGCAACATTAAGGCGAGACTAACGGATAAACTCACGTAAGCTCTGAAGACAATTTTGGCCAAGCTCTGAGAGTACTCGGATTACAACACAAGTTAACTAAGACAAGTATTTTTATGTTGTGACAAAGTTTTCAGCATCAAGCCGGCTCAAGGAGGAATTTCTATCGCGATAAACAAAACATGAAGGAGGTGAATTCTCTGTCGTGACAAGAAGTTGAAGAGCAAAACAAGAGGAGTGGCGACAAAGAAATTAATGTTGCGACATAGTAAAGAATTAAAGGCAGAATCTCTGTCGCGACAAAGAATTTTTCTATCGCGACAATAAAAGCTATGGGATGATAGAATTTTGTCGCGACAGAATCAAATTAGGTCACGACAGATTAAATAGGTTGCGACAGAAATTGAAGGAGAACTGAGAATAGCCAAGGAAATTGTGTCGCAACAAAGAATTCTATGTCGCAACAAACAGCTCAGTAAGTGACAAGAATCAGAGAAGAAAAGTCTATCGTGACCAAGGAGTTTTTTATCGCAACATAAATTGCTAAGGACTCAAAGAAATCCGATCGCGATAAAGTTAACAGGCTGAAGAGGAAAATGTTTTTCACGACAAGGAAAATTATGTCGCGACAAATTTCGGAAGCAGAAAGAAATGAGAAGCTAGTTGCAAACAAATTTGGTGTGGCAACACAAGACATCTATGTCGCGACAAGAACAAGACAACTGAATAAAATCTGTCACGATAAGAACAAGACTGCTGAATAAAATCTATGTCACGATAGAATCCAAGAACAAGCCTAGAGAACTGGTTGTGACAGAAGACTGCATGTTACGACAGAGGCCAGCGACAAGAACTGAAAACTCCGTCATGACAGAACTTTCTATGTCACGACAGAGTGACCAATTTGGGCTAGAATTTTGGGGATCCTGTATAATTATTGAAGTGCGGCCAAACATTGGAAAGCATAAATAGACACATCTGTAGCCTTGTTGGTAGCCAGCAGCTCGAGGCGTTTGGGTGGTTGAAGACTCTTGTATATTTTTATTTTTTTATTTTATTTTATTTTTCATTTTAGTAGATTTAGTTTTAGTGTAGCTTTATTTTGTTAGTTTTCCTTTAATTTTCTGGATTTGGGTATTGTACTAAAGTGCAACTTCGAGCTAGTATTTCTTTATAAAATCATCTTTTCCATTACTGTTTGATTTAAATGGATGATGGAAAGTTTTCAGAGTTCATTTATTTCTATGATTTCAATGAATTTTCCTAATCAATTAGTCATTGGTACGAGTGAAGCAGTTTTGAAAAGTTGAGCTCACTGGAAATGGGTCATTAATGATAGTCATTTTTCTGCATAAGGTGGAAGAAAGCTTTAATTAGAATTCTTGAATTTATTTGATTGGTATTGTTTATAAATTTACTTGTTCTCGATTACTAGTGCGAGTGTACCCAATTACAGGTATTATATCTACGCTTTGATTTCTAGAGGCCCTTTAGAACGACACGAGGAGATGGAATCTTGAGTATAGAGCAGTTCCTTATGGAGTATAGTAGACTAATACTATGAACTAATGAACTAATAGACTTTGAAGAGGGTTACTCGGATAGATCACCAACTTACTTATAATTTGAGGATAGTTGGATAGTATCGGTTAAATCACTCGAGAGGTATGCTCCCTCTTTCTGCTTTGAGATTGATTTTGATCTCGTGTTAGCAGATCAGTGGGGGATGAAAATTTTCATCGAGAAGTGTAGGATGAGGTGTCGATCAAATTGGAGAAGGCTTGCAAAATCCTTTCTATAGAGGCGAGAATTCTTTTAGTCTTAAGATCTAAGTGAAATATAAGAAAAGGAAAAATACTTAAATCTTAGAAAGAGGGTTACATATTCTGAAATTACCTTATTAGAATCATGTCCGAAATGAATGAACCTTTGTCCGGTGAAAAGTATGGTTAAGGGAGAAATCAAACTATACTACCTTCAATCTTTATGAGGAAACTCGTTTTCAATTTATGATTGGTACATGAATTGGAAATGATCTGAGAAATTGATTAGTACTTATTGATCCATGTCCGGTTTGTCTCGCTCAATTGAATCCCCAATTTTATTAAACTTTTTTTTTGTATATTAAAGATTCCAGGTCTAAGAACTACATTTTAATCCTCTTATCATCCTGCTTAGGTGGAATTCAAATAAGTAATGATCTTGAGTAGTTGGGGTAGTTAGTCTTTGATTTATCATTCTTCCTCATGAGAACGATATCTGGACTTTAAATATCCACTTTTATTACTTGTACGACCTATGCACTTGCAGTGATCAAGACCAAACTCAAATTTTTAATGAGTCATTTTATAAAAAGAACAAATCCATCTTTTCATATATATGAAAAATGGTCTTAACAAGTTTTTGGCGCCGTTACCGGGGATTAGATAATATTCCTTGGGTAATAGTGACATAAATTTGTATATCTAATCTGGTCTAAACAAGTTTTTGGCATCGTTGCCCGGGACTGAAAAGTTCTTGGGTTGCAGTACCAGAAGTTTGGAATTGGTTGCTATGTCGTGAGATAGAAAGTTTTGTCGCGACAAAGTTTTCTAGCATGTTTTTAACAAGGAATATTACAAAAACTTTTTTTTTGGCAAGTTTGGCATGTTTTCTGGCATGTCACGACAAAAACTTGTTAAGACAAATTATGTATATATACAAATTTTTGACACTATTACCAAGGAATATTATCTATTCCCCGACAACAACGCTAAAAACTTGTTAAGACCAAACTATATGATGCGATCAGTGTATGCTAAACTTTTGGTACTGCCACCCAAGAACTTTTCAGTCCACGACAACGGTGCCAAAAACTTGTTCAGACCAGATTATATATACAAATTTATGCCACTATTACCCAAGGAATATTATCTAATCCTCGGTAACGACGCCAAAAACTTGTTAAGACCATTTTTCATATACATGAAAAGATGGATTTGTTCTTTTTATAAAATGACTTATTAAAAATTTGAGTGTAGTCTTGATCACTGCAAGTGCAATTGTACAAATGTAAAAGTGGATATTTAAAGTTCGGATCGTTCCCACAGGAGATGATAAATAAAAGACTAACTATCCAAACTACTAGAATCATTACTATTTGAATTCTCTTTGTTACTTAAGTGATAAGAATTTAAGCGTAGTCTTAGACTAAAATCTTTAATATACAAAAAAATAATAATAAAATTGGGGTTGAGGATTCACTAAGTGAGACAAGCTGACATGAATCGATTAGTAATAATCAATTTACGCATCCGACTCAATTCATGGCGACATCGTGAAGCGAAGTTATCTGGAAGTAGTATAGTTCGAGATTTCTCAGCAACTATACTTTCAGCGTTAAATTCACTCATTTATGAACATGATTGTAAGTACCATAATATGTAACCCTGCTCGATATTTAAGTATTTTCCTTTTTGAAGCTCACTCATACTGGGATATCTTAGGACTAGAATTCCTACCCCATAGAAGGATATTGCAACGCTTGTCCAGGCGGTGAACTTCACTAAATCTTACACTTTATGATGGTATGATTGCAGGTCTTTGCTAGCATAGAGATCATAATCCAATTCGAGACCTCGAGAGACCTCTTAGTGAACAAGGCGATACTCCATTCAACATTCAACTATCCTCGAATTATGAGTAAGTTATTGATCTGGGCTCCTGATTTTGCCCACGTACTTGCATTTATCACATAGATTGTCACGCTCTTTATCGTTCTCATCTTTGCACCATTAGGGCCCTTTTTAGAAACGAGTAAATGCTAAGTCTCGGGTGAGTTGTATGTAGTCCATTAGTGCGTATGTAGTTCACTTTAGAAGTGTCATCATGGCTTTTTAGTTATTGGCATCGTGCTATAGGAAGCAAGTGCTACCCCCACGCTAGGAGTTTTAGCTCAAATCAAAGTTTATTAGAGTATATCAGTCGGAGCATAAGGTTGTTTTGATCGTATCTCCTTGTCAGGAACTTCGGAAATTGTTCTTTGTTTGTTTTGTTGGATTCCTTATTTTCCAAGGAGGTTTATGTTTAAAATCATAATTTTTGTCAGCGGATTTGACTAATCGGTTTGACTGGTTCATCGAGGTAGTATGTATCTGAGAATTTGTTTTTGGGTGATTTTGGTGAGCGCTCTCCGCTTTGTTTGATCATATCTCCCTCATCGGGACTTGGAATGGTGCACCGTTTTTGTTTGCTCTCCATATTCTTTAGAACGATGCTTTCAAAATTTCATAATTTTCCTCAACCGGCTCGACTGGTTGGCATCTGGTTCAATCGGTTAGTCGGGCGGCTGTAATGGGCTGTTTTATGTGATTTTTGGAGCCCAAAATCCTATATGGTTCAGACCCATAAGCTCGGCTCGACCATAAGGCAGTATTGTGGGTCCATTTGGGCCTTTTCTTAAGTTACATGCAGCCCACCATGAATCCATGTGGATACTTGGTGGTGAAGCAAGTGAAAACTTAAGATATTCGACTGCATGGAAAATGAGGAGAGGAGTTAATGGGAAGCGATTAGAGGAGGCTGATTGGGCTCTTTCCAAGCTTGAAGGGTGGAAAACACCAGGTGAGCACAGAGATCTGAGGTGGGAAATCGTACAAAAGGAAAAGAACAAAGTAGAAGGCCTTTGGAGGGACACTTTTAGGGCTCAAGCACATTCTGCGGTGCAGCGAGTGCTTAGC
This sequence comes from Tetrastigma voinierianum, assembly GCA_016808115.1. Lineage (NCBI taxonomy): Eukaryota > Viridiplantae > Streptophyta > Magnoliopsida > Vitales > Vitaceae > Tetrastigma > Tetrastigma voinierianum. Next base: position 188,827 of record JAEQBH010005581.1, on the reverse strand, counting down.
TTGGTTTCTTTTGCGTTTTGTGGAAGAGGTAGAAATAGACCCTGGCTCCCTCTATTCTTTAAGAGACATTCTGATCAAATTTGAGGTTTCCCTCAGCCATTTGAGCCGGTTTTCAACGCTCATGCGTGAGGCCCAGGTTCAACGGTTATCTTGGCTTGATCTAGGTTTTAGAGAACAACGGTTTGTTTGGATTTAGTTCTCACTCATCAGGCTGAATTGATCACCGTTTGTTTTTAGATTCCTGAATCTTTTAGGAAGGTTCTTGAAAATTTTGAGCCTCTCTCAGCAGAGATAGACTGGTTGGGAGCCCGGATCGGTCAGTTCATTAGGTTAGGTTTGCAGGAACGGCAGTTCGGGTAGTTTGCTTTGTTTTGGTTGGTTCTCACTCATCCGAGCTGAGAATCGATCACCGTTTGTTTTGTTAGATTCCTGACTCTTTTAGGAAGGTTCTGAAAAATTTTGAGCCTCTCTCAATGGGATGGACTGGTTGGGAAACCAGATCAGTCGGTTCATTAGGTTAGGTTTGCAGGAATGGCAGTTTGGGTAGTTTGCTTTGTTTTGGTTGGTTCTCACTCATCAGAGCTGAGAATCGATCATCATTTGTTTTAGATTCCTGACTCTTTTGGGAAGGTTCTTAAGGTACGAGAGCCTCTCTCAGCAGGATGGACTGGTTGAGCCGAACCATCGGTTCATTAGGATTCGGTTTGCTGGAATGGCGGTTGTTAGTTCATTATTTGTGTTGATTCTTGGTCATTCGGTTAGGTGCACTCTGTTTGTCTTTTTTGAATTCTTGACTTTGTAAGGAAAGGTTCTGAATTTTTGAAATCTTTTCTCAATCATCTGGACTGGTTGGGAAGCGAACCAGCCCGAGTTCGTTGGGTTAGGATTTTCGGAATGATAGTTTGGGTACTTTTCTTTGTTTACAGAGATGGTTCTTGGTCATTCGAAGTCGGAATCACATTCCTTTTGTCTTGTTAGATTCACGAGTCTGAGGCATTTTATGACAAAGTTTCAAATTTTCTCAATCGTTTGAAGACTTGTTGAGAACCGATTCAGCCAGTTGTTGGAGCAGACTGACCGGCGACCCCCTATTTTAGCATGTTTCAGTCTCGAATCTATTATGGCGTGTTCTTAGTTGCCCAGGAACCTGTAGGCCGCGCTAGATTACGAGTTCAGTTGGTTTGAACAAAGTGGGGTAGTGGGCAATGTGGGATTGGTATGTATGGTTTGGTTTGTGGGATTTTAAAGGGAATGTGTGCTAAAGTAAGCAAACCACTTACCTCATTCGGCCTACTTTCTTTCTTTGGTATGGGATCCGATATTTGGTTTAAATGCATGATGTATCATGTATTATTTACCCTACCTATTCCTGGCGTATGGCTAGGGACCTCGGGTACATGCCTAGGCGTTAGTATTTAATATTCATATCTCGTTACATGGTGCTGGATTTTGACATTTGTGATGCATTTGAGCCTTTTTTGGTGACCTCTTATGCGCTTGGCTAGGGACCACGGGTATGTACTTTAATGTTGGGTAATAGATTTCACATGGATGCTTTATTGTTTGGGTGTCATGCACATGCTTGCTATGTTTGTTGGCTAACCTTTGATGTAGCGTATGGCGGGGACTACGGTGTTCACGCTATTTGCCCTTTGGTTGAGTGTTTTTAAGCATGTGGTGCTCGATTAAGTTGGTCTGAACTAAGTTATATGTTGCTTTAGAGACTATCTGATCTGTGACCCATATGCTCCACCATACCCAAATTCACTAGTAGAGGCCAGGGTTAGGGCTGGGGTGCTCTATCATATGAGGTACCTTCAGATCGTGTCGACCCTCGGACCCGAAATGCAGTTTTCGCGGACCCGGCTTCCATCTTTAGAGTCATTGGGGTTTTTGTTCTTACTTGGTTTCCCCTTTATAAAATAACAACAAAAGTAGTGGCGACTCAAGAAAAAGCGTCCTCCTCGAGGACCAGTTTTCAAAACTTCGAAAAACCCGACCCACATTTTCTTTTGATTTTTATTTTCCTTCCATTTAAAGCGATCCTTGACAGGTGGATCGGGTGGGGTCCTGATCTATCGAGCAATCCTTCAAAGTTCATTAGTTTCATAGTATTAGTCTACCGTACCGCAAGGAGCTGCTCCTGCTCTCGAGTTCTCCGTCTTTGTGTCACTCGAGGAGGACCTCCTGGAAATCTATGGCGGATCTGATATCTTTCATTGGGTGCCTGATACTAGTGCGAGAACAAGTAAGTTTATCCAACAATACTAATAAAATAAATTTAGAATTCTAATTAAAAACTTTCTTCCACCATATGCGAGAAAAATGACTATCATCAATGACCCATTTCAATGAGCTCAACTTTTTCAAAGCTGGTTCACTCCTTGCTTGATGACTAGCGTCGGGAAAATTCACTTTGAAATCATAACTGGCTGAAATAAAATGAACTCGAAACATTCCATCATCCATTAAATCAGCCGGTAATGGAAAATATGATTTTATAAAGAAATACCCATTTCGAAGTTTGCACTTAGTACAATACCCAAATCAAAGAATTAAGAGAAACTAACAAAATAAAGTTACACTAAAACTAAATCTACTAAAATGAAAAATAAAATAAAAAAAATAAAAAAATAAATATATCTGAGAGTTTTCCAACCACCAGACGTCTGCGGGTTGCGGAAGCCTACACCTGATACCTGAATCGTCTATTTATATACTTTCCAATGTTGGGCGCACTTCAATAATTGCGTTGTGGATCGAAATTACGGAGTGAGGGTGGGCGAAATAGCGGCGCGCCTCAGAAAGATTCCACCTGGCACAGTAGAAATTTTTCAGGTCTGTCATGGCCTCTATCGCGCGTAAATTCTTTCTCCGCCCTTTCACATTCATAAACATTATTGATTATTAACTCTTGATAATATCCATTAGTTTTCATTGTCTTGTCTTATGACATGATATATATGTTCATTTTACCTAAAAAGTCTATTTAACTATTCTCGTTCTACCCGGAATCTATATGATAATTTTCTTATCATTAATGACATTTCTCTTGTATATGTTTCTGTGTGGATTTTTCTCTATCATAATAGTTCTTTGAGTTATATAATTTATTAATGTGGAAACTCATGGTCATGATGGACTTTCTTCTCTGATTCTGATAAACGCTATTGTTAAAATTCTTTGTTTGAGCAGAATTATGGCTGTTCTGGTTCTCCTTAATTGTGCATTCAAATAGTGACGAATTCGAATCATCATATTTTGTTATGACAAAAATTTAACATCTGATGGAAGAATTCATCCTTGTTTTGTTTGACAAATGAAATTCTCTTGTTTGATAGTTTATTCAAACTTATTCACCATTTAATAAACTGCTTTATAGTTTGAGGCTTGGGTAGTAATCAGCGATTTTTGTCAGTAGTGGGTGTCTTTTGTAGTGAACATTATTCAGTCTTTGGCATGACATAAATTCTGTGTCACAACAGCTCCTTGCATCTCTATTTATTATTATTGTTTGGTACAGATTGAGGTTGGCAGATGGTTTTCTTACAAATCTTCTTGAGGTAGTATTAAAACAACATAAAAACTCTTTGTCGCGACAAAATTTCTCTTTCATCCATTGAGTTATGTGCGAGTTTTTGCTACATTTAGTTCTTTGGCTGCAATCGTTCCTTTGGCCTACTTTAATTTTGTTTCGTGAAATACAAAAATTGTGTCGCGACAATGACTGCTGTATTTTCCACCTTTTTTTGCTTCTTTTCTGCTTGTTTCTCTCTTTTTTGGCATAAGACCTGCAAAACATAAAGTTGGTGAATATTCCATAATTTGACATAAAAATAGATCTAAAATTGTTAAAAACATGCCAAAAAAATGAATTAAAAATAGAAGAGTTTTAGAATCATCACTAGGGTCAGTTGTTTTACTTGGGTCTCCGTATTTTTCAGAGTTGCATTGGTATTGGCCTGAAACACATTTGCGTTTGCCTGAAATGATGCTAGCTCAGCAAATTTCTAATCATGTATATTCAACAGTCTTTTGTTCTCTCCTATGAAGTTCATCATTTGCTCCTCAAAAGACTGGGACCTCCTTTGGCCTAGATTTTCAGCTCTTTGGGCCTTGTTGCTACTGCTCTTAGATGCTTTGTGGAGAATATTCTTCTTGAAAGTTCTACACTAGTCTTGGACCATGCTGCACTCCATTTCCATAGGAAAAATTCTCATGGTTTCTCAATGCAGGTGTGTAGTGGGTAGGAAGGTTGTTGTTGGGCTTGAAATTATAGCTTATGTTGCCACTCATAAACTGAGAGGACCCTTATGAGCAAGTCCCTCATCAGCTATGCTCTTCTGCTCTCCTCCTTCCTCTATTCCCACTACATAGGTTGAATGGATTTTTCTTTCCTATTTGTTCATTTTGCTCAATAGTACATCCAACTTTGCTTCTATAGTTGACATCTTATTCAGCTCTATCATACCACCTCCTCTCGATCCTACTTTGTTGAAGTCTCGGATGGGCTACATGGTTACTTGCCAGCGAATCCTCAAAAGGTTGGTTGGCCTCTTGATTGCTCTTCTTAAATGTAACAAGCAGAGGCTGCATCAATTATCCCCTTGAGTAGTTCATTGCATGATAAAAATATCCATTTATTGTGATTTAGTGTGCCATGCATTGGACATCTTTCAACAATTTCTTATTAACATAGCAGGATCCTTATCAGCACTTTGTTGATGATTACCTTGTCCATTGACTTGGGCATAAAAAGGAGTTGATCTTATGAGTTGTATCTATTTAAGACCAAAATTGATGAGTGTGTGTGTGCCAAACTTCTAGCTCTACTACCAAGGACTATTCGTTCCTTGGCAACGGTGCCAAAAACTTGTTTAAGACAAAAATTGATGAGTGTGTGTGCCAAACTTCGCACTTACCACGAGGCTAATAAGTTCCTCACATTAAGCAGGCGCCAAAACTTATTGAAGACATTTCTATATGCAAAATTTTATTTTCTACTATGTAGGTAATAATTTGCAATTAAAATTTGTTTTGGTCTAAATCACTACAAGTGCCTGAGTCATACAGTAATAAAGTGGATTATAAGTCAGATATAATTTCCCACGAGTTGATTAGAAATGCAAAAGCTTATTTACCCTGTACTCAAGAAAATCTCTATTTGAACTAATACTTTCTAAGATTGGTATACTATCTATCAAAACTATAATAGAAAACTTGTATAAACCTTACTTTAAGTAAAAAGAATTCTAATCTACAAGAATCATAAATTTCACTCAATAGATATAACACTAGGAGAGAATTCAATGTTATGATCATGAATTTATATGAAGTTGAAAACAAATTTAGCCATGGGTTTGAATTCTAGACTTGTCGAGTTTAATAGTATAGCCTTGAATCTTCGACCTTTATACATTTCCTTTACCTAACACACCATATTCCTTCCGGGACAAATAGATTACAAATAGCTCTTGTAAATCAGACCCTCTTTAGGATTTAGTTGTTTTTCCTTTTTAGTACTTCACAACCATTTCTTAGGACTGGAAACTGCTTATCCCCATAGACAGGATAATACAAGCCTTTTCCTATTCAATTGGTACCTCAATATGCAATTCATTAGTATTTTCCCTTTCCTTGATTAGAATCTAGCTAACACGGGATCAAGATCATTCTGCTGAATTGAGTTGAAACCTCTAAGTATGAAAGATGACATATCAGCAAATTTTCCTTATAATGGTAGGAGCATAATTTGTGAAGCATCAAAATTACACTTAGAGTTCCGCAGTTCATTGAATATCAATGAAATATACCCCCAGGTGACTGCTCTTTGTTCTCAAGTCATCCATCTCTGTGTCACTCAGAGGGATCTTGGAAATTAGAACAAGGATATACCTCTTGTTGGGTATAAACCACCAATATTCAGAACAACACAATTATGAAGCAATACCAACTAGATCAATCCAATTTTCATACCCAACACATTTTTAAAATATCTGCAAACAATAATCAAGGCACAAATTCCCTTCCTAGAAAGAGCTAAATTATCCATAACTGCATTACAGTTAGCAATGACTAGTCGATCAAACAAATTCATTGAGACTGTAATAGAAACTGAAGAAAAAGGCTCCATAAATAATTCATATTTCCTGGAATTCATACATAAATGGGAATAATCATTTCCAAAACCAGCTTGAAATTTCAACTTAGATCGATTCTAATTCTTAAACGAATCTAAAATAAATAAAAAACAAATCAAAGTAAAAATAAAATATATGTACAAAAAGAACTTCGGAGTCCTTCGAGATTCTTTTCCCAAATTCGCTAAAGGTTGAGCAAAAGTCGCGCACTAACTCCTAGGCGCTTTTATTTATAGGCTCCAATCATTAGGTCCTGAAAACAAGGTGGAAATCATGGGCTTCAAAAAGCCCCGAAAATATGCCCTAATTGCTGATGTCTCAACTCTACAAAATGTCACGACTTTAAAGAAAAGCATCGCGACTTTGAATTTTTGTTGATCTGTGAAATGTCGCAACTTTTAAATTTCTTTTTCCTTTCTATTTCTAAAACGTCACTTAATTTCAGAGAATCTTACGTCATGATTTTGTTATGATGTTGCTTGTTGGAGTCGCGACTATGATTTATTGATGTCTCGACTCTAGATCAGAATGTTGCTACTCTGAGTCTTGATGTCGTGACTTTGCTTGTTAATGTTGCTTGTCAAAGTCGCAACTCTAAAAGCATAATGTCGTGACTTTGAGTTCCAATGTCGCGACTCTAAGTAGAAAATGTCACGACTCTTAAGAAATGAATGTCGCTTGTTGGAGTCGCAACTCTGAAGGATATGTCGCGACTTTAGTTGTTATCAGCGCATGGAGTAGCAACGAAGTCAACCGGCTGTCACTCGATAATTTCGCGATTTTGAAATCTTCTACTTTGCTTGCTTTAGCGGATGTTGCGACTTTAATATAATGTCGCGACTCTAATCAGCTCATGTTTAGTCCCTCCTTAGTAAAAGTCATGACTCTAGTCACTCGATGTTGTGACTCTGCTGCGACTTTGTTGATTTTTGCTTCTTTCCTTTAAATTCCTGTAAAACATAAATTTGGGTGAAGATTTCATAATTTTGCATTAAATTAAACTTTTAAGCCTTAAATATTCATGAAAAATGGGTTTAAAAAGTAGATGAGTTTTAGACTCATCAGTATCCCATAATCCACAACAAAGTAATTCATCTTTTCCCAAGTGAACATTGTTTCTTGATGAGTAGAGATAGACTGAGGAATCACAAACCTATGAATAATCTTCTCCTTGATGAATTGGATCACATCCTGCTGTTATGCTTTCTTCAATGGTACTGCCTCCACCGACTTAGTGAAATAGCCTATAGCAACTAGGATGAAGTTGTGCCCCTTTAATGATGCTAGATGAATCTTCCCAATTAGATCCATGACCCACCCTCTGAACGGCCATTGATTTTCTATTGAATGTAATTCAACAGCAGGAATCCTTTGTATGCTTCCATATTTTTTACACTGTTGACAACCTTTGGAGTAGGTGATGCAATCTTTTAGAATAGTCGACCAAAAATAGTCGTGTCTTCATTATTAGCAAAAGAATCAACTAACATGTCTGCAATAGGCATCACATACATGTCCCTAGGAGTAGCAACATTTAGATCTCTAAAATCCACACATACTTGAAGTTTTCCATTTTTTCTTCATCATAGGAACAATATTTTCTAACCATTGAACATACCTTAGAGGTTTTTATGAATTTACCAAGAGTTTCTCAATCTCCTCCACCTTTAGCTCTACCTCCTTAGACATTCTTCTAGGTGATTGATGGAAATGATGAAATTCAGGCATGATGGGAAGACGATGTTCCACAAGGCCCCTATCCTATCCTGCCATTTCATTATAATTCCAAGGAAAGCAAACTTTGAATTCCTGTAACAATGATATGATATGATCCTTCAAGTTAGGGGATAAGAGATAACTTATGCAAGTAATCATTGGCTCTTCCACAGTTCCTAGGTTGACTTCTTCCATAGGATCATGAACTTGAGGTTTGTTATCTTCTATTTTAGGAGGAGTCATCTCAAATCTTCACCCAACTCTTTCCCCTCTTCATTTGATTCTACTTCATAAATCACTTAAGCTTCATAAATGTCCTGGAATTGTTCTTCTGCAACTTTTTCAATAACTTGGTCGTGATTTTATTTAAATGTCACATGTAAACTACTGATTCTTCTCTATGAGAATACTTAGTCATCGATCTCCTCGATGATGGAACCCTTTATCGACCTGAAAGGCATGATAATAGTTGTCTTAAGAAGTTTGGCAACCTGGTCTTGAATGTGATGCAAGGTTGGGACCGTGACGGATGATCCAGAAGTTTAGGTAAGTCAAAATATGGGTTTGGGGTAGTTTTCTTGGGTCAAAATAGGTTATGGACGAATTTTAGAGATTTTCTAAGTTAAGAAAGGTGAATTTATGGCAGGCAGGAAAAGGGTATTTTAGGAAGGTTTTGTAGTATGAACAAGATTTGAAAAGTTTTTGGTTGAGGTTGAAAATACAGATTAAGGGAAAGTTTAGAGAAAAGATGAGATGGTGATGAGTAGAGCTTGCACAAGAGTGATTAATTACCGGGTTAATGAAACGATCCACACAAGATAGATGATGGAGGAAGGCGCCATTAACTGGACTATGGATCGGAACACGATGGTTTCACAAAGACTTCCGCCACCGCTGAATCCACCTTAGGTATGAGAAGCCATTACCGAACTCGTCCCTGCTGGAATCCACCCAAGATAAGAGAACAAGAGAGAACTCTTAAAAGAGAAACTAAAACATTATTAAACTTGAAACTGATTTTCAAAAGACTACATGGGGGTATATATATCTCATACTTTCTAAAACCAAAAGCAACTTCTACTTTGAACTAGAAAAAGAACTTTCTAAATTACAAAAACAATCCTCACTTAACTAGGGAGTGAACTCAAATTACAAAAAGCAACTTAAAAAAGAAAACTTGCATTTAAATACAATCTTTCCAAATAAATAAAGCAAACTTTCTAAAATAAATAATCAAACTTTCTAAGATAAATAAAGCAAACTTTCTAAAAATACATAAAGCAAACTTAAATAATATATGTTTCACATCGTGGGTTTGTCCAAGTTCGACTAATGCCTTATCGCCTTCCAAGGCCCAAAATGAGGTCCAAAAAAGGACTTTTCTACATGTATTCAATGCGTCTTGACCTCCAATCCACTAATACTAGGGGCCTGAATTCTAACAAGTTTGGTGTGTTTACAAATGCTCCCGCATCAAACCCCTATAGTTGGGAAAAAGACTTGTCCTAAGCCTTCACCTATGATAAGGCCTCAAATCCTTAACTCTGAATGTAGGCAAGATATCAAGAGTCACCTGATAATTAACTTGTAAGCATTCTCTTATGATCTTCTTAATAATCTTGGAAGAACCATCTATTCTGTGCACAACTTGGAACAATTTCTTTTTTTTCGATAAGTGTGAACACCCCTCACTATGTGTAATCGAATCCATCCTCCCCGATCAAATACCAGTCGATAACCTTCATATGTTTGTCTTCATTGTCTCCACTTTTGCCCTTTGTTGAATCTTGCTCTCATGAATAAAATGTTGCTTGAAAGTCAGTGCAATCAAAACACATACTCAAGATCTGTATCTGGCACCAACAACATATCGGGAACCACATAGAAGTTTCACTTCCTTTGAACAAGCCCCTTTGTCAAGAAAAATTATCAACTTGTGTTTCAAACTCTTCATGCCCTTAGGAATTCTTCCATAGAGGCTAGCTTATTAGAAAAACCAAACTTTGGTATGAGGTCTATTTGATGTTGAACAACTTCATAGTGGACAACAAAGGTGGTATTTCTTCAGGCATTACATCAACAAATTCTAGAATCAATTTCGCTTCTTGCGATAATTCCTTTTCACTTTCAGTTTCTTCAACAACCAAAGTCAGCACATTTGAAACAACTTTGATTTCCAAATCAAAATTTTACAGTAGTGAACTCCTCCTCATCTTCTTGGACATGGTTAGATTCGACTACTTCTTCAACATCCAACTATATTTTGACAAAGAGGATTTGTTCTCATCAGCTGACATGGTTAGATCTTCGATCACTTGTTCAACATCTTCCTTGGCTTCATCTTCTCAATTAAGGTAATCGCTTGGTTAGGACATTCGTAATCACTGATGCTCCCAAATCCCTTTTGGCATTTAAAACATTTCTACTTTTAGGGTAGCTAATTTTTGCAAGAGTCACTTACTTGAGTGGGTGGTTTTCCTACCACTAGATTCCAAGACTAGAACCTCAACAAACCTCTTCATTAGCCAGCTAACTTTAGTTGTAGTAGAGTTTCCACTTTTTTAGTCCCAACTTTCAGCAAGTTTCATCACATCTCAAGACTATTATATGGTTGCAAAATAACTCTAGCAATACTAGATCTCAAACCAGCAATGTAGTGGTGGCCATGCATATTTCGGCCTCTTGCAAAGTCCCTTTGATAATCAAGTTTACAACTTGAGTCAATACTCCTCCACACTCAAATCTCTGCTTAAAAGTTCTCGAATTTTGAGGTAGATGTCTTCAAGAAGAGTTAAAGGGAAGGGTTTCCCTTTTTAGTTCTTCTTCATATTTCCCCAAGTTTGAATCTTCTTTTACCATCTCTTTCACGCTGTCTCTCTCATGTTTTTCCACCAAATAGAAGCATTCTTGCACATCTTTGTAGCCACCAACTTCACTTTTCATGTCTTCAGGGAATCATAATACTCAAAGACATGCTCCACCATATTAAGCCAATCCAAAATTACCGTGATCCATCCTTCCATCGAATTCTGGAGCTGTTAAATTTTGGATTGAATCTAAAGCCTTCATCATAGTTACCATGCCTTTAGAAAATTTCATTCTGCAGTATAATCATACCTCCTATGATAATCATAGCGTCTCGTACATACATACTTTTAGCTTTCGCGTCCCAAGAAACGCCTGCTGACTAGGCTGCAAAAGCCTTCATAAAAACTGCATTTTTCTCCTGGCTAGTGAACGACCAAACCAGATCTAGAGATCTTGGTTCTAGCATCAAGCACACCGCTTAGTTTATGATCAACCATCAATCCATGAGCCTGGAGTACCACTCTCATGCAAGGTCGGGACCGCATGGATGATCCGTTTAGGTAAGTCAAAATATAATTGGGTAGTTTTCTTCTTGGGTCAAAATAGGTTATGGATGAATTTTAGAGATTTTCTAAGTTAAGAAAGGTGAATTATGTATATAAGAGAAAAGGGGTATTTTAGGAAGGTTTTGGTAGTATGGAAACAAGGATTTGGAAAGTTTTTGGTCGAGGTTGAAAATATGATTATGGAAAGTTTAGAGAAAAGAGAGGATGAGATGGGTGATGGAAAGTAGAGTTTGCACAAGAGTGATTAATTACCGGTTAATGAAACGATCCACACAAGATAGATGATGATGAAGGCGCCACAATCAACTATGGACGTGGTTGATTGATGTTTCGGACAAAGACTTCACGCACCAAGGAATCCACCTAGGTATGAGAAGCCACGAACTCGTCCCTCATGAATCACCCAAGAGATAAGAGAACAAGAGAGAACTCTTAAAAGAGAAATCTGAAAATATTATTAAACTTTTGAACTGATTTCAAAAGACTACATTAGGTAAGATATGTACCTATACTTAAATCAAAAGCAACTTTTACTTTAACTAGAAAAGAAACTTAAATTACATAAAAACAACTTCTTTAACTAGAAAAGAAACTTAAATTACAAAAAAAGTTAACTCCTAAAAGAAACTTTCTAAAATAAATAAAGCAAATCTTCCTAAAATAAAATAAAGTTAAACTTTCTAAAACAAATAAAGAAACTTTCTAAGAAAATAAAGCAAACCCTTCTTAAAAATTACATAAAGCAAACTTTCTAAAATAAATATATAGCTCCATCGTGGTCATTCAAGTCAATTACTGTTTAGTTGCCTTCCATGCCCAAATGAGCCCAAAAAGCTGACTTTCACACGATTCAATGCGCCTTGACTCTCCCCAATCCAATTCTTCAATACCAGTACTCGAATTCTTGGGTTGCTCGTGTGTTTGCGCATGCTCCGATCGAATGTCCCTAATATCTTTTGACTCCATGTATATATATTTCCCTTTGAATCCCATTCTTCTTTTTCCTTGAATTTTATTGAACCAAACTCTTGGTTTTAACATTTAAATTTCAATGTAATCTATAAGTTGTAATGAAAGGTTGTTTGTCTGCCCATACCACTTCTACTTCGCCATCTTTCCAGACATAAAAAATTGGTGATGGGAGGACATCACACACCAATTGGCATGAATCTAGCCTCTTCCTAGCAAAACATTATAATTAGCAGTATAATTAATCACAAAGTTGATAAGGAAGTCTTACTACCCATAATGATGATAATCGGGAGTACACCCAAAGTCTTAGAGATCTCCCTAGTAAAAGCAGATATAGACACTTATGTTTCAATTAGATCACCAATGCCTCTTCCTAGTGCTCTCAACATTCTTAATGGCATCACATTGACTGCCGATCCATTATCCACAAATACCTTAGACATTGATTAGCCATTAAAGTGTGCTCTCACATAAAGAGGTCTTATGTGCCTTGTCATCTCCATAGTAGGTTTTTCTAGTATCACCTTCTAGGCCCTGCTTCCTTTCAAGGAATCATTGGTGATTAAACTCTGACTCTACTTTTCCTCTGCTGGAGATTGTTCTTTCTCTACCTCTACTAGGCTTTACTCCATTTCTTTTGACTTGAAAAACTATGGTAAAGTAGAGAAATAGTAAAACATTTCAAAGAAATAGGAAATGTACCTATCATAATAGTTCTCAAATCCATTTCTTCAATAGACTCATCATCTTCTATAGCCTTCCTTCCAAATTTGGTTTTCTTTGGAGTAGACCTTATTTCTTCTTTCATATTCTCTCATTTTGCTTTTCCCATGGCGTTTCTTCTGCAATTTCTTTCTCCATAGTTCTCGCCCCTCGCATCCTTCTCTTTGAGTTCTCGTGAGCCAGAAATTTTTATGCTGCACCACATGCCACTTTTGCAGGTGGAATAGAAAAGGAACAACAAACCTTGGAGGTATTTTCTCCTTAAAGTGTTCTTACCTTTTTCCTCCGAAAATAATGTCTCTCTTTGGAAAAACATTCTTTTCTTTTGGAGGGCTTCTTCTTCTCGATTGGTATTTTGAATGGTATGATATTTCTCCACATTTTCTCTGGCTAGATACTTTCCTTTATCACTAACCCCATGAACCAAATACTATTTAGGAATCCATACCTTTCTTAACCTAGCATTAGAAGAAAATCTCCCATCCTTCTTTTCATTCAGCACCGCTCTTAGATCCAGCGTGCTGTGCTAACGCTCATAGGTAAGCGATTCATCAACCATCATTGCCTTTCTCATGAAATCCCAGTATTCCCTTGTTGATATCATCCTGGATAATATTCCTAAAACTCTAACAAGAATTAGTACCATGATTCAAGGAGTTATGATACTTACAACGTTGATGGGGAGTTAATCATGGGGAAATGTGATGAATTTCTCCTTCAGAAGGAAATCAAAGATTTTCTTAGTCGTTGTCACATCAAAAGTATATTGTACTTGTGTATTAAAGGCTAATGATTTCTTCCATAAGTTAGGTACTTTCTTCACCAGTAGAGGGCAGATGAAGGAGCCTGCACTTAGGAGATCTGCTACTGAAATTTCTTCATAATTGATCTCTTGACAGTAAGTTCCCATGGAGGTCTTTCTCCATTGACTTTCTTCCCTGAGTAATTCTTCATATTATGTAACCTTAGCAGCAAGCTCATAAAAGTCTCTGAACTCCATATCTTGAAACTTCTTCCTCAGCTCTATATCAAATCCCATCTGTGCTATCTTCACGTACTATGTTTTTGGGAGATGGATTTTGCATCTATTCCTCATTCTTTTTAAACAAGTTATAAAAGACTCTATTCATTATCCACCCTTTTGAGTTACACTTGATAATTCTGCTATGCAAATCTTATATTCTGCTATGAAGAATTGAGTGTGGAACTATCTCTTCATTTCCTGCTAACTCATGATAGAATTCCTTAGCAATGTTGCATACCAAGTAAAAGCAAGTTTTGTTAATGAGTTAGGAAATAACTTGAGTTTAAGATAGGGGAAATTTTCATAGTTAGCCAATTCCCCACACTATACTATGAATTTGGCCACATGCTCCAAGTTAGACCATCCATCTTCTCTAGAGAATATAGAGAATTCAGGAATTCTATACCCCCTTGGGTAAGGATTCTCTCTCTCTATTGCCTCTGGATATGACTTATAGACTTCTAGGCCACCAACCTGTCTAAGGCCATACCTGTATAGTTCTTGTACCACCTTCCCTTATTGCCTTTAAGTTTGGTGGTGGAGGTGGCTGTATAAAAGGCTGAAGAATTTGTTGCTCTCTATTCATACCTAATTTGGCGGTTGTGAATGAATCCCCCCCGTGCCTCCAGCTAAAGGAAGTGTCTCATTATAAGTTATAGGTTGTGTAACCAGGTTGGTGTTAGCATACACTCTTTGAGGAGCCATTGTTCTAACAAGATTAGACCACTCTCCATTGAAATTTGTCGAAGTTCCCTCTTGTCTCCTATGAGGAGGAAGATATCAATTGTCAAATCCCATTAGGTGATGTGGTAAGGATCCACTCGCTTCCGGAAATTCCATGAGCCGCCCTCAGCTTGGTGTTAGATAAGGGTTTTGAGCTCATTAGATTGTTGTTTTATAAATTGAGAAGCCAGTTTCAACCTCTATTGCCGACCATCTTTAAGAGATTGCTTTCGTGATATGTCTCTTAAAATAAGATTTGTTTTTCTCACTCATGTAATAGCTCTTAGCTCACCGAATGTTTTCTAGTCTTGGCCCATTAGCCCCATCTATTAAGGCTTGTGCATACTATTAAGCATAGCTTTAGTTTTCAAGAAGAACTCTTATTGTTTAGATTCGCATTTTCTTGAACAACCATTCTTTCATTTCCAAACGTTGTCCTATACCCATACTGTGTTCACCTCATGATCGTTGATCATTACCTGAAACTCAACAACATTAGGAACATGAGAATCATCATCTACATTACCTACACCCACTTCCTGTCCAAATGGGCTATCTGATGCATATTCTCCTTAGAGAAAATCTTTTGTATTTCTCTCAAATTGCTTCATCATGACCAGAACGTGTCCTTCATGTGCTTCTTCTGTAGCATCAGATAATGATCCAGAGGCTCCAAAATGGTTTTACTTCTCAATTTTTGTGGCATCTTCAACAAAGAATGGATCCACCGAGTGATATTTCATAAAGATGTGTCCCACCGAGCTGTTCCAAAATATGTTATGGTGATTTTTGAATTTCACAGGAACCATACAAAATACAAGCGTGCGGGTGTGCCAAGAAATTAAAGTATTTCCAAACTTGAATGGCTCGTAAGATCAAACTTCTAATTGGGCTATGTAGGCTCCTTAGTTACCTTGAAAATTCCTCAACATCAAAGTAGAAAACACTGTACGAATGGAAATATTCCAGGAATTAAATGTAGTGCTCTTTTACCTTTTAAAGACCTGCTCATTTAAACATATTTCATATACCCATTTCTAATATGAATAATTAATATTCATTTAAAACATAATTATTTATGGGTATATGATATCATGACCTAAACACATTCTTAGACATAAAAGAATATATATACATTCCTTAATTCAAATAAGACCCATAACTGTTCTTAAATAACGCATTTATACAAATTGGCATTCCATGCCTTTTCAAATACATTTACAAAATGATATTCTTAGAGTTCAATTTCTTAAAACACATTCCATAACATCCAAACAAAATTATCATAACTATAAGCCTCATGAAGACTTTTACATCATTAAAGTCAATGCAAAATAGTTACAAAAATATCATAATGAATGATATGCATGGGACTTTAGTACTTATTTATAATTCGCCTATTCGACTGACTCTACACCCAAATGATATTTTGTCCCCGTTTACTTACTTGGTACGCCTCGATGACAAAATAACGCACTCAAGCATTTTCATGCTTAGTAGTTCTATACAATTCTCTCTTCATTTCATTTTTTAATCAAATCATGCAATGTTTATACATGCTTGACATTTTTCAATGAATATATATATATATATATATATATATATATATATATTCATTTTATTTACATTCAATTATAATCTTATTATTGTCAAGTTATGCAATTTCATATGCACTAAATTCATTCTAAATCACAAATCATGCACTTTTCAATCTCATGATATTTACCTTATCGAATTTAACCTATGCTTTGCGGTACAGATAATAAAATCACTCTAAGACGGTCCAAATTTGCGGCGAAGTACATATATATATATATATATATATATATATATATATATATATACTCATATATATATATATATATATATATATATATATATATATATATATGTACTCGGTTAGTGCACTAAATCTTGTCCCGTGAGCTACGGATCGGTATACCATAATACTACGTTTGTTCGACTCTTATTGGTATACCAATTTATCCTTACTCGAAATTTAACGATTAACATTCTTTTAAGGGCATTAAAATCACTCAATACAATTTACAATAGTATATATATATATATATATATGTATGCAAATAAAACATTTTCACTTTCATGCAATTTTCTTATGCAAATTCGTTTCACAAGTAATTGTCTCAAATCACTTAAGACAAATCATTTCTTACTAAATAATATATACTTTCTTGTCAATAATTTCCAAAATTCAAATCATTTCGTAATTATTCAAATATTTTAGAAATAGAGAGAGAGTTTGAGAACAAACCAAAAATCGTCGCTTTGATTCCAATCTTCGAAATCTCGACTTCAATGCGGGCTTTCATCCTCGTCAGCCCCTATTCAAATACCATGAAAATCACATATTAGTCGGTTATTCTAGGAGTTCTATTTTCAGTATAAATTGGAATCATCTCATTTGGATAACCCAAACTCAAGTTATAACATTTCAGTGCCAAACTAGTCAATATGCCTAGCTCACTGTATCACCCACTATTTTTTTCAATTTATGGGGTCTTAACTCCATATATTGGTAATGCTGCCTTCACTCATTTTAAGATATGGTTCTAAGGTTTCTTCTCCAATTGGAAGCATCCAAATTGGATCACCCAAACTCAAGTTACGACATTTTAATGCTAAACTAGTCGATATGTCCAGCTCACTGGATCACCCACTATTTTTTTCGATTTCTAGGGTCTTAACTCCATAAATTCATAATAGTTCCTTCTACTCATTTTCATCTATGGTTCTAAGGTTTCTTATCCAATTTTAATCATCCAATTTGGATCACCAAAACCCAAGTTATTGCATTTTACATCCAAACTACTCTAATTTGCAAAGCAAAATCAGATTGTTCTTACACATAGCTCCACTTTGAATGATTTCTGGGCCCTTTGGGGTAACAATTTGCATATACTTCCTTCAAGTAAATTATTTCCCTAGAAGTCTATTTTACCCATAATTTTGAATCACTCAATTTGGATGAGTGAAACTCAACTTATGGCTAAAACACCATAACAACACCCAAAATAGAGCATACCCATGAGCTACCCGAACTCACCTTTAAGCCCATATTCGGGAGCCTTAGAGCTACAATTTTCTTCTGGTACCTTCTATACATTTGTATCCCTATCTCATATGGTTCTTTAAGAATTGGAATCACTTCATTTGGATAATTATAACTTAACCTATAGGCAAAACAAGAACAGGGGTTTTGATAAATTTTTGACAGCATTTCTTTTGGAAACCCAACATTTCCCTTTTACAAACATTATACAAAACTAATCCAACCAACAATAATCTTCAAAACTCAACCCAAAACAACCCCAAAAGTGGTTTAGCACCAATAGAAACCCCTTTTACTTAATTTTGGGCTTTTCCCCAAAATCAAAATCACAAAAAGATGAAGTTAGGGTTTTATTTCTTACCTTGAATCTCTTCAAATCTTCTTTTTGTAGAGTTTGTGATCTCTTAGAGACGAAATGGGAAAGATTGCCACCAAAAACTTGATCTCTCTCTTTTTGCTCTGCTTCTCCCCTTTTCTCCCCTCTTTCTCTCCAAAAATGTTTTGCTCTTAATGAGCTTCTAGACGAAATTTGTGCTGAAAACCATATTTACTCAAGGCCTTGTTTGTCTTCCAAAACCCATTTTTGGGTTAGTTCTCTCAATTTACTATATAGCCCACATTTCATTTTATTTGCACTTCAAATCTCAATAATCACACTTAGACATATAAATTAGTCTCAAATGACCCTTAAGTCCTCATTTTCCTCCTTAAGCCTTGTTTAGCTTTTCTCATTATTTCATTTCTCATTTTTCTCATTTTAGCATTTAAGTCCATTTTCATTAGACCCTTAGGTCCTTATATCACAAATTCAAATTGCCCTTTTCACTGGATTAATTTCGGGTTCGATCATTTAATCACTTAGCATATATCATTCAATCATATACTCATTTTCGATCATATAATCATTTAACATTTTCATTTAATCATTTATCAATTCGGAAAATCCCCATTTGGCTCGATTTATACCCTAAACATATAATAAAATTATTATAAAAATTCTAGGGTATTTTTGGGGTATTACATTAAATGCTGAAGAAAAGTGTTAGACTTCCCCCAAGAAGGAATGAAATAACACGGTGCTGAAAATTAACAAACTTGACTGAAACTTGGAAATGGAGTCTTGGAATTGCTGAAATGAACATTGGATTTCAATGTGCAAATAATATTGTGTTGGAAGATTAATAGAACTTGAATAAAAATAGGACATAGAATGTTGAAATTACTGAAATAACTAAAAGCTTATTGAAAAGCTAAGATTTGTTGAAGAAGATTGACATTGGTCCGATTGATTTGTTGAGTTGTTGATTGATTGATTGGTTGATCGATTCCTTTTATAGATGTAGATGACTTGCTACCCAAGTATCCATTTCTCCACTCTTTCCACTTTCTAAAGTAACTGCCCATGTCTTCCATTAAGGAAGCTTGTTTCTTAAGAATTCACCCACGTCTCCATTATAGAGGTTTGTTCCTCAAGAATCATTCCATGTCTCCACATAATTGCCCCACTTCTTTGCCACCTCTGATAAAGCTTCATTTAACTTCCAAAAAATTTAAAAATTTCATAAATACCCCTGGACTTCTTCTATGGGCTTGTACAAATGGATCTGGGCCCCTTTCTATCTAGACTTCTATTCATGGGCTTGGGCTTGGGCTTGGGCTTAGGCCTAACTGCTCAGTTATTTGCATGTATATAAAATTTCAATTGAAAACAACCAAATCTGCAAGTGTACAGATCACAAGTAATACAGTGGACTAAAAGTCCATATATCGATCCCACAAAGAAGGTGTGAATTAAGCGAGGATTGAGTACCCCGGCTAGTGAAGTCGTTCACTATTTGAGCGGAAGGGTGATTTGGAATGATGATTAACTACAATTTAAACTAAATTAAACTATCCTAACTCTTAAAAAATCAGCCAGTGAAGTTGAAGTGAAAATAAAGAAAACTCTAATGATTAACGCTAGGGCGGTTGTCTCCATTGATGGGCTTATGACATAACCATAAAATGCGATTAACATGAATATATCATCAAATTGCTTACCCAGGAACCCTAATATGAGGTTTGCATTTTAGGTGGCTCCCCTCAATTTTCTCACACCTAATTCTATTCTCCTTTCGGTCCTTCTAGGTCGAATAATGTGATATTGGTTCTAAGGCGAATCGATCCTTAGAATTTATTAGTTTCCTTTCGGTCCTTACAATAGAATATCCCGGGTTATGTTTCGATTGATCTCCTTTCAGTCCTTACAATTGTCACATAAGGTTGGATGATGTCCCTCTTAATAAAATCCACCTAGTATTAGGCATTCCTAGTTTCCTAGATCTCTTTGATTAAGTTAATTCGATTTTAAAAATTATGGGACATTAGAGGTAGAAATCAATTGTTAAGGGGATGCTTCCAGTTGTCACTTTGGACCCCTTAAGCTCTAGGTCTCAACTTCTAGCATACTATAATTAGATAAAAACCTAGAAAATCAAAGAACCACATACATACAACCTCAACTATGAAACCCCGAAAAATCCAGTTTTCTGGAAAAAGGGTAAAACGGTAATTTCGGTTGGCAGATTTTCTAGAACTCGGAGTGAAGCGGACTTCTTTGTTGAAATCATCTACGCAAAATCTAGCTACCACATCGAATTTCGTTGGATTCCGAGACAGTCGGAAGTTCACGTTTTTCGAGGAGCGGGGTGTCAGGTGACACATGGCAGGGTCATGGGGATGCCACATGGTACCCTAAGGTAGTGACACATGGAAAGAGCCATGTGGTTCACTTGAATGGATGGCTCACAATTAGCCACATGAGGTATGATGCAATAAAAGGGAATAAAGGAATAAAAGAAAAAGGAAGAAAATCATGGAAGAGACAAGTAGCATAAAGGAAAGGGGGAGGAAGTTTCATCCTTTTACAATTTGGTCAATGGTGATCCAAAAGAGAAAAAGGAAGAGAAAGGAAAAGGAAAGAAAACAAACAGGAAGAAAGAAAAAGAATTCGTGGGAAAGGAAAAAGGAGAAAGGAGAAAGGAGAAAAGAAAATGGAGGATTTCCCGACATTTCGACGGTCGAAGCTCGACGGTCTGAGTACTAAAGTTGGTCCAAGCATCGCGATCTACGTGTGGATACCAAAAAACTTGGAGTTATGTCAAACTCTACGATGTAGGGAATTTTCCTACTCGGTTTACTTTTAGTCTAAAGGCTATATAATGGTATGGGTTGTTTTATGGGGCCATGAGAGGCCAAGGGATTGAGTCCCAAGACTTGGGACTGAATGGTGGAAATTGTTAGGACCGGTTTCAGACAGTCCTAGACTGTTTGAGAGTTGGGTTTTGAGCCCGAGACTAATGTCTCCGGGTTTGTGGCATGTTTCAATGATGTGTTGATGATTGGAACCAAAATGGTTCATGTTTGTGAAGGGACGGTGAGGTACCCTGTTGGATGAGTCCGAGATTGGGGCCAGGTTGTGTGTTATTGCTAATATGAATGGCATGTAGTGTGTGAAAGTATCATGTTAGTATATGCTTTTGATGTATTAACATGGATTGCTAATGGATGTAAATTATATGTAAGAATTAAAATTATCCATGATGTGTTAATGTTCCATGTAGCATTCATATGTGCATGTGACAAGAAATAAAATCACGTTAGCATAAATGCGTTTAAATATCTTGTGATCGCATCGCGTCGAGTCGAGTGTGGGTGCGTAGGTGGTGTCGCCATTAGCCGTGAATGAGGTGGCTCCGAAAATGGAGACGGCGTCAGTGGGAACTCACGGCGATGTAAAATGATAAATCATGTGTTAAGAGCGAGGAAATGACTAAGGGTAGATCCCTCCCACATAGTGAAAGACCCAAATCTTATTCATGGTTAAACATGATTTCCCGATGATGTAAGTTCGCAAAAATGTTGAAAAGGTGAGCGGCGTCTTGCGGTGAGAACCCGAAAATCCGTGGCCACAGATGTAAAACACACAGGAGTTGACAAATTAAAATTGGAGGGATGTCCAATGGTTTAAGTAGTTGGGTGAAATACCAATGACTGGTTTTCACACTTGGCAATGCAGGTGTGAGGGAGTCAGTCAGGACTCGGGTTGTGGGCATGAGGAGTCTCATCTCATGCATGACAAGGAATATTTCATATAATGTTGCATAAATTATATGGAATGTGTTTGATGTTTTCTATATGCCATTGCATGTGCATTTTAGGTGGGGAGTAACCCTTGGCAGAAAACTCTCTTGAGCATTGCTCACCCCGTGTGGAGAACTATTTTTCAGGTACGCAAGGGGAGGAAACTAGTTCAGGAGCTCAGTGGTGAAATAAGCCAAAATGTGGCTTATTCCGTTATTTTGTAATGTTCTGGATAAAATATCCAGTTTTTACATGTAAATAATGTGTTTTGTAATAGAAATTGAGTTTTGGGATGTTCAGTGTAATTAATATTTTCTGGATTATATTGCCTGAAAAATGAGTATAATAGGTTGTAGTATTGGAATGCCTGCATCTAGGTGAATTTAGGAAGTGTAGGAAGGAATGGGATGGGCTCTTTGCCTATTTCGGGTTTACGTGCCAATGAGGGGTCCTTGTCAGCGACGGGCGCACATGGCCACGACGCGTCACGGCCCGAGTACGGCAGAGCCTGCCCAGTGCCACACGACAGACGGCTAGCGCGCCGCAGCAGCGTCGGCGCCGCCGCGCGACATGGTGTTGGGCGCACAACATATGGGCTCTATCGCGATAGAGGAGTTTCTATCGCGAAAGAGATGGTGGATTTGATGTTGCGACATGGTCAGCGTATGTGACATGGGCCTTCGACGAGTGGGCGGCGTGTCATGAATTTGTTAAGTAGTAAATGAAGATTCGGGCAAGTTTGGGAGGTTTAGAGTCACAACAGGAACTACATCGCGACAGAGTTGGTTGGCCCTCTTGTCGACGGGAAATGTCATCGCTGACGAAATGCCATGTCGCAACGGGGGGTTGGGGCTGGGACTCGGCCGCGGTGCAGTTTGATTTTACGTGTCATAGCGGAGGTGGCTATTGGGTCTGTCGCGATTTGGCTTTTGGTGTCGCAACATGAAAGCGGCATAGTGAGACTAAATCTTGTGGCGGCGGGTTTCCCCTCACTCCTTATGAGAGTTGTTGTTTGGAGTTGCGACCTGGCTGGGTCACGGCCGAGCGGGCGAGGCGGCGGTATCACGGTGACGAGTGCCAGCGGCTTGATAGAGCGCAATGTCTGTATTTGCACACCCGGCGCCGCGCGATGTGTGTGCATTGTGCACACAACAAAGCCTGCGACAATGCACTATGTTGTGCATTGTTTGAGGTCGTGTTCATGGACCAACATACGAACCTTGTTCATGATTCTTTGTTAAAAATAAAATAAAATAACCCCACAGGTTTCAGGCGTCCTGTCAACCTGGCTTGTGGATTCATAAAATCATTCAATAAAATCACTTAGTGAAGCCACCAATTTCAACAACCAGCCATAAGGGAGAAATTAGCCACTCAAAGTAACCTCAAAACCCAACAATATCATATTTGCACCAAATAAAATACTGAAAGATTAAGAATAAGAGTAGAGTTTAGAAATACAAAACAAATATGAGATCAATCTCATCACTTCTGACTCCCTTTGCTACAAGGTATCCTCTACTTGACTAGATCTTTAATTCAGCTCCAAAAATGAGCTCAAGATCAAGTAAAACGAAAAAAATCAAAAACCCTAAGTGGCTCAAGAATAAAAGAGGAGAAACGCTAAGGAGGGTGTTCTCCTTCCCACAAGCCAAACCCTAATCAAGTCTAAAATACATATATTTGTAGGCTTTGGAAAATGGGCTAAATATGGGCTCAAATGTCGGATTTTTGCTAGTCTAACCCACCATCTTTCACTTAGGTGAAGCATCCTTCACCTAGGAAAATCGGGATGTGCTAATTTTAGCTCATTCCTTCACCTTGGCGAGCAGTTTCCTTCACCTTGACGAACCACAATGTATCAACAATTCAGATTCTACCTTTTGACTTCAAACGATCATAACTCTCTCATCCGACCTCCAAATGTGATGATTTTGGTCTCTCTGAGGAGAAATATACGAGTAAGATCTATAAATATCTAGCTTCAGGAATCCATTGAAAGCCATTAGATAGGTACAAATATAAACTTTGAGGGTCACGACATGTGGTGTTTTGGAAAATCCTCCCTTGACTTCACGAGGCCATAACTTTTTCGTTTGAACTCCGAATTTGGTGATCTTGGACTCGTGGAAAATCTTGAGAAGTGTAGAATCCATACATATCAATATTGAATCCATGGGAAGTCATGATAAACCCAAAAATTCATCTTTTTCATCCTCTTTATGCTCACTTTGCTTCAAAATGTACCTAGAGCCATAAGATGATAAAATTAAGCATTAGAGTCATTAAAAACACCATAAAAGCATATGATTGATAGGTGATTAATGGTATAAAAGCATGTATGAAAATCACTTATCACTAACCCCCTATTGGATCAGGCCAAATTTCAATTTAGGTGCAAACACATTGAAATCAATTTTCATTGTATTTTTACCATTTAGGAGATAATAAACAAATTAAGGATTTGGTATGTGAAGTGGAAATTTAGGATTTGATTGAAAATATAATTTTTTGGAATGGGTATTATAATAAGGACAACCCCTAAGTTTGATGGAGATCTACTTGTTTATTTGCTCCAACCAATATCTTATTAGGAAAAATATCTTATTTGCTCGTGACAATGTTGTGGGGATATAGGTTAAAAATATTAATTTAATTGGGCTTACCTAGAACCTTGACATGAATAAGCTACCCTGGTTTTATTTTACCTAGTCCCACCTTCATCTATGATATACATCCCTTGACATATGGCCAAGAAAATAACATCAATATTGGTTGGTCAAGTAAGTGATTAGCTCTAGAAAACTACCCATGCACGTTTTTTTAGTAAAGGACATGTAGAAGTGATACAAAATATTTCACTTGATATTATGATTAGTGATAAAAAGTTAGTATCAATAAGTATTCTCAATGGTATTTGATTAGACTGAGATAGTATATGTCCTTTTAGAGGAATCAAAGAATATGTAGTTATAACCACCAAACATGTAGGTGAGATGATTGGGATCTCTCATAACTTAACCAGTGATCTCGAGTTTGAGTTATGGGAATGTAGTTATGTTATTTGATAGAGTTTTACAACCCTTGTGGTCCCTTCCAACTTGTATGAAGATTAGTCTGGGTGTGGTATGGCTTAAAGGCGCCTTCCGTGTGTGCACAAGCCATCTCTGAACACCTCATGGTTTGACAAAAAAAAAAAAAAGAATATGTAGTTATAAAATCTATAAGCATAGTAATTTCCTTTGCAAATTAATTTGACATATGTTCCTTGGAATTAGAGTATGTTAGTTGGAACATATAATAAGTGAGACTTAAAGATTTGAAAGGTAATCTTGATAGGTGATAACACTATCTTATTAGATTACTCGCACTTGTTTATGAGAAGTTGGTATTCAGTGGTAGTAGTCATGGAATTGAGCTTTATCTCGTTGTTATTTACATAGGTTTTAAAAGTGCAACTTATTTTCATATAATTGAATTTTGAGGTAATCATTACTCCTATAGGGCCCATTAATCCTTACGTTGAGCTCATATATCATAATAACATGGTTAATGAGGGATGGATTAACTTTAGTTCATTCTTGTGTATAAAAGGCATTTTGGTAATTAAGTGTTAACCTTAGAGTTCTCCTAAGTGAAATTTTTTATGATAACAAATCATGAATAAGTTTACTAATATTTCAATATCAAATAGGTACTTGTAAAGGTTTTGTGTCCTTCCAAAAGATTGTTTATTATTTCTCGAAAAAAGAATTGGATGCCCAACTGGGTACATCCCCCCATACATTACCCATCGTGAGGGGGTTACATGAGTGGGAGGTTATGAGATGGGCTGTTATGAGTGGCCCTCAATGTCCTTACATTACCCATTAATTTATACATTAATGGCATCATAAAGCCTGTTGAGGTGAACAGAAGTGCATACTTCGTTTGCTTTATCCCCCATGTCTGAGGTGACCTGTTTACTCAAGTCTATGATCCTATCTACCTAGATTCCCAAGGTGGTTGAGTTGGGGTCATGCCCAATCTTCCTGCCTGTTGAGCTCAGGTGTAACACCCCGAAATATACCCTAGCAGTTTTCGGACTTATTTAGGGTATATTAAAAACTAAATAGGAAATTTCGGGAAATAAAACGAGAGACCCGGAATTAATAATAGAGCCAAGGGTAAATATGTAATTTACCACTTGAGGATATGAGAGGCAATAAGATTATATGTAATTATGGGATTTGAGAAAAGATGAGGGGCAAAATTAGAGATATGTCATAGTTGCCTTGTAAAAAGAAAGAAAGTCAAGGACCTAAATGCAATTATGAAAACTTAAAGCAAAAAAAAAAAATGGATTTTGCCAGCCAAACATGGCCTTAGCAAAACATAGGATTTAAGGCAAATTGGTCTCTCATTTTTTAGAGACCAAACCGTAGAGAGAGAGAGAGGAGAGGAAAAGAGAGAAGAAGAGGAAGAGGAAGAAGAGAAGAAGAGAAGAAGAGGATAAGCCAAGATCAAGAAAAAAGGTATGGAACTAACCTTGGATATGAATTCTAGTATGGGTCATATGGATTTTGTATGGTTAATGACTTGTCTTCAAATCTAGGGTTTTATTTAGAATTCTACATTCTAACCTTGGATTTCATGAAAATAGGGTTAGTAAAACCCGTATAGTCTGAATAATTATAGAATCCTCTCTTTTAGGGGTTGGATTCATGGTTAATAGAGAGTCATTGAGTTAGGGTTTAGAATAAACCCTAACTACTCATCATGTTTGGTTTATTTGTGTGTATGGGTCACCAACCCACATTGGAATGATTTTAGGATGAATTCGTGAAAGAATTTTGAGAAGAAAGATATGTATTGAGAGATGAATTGAATAGAAAAGAGATTCCAAGGTGAATTTGAAATGGTTTTGAGGTGTATATGAAGTATTGGGTTGAATTGGGTATCAAACATATGGAAAAAGGGGAGAAAATACACATTCTGGGCATTTTCGGGTCATGTGTACCGGTACACCTTGCCCTTCCAGAACTGAATGTGTACCGGTACATGTTAGGGGTGTACCGGTACACCCTGTTCTGCTTTTCCAGTTTCGACCAGTTTTCGTATTTTGGCCATAACTTCCTCATTTCTTATCCGATTTGAGTGATTCAAGTGGCCAATTAAAATAGACTTCAAGGAAAATCAAACATAAAGAAATAGACATCGTCAAATTATGACTCTAAGTGGCCCAAAAATTCACTCAAAGTGGGGCCATGTGCAAGCCAAATTCTGGTTTCAGTTTTGATCATAAAGTAGTCCGGGTTGTTTCGGACGTAACTTGAGTTTCGGTGCTCCGAATTGGGTGATTCTAGTTGGAATGGGCCTGCTTTACCTTAGCTTTAAATGAGTACAAAGACCTAGTGTCAAAATAAAGTTAATACCCCGGAAAATGAGTAGCCAAAACTGTCCTAGTATAATCCCGGTAAATTGACTGGTTGGCATTAAAATGCCATAACTTTATTTGGATGATCAGATGGAATAATTCCAATTTCTAGGTAAAATAGATTCATTGAGGGACAAGAATATGAATGAGTATTTATGAATGAGTATACATGAATGAGTATACATGAAGGAATTATCGTGAATGAATACGTGAATGAGTATTTATGAATGAGTATACATGAATGAGTATACATGAAGGGTATCGTGGATAGATCACGTGAATGGTATTTATGAATGGGTATACATGAATGAGTATACGTGAATGAATACATTGAATGAGTATTTATGAATGAGTATACATGAATGAGTACGTGAGCGAATATGTGAATGAGTATTTATGAATGAGTATACATGAATGAGTATTTATGAATGAGTATACATGAATGAGTATACGTGAACGAATATGTGAATGAGTATTTATGAATGAGTATACATGAATGAGTATACGTGAATGAGTATTTATGAATGAGTATACATGAATGAGTATACGTGAACGAATATGTGAATGAGTATTTATGAATGAGTATACATGAATGAGTATTTATGAATGAGTATACATGAATGAGTCTACGTGAACGAATATGTGAATAAGTATTTATGAATGAATATACATGAATGAGTATACGTGAATGAATACGTGAATGAGTATTTATGAATGAGTATACATGAATGAGTATACGTGAATGAATATGTGAATAAGTATATGAAATGAGTACACATGAATAGTATGTGAATGAATATATGAATGAGCATATGAAGTGAGTACGTGAATGAGTTTATGAAATAAGTGTAGATTGAGTATATCTTTGAAAGATGATACGAAAATGATTGTGGAATTGAAATGTGATATTTAAAGCTAGAATGAAGGTGAATGATAATAAAGAAGCGGGATTCATTGAGCGAATCAGGTATAAATGTGAATTAATTGATATATCGAATGGCGACGCTTTGGCGGGATGCGCAACGACATCCGGAGTCATGAAGAGCACCGAATTTTCCAATGTCCCACTTGGCGGGATGCACCAATCGGCATCCGTCTTGATGGCGTATGGCATTTAATTGATACCACGTGTCGGGATGCACCAAACGGCATCCGTCATGATGGGAGAACCGAATAAGTGATACCACGTGTCGGGATGCACCAAACGGCATCCGTCATGATGGGAGAACCGAATAAGTGATACCCGCATGTCGGGGATGCACTGACGGCATCAAATCCGTGATGGGAAGAGCAGAATAATTGATACCGCGTGTCGGGATGCGCAAAGCGACATCCGTCATGATGGGAAGGCAAGATAGTGATACCACGTGTCGGGATGCACCAAAGCGGCATCGGAGTCATGATGGGAGAACCAAATAAGTGATACACGTGTGGAGATGCACAAAAGCGGCGTGTCGTGATGGGAGAGCCCAGAGATAAGTGATACCACGTGTCGGGATGCACCAAAGCGACATCCGTCATGATGGAAGAGAACGGTCGAGTGTACGATGTGGGGATGCACCAAACGGCATCCGTCATGATGGGAGAACCCAATAAGTGATACCACGTGTCGGGATGCACCAAACGGCATCCGTCATGATGGGAGAACCCAATAAGTGATACCACGTGTCGGGATGCACCAAACGGCATCCGTCATGATTGGAGAATCGAATAAATACCACGTGTCGAGGATGCATAAGCGACATCGGAGTCATGATGGGAGGCAGAATAAGTGATACCACGTGTCGGAGATCGCCCAAGCGGCATCCGCCGTGATGGGAGATAGAATCGTTAAATGTATAAGCACATTGTAATGGAATGATAATAAGGGTGGGGATTCATCAAGCGGGTCGCCCGAAATTGTGAATCGAATAGTCAAGGTGAAATAGCCAACATTGGCGAGTGTAATGGGATTATTATGAATATGCTTAAATCTCATGAATTGATTGTGAAATGAATTGTTGCATTGAGAATGCATGATATGATATGGTAAATGATTTGTATATTAGAAAGCGTACGAAAATAGATAGCATGGTATATGTGGATACAAAGGCATTATTTGAAAATGCATGTTATTAAGTGTGAATGTTATGGGTCTTTTGAATTTGTAAATGGTCATGGGATTGCCCGAAAAGAAGTGCTTTAAAAGCAATTAAAAGATGCAAATGGAATAACATAAACAACATGTTTGGAAAGATAGCGAAAATGTCGAAGTAATAGGGCTCCATTGGATCCGCCAATAAGATTCAGTCGGGGGATTTAAGGTCGTGACACTTTTGAAAATAAAAATTTAATTAGGCCGAAATAAATGTTTTGATTGAAAGCGTCGGATAAGCCGGGCTCCGGCTTGGATCATGGCCGGTCAGTAGAGTTCGGTCGTGACACTTTGAAAATGAAAATTTAATAAAGCGAAAACTAAAAGGATTTACTTGGGCATCCCGGATCATGAAATGTAATTTCTAAAGGGAGTTGATTAATGAAAGCCGACACCGTGATAATGATAGAGTCTAATATGTATTGGTATTAGTTTGATTTATTTCTGTATGAATTCTAATATGACGATATGTATGAGTTGCCATTGTATACGTATAAGTTTACTTTGAATATGATTTGATCTATCGCCACACCTTATAGTAGATATGAGTTACAACCTGTAAAAGACATGACACAGGGAAGTAATATGAACAAGATAATGATAAGGAATCTGAAAAGAATAAAATCTACATGTATAATATGAGATGAGTTAGAAGTCACATAAGAATAGGCTTCGTTATATGCATAAGTAAAAGTAAATGTAAAAAGATAGTGACGATTTTTGTTATTGGTCGTTACTGTCTATATGTTCCCACTAAGCGTAAAGCTTAGCACGGGTGTTCAATCCGTGTAGGTACTGAAGGAGATAAAGAGGACGAGGACATTCCACACCGGCGGTGCGGGCCATCTCGGAGATAGGTGCTCCTGACCTTGTGTTCCATAATCTCACGATGTTTGTATTAGATATGTACATGTATAAGTAATTGTATAAGTAATTGGGACTTAGCATATGTGTGCAGTTTAATGGATACCACTCACGTGGTAGTTCCTTTGTATGTGAATGACTTTGGTTATTAAAATTATTTGTATACCACAGTATAAGTTAAGCTCTGAAAAAATATTGTTTGTAAAAAAATAAATAAATAAATAAAGAGTCCCAGTATATGGTTTCGCACCCCGAAACCAGTTCGGATTCGCCAATCGGGTCGGACCGGGAATCGGGGCGTGACATCAGGTCATTCACATGACTGTCACGTGATCGGGTTTGGATCGCTCGGGTCACTCGCATGACTGTCACGTGATCGGGTTCGGATCACCTACATGAATGTTCGAGTCACTCACACAAATGCCATGTGCACTATTTATCCCATTCCAGTACCAAAATTAAAAACTGAATAACCTCTCAAAGGTTCTAAATGACAAAGGCTTTAGTTTACAAGAAAATCCATTTAAATTAGGAATTTATGTAAGAAAGATAAATTGATGCACTTATGGTATTCATTCGATTTATGCGCATTTTTAATACATGCTCGTTTTTAATAAAGTGACAATTCTTTTAAAAGCTGAGTTTCCAGCCCAATACTTAGGCTATTCTAGCTAAACCCAGGACTGTGTGAAGATGTGGATCTGAAACTAAGTTTAAATTGAAATTTTGTAAAGGGAGATCTTATAGAGCTTTGAGTCAATTATATGAGGTGCCTAATAATAATCGATTAAGGAACTAGTCCACCAAGTTGAGGCGCGAATGAGAAAGGTTAGCATCTTCTCTCCTAAAAGATCTAACAATCACTTGCTAAGCATTTAATCTCCCAATAGTTTAGTCATTTGGTTAACCAAATAAGATCATTTTAACGCACCAAATCCGATACTTGAAATCTATAAATTAATGGCCTCACTTCATTTATTGTATAACGAACACTTGCTACCAGCTTTCAAGTTCCTGTTAGTACAAAGCAATACAACTGAAGTAAATCTAATTTGAAGTAAATCGAAGGAGAAAAAGTAAAAGAATAATTCAAACAAAATATAGAGCAAGAAAATGGATTGAGTCTTGTGCAGCCACAATTTCCTTGAAACAAATTTGTCTTCTCTACTATGGTGCTTTGAGACTAACACGGTGTTTGCTTCCCAAGATACAATGATCTTTGAACTGATGGCAACATAACCCTTGTCGGTAGTCACTTTCGACGAATAGGAAGATGTTCATATCTATCATAAAGAAGATACAGAGGAAAGACCAAACAAAATCTGGATAGAATCCTTACTTCAGATGTACCTTCCAAGAGAGTCGAATCCTTACTTAAATAGGATTCAAGAAAGGAACAGATGGCAAAAACAAATAAATATGTTTCGACAATTTTTTTACTCAATGGACAAAGAAAATTAAAACTCTTAAAAATGAATTAAGAAGCATTTAACCAGGCGTTTAACAAGCGGATTTCCTTACAAAGATAATTTCATTTGGCCGTTACCAATAATTCCCTACATGAATGAAATTGACACCCAAGGACACAAGACCGACAAGTGATAGATAACAACGGTTGAAACCTGCATAGGAGAGGTAGGTGTTACCCTTTGAACCTTCCCTTGTAGAAGTATGTTTACTCTACTAACTATACAGTAAACACAATGTCCTTGAACTGTTATGTCATTTGTGTAGGTAATGACATACCTTACACATAAATCTTCCTAAAATCTTCTGGTTCTCACTTTTATATTCATTTTGGCCATGAACATGCACTTGGTTTTGCAAGAGTTTAATAGGAATTGTGTCATGTTCAATTCCTCTTGAAGCGGCCTCAGTTCACCCTTGCATAGATGATCTCCTAAATTAAGAGAAGCTTGTGTTACTCTTTTCCAAAACATAGAGATCATTAAAAGCATAGCTTAAGGATGAAGTGATGTAGATGAAGTCTGAACTTCTGAGTTCATACTAGAGATGAAGTCTGAACATCTGTAATAAGCAGATGATGAGGTCTGAAAATCTGACACTGTTATAAAAACATAGTCTGAACGTCTGTATCTATATTGGAGATGAAGTCCGAACATTTGTACTAAGCAGACCATCAGGTCTAAACATCTGACATTGCTATAAAGACATAGTCATAATGTCTAAAACAATGATCTAAATTGTAGTCTAGGCATCTAAAGTTGTGATAACTATGGAATCTCATCAAGGCATGACAGTCTGGGTAATCCAATGGGAGTATGCCCAAGTATAAGGGCTAACAAAGCATGAATGTCAAGGATCGTTTGATATCCACATCAAGCATAAACTCCAAATGATAAAGGACCCTTAGCTCAAATGATCAGGGGTTATGGCTGAGTATAAAACTCAATGGATCATCACTTGTGAGTCAAATAGTAACCAAGTAGAACATCCAACTTTGATAAGTAAATAACCACCAAACACATCTGCAAAGAGGGTATGCCCCAATATAGAGCCTTTCGATACGCAAAAGTGTGAGCCATCAAACCAATCATCAAAAGTGCAGTCATAATGAAGATTAGTACCCACAGTTATCTCGAACCACCTATCATTAGTATCACTCAAAAGAAGAAGAATGACTTGAACTAAATTGCAAATTGAATCCTCAAGTGACTATCAGGGTAGTTTTATGACACGGACCGTTATGTAGGCTCGGGGTGATAAGGTAAAAGAAAGGAAGGGAAACTAGACTCAAATACTCGATGATCAAACTCGTAACCCCCATCCTTAACAAGATGTAATGTGTGGCGAAATCTACTTGAGCCAGGACTCAAAAGGGTAACAAATAAAAAGCATCGTGATAAAGTAGAGTGAAGTAAAAGATCAAAGCACTAAGAAATCAGGACATAAGTGGGACGGTGATGTATCTGAAGGGAATATAAGTGCAACAAGAAATCACAACAATGAATCAAATGTCAAGAAGAAGATGGTGGTAAAACACGGAAAGGCGAGGAGATATGAATGACGATCAACCCATGTTAGCACAGTGAAGAGAAATTCATATCACCAGGATGGAATCATAGCGAAGACATTGATCAACTCAACTTTCACTCCTCGATAAAGGTATCAATAGTGAGCATGAAATGTAAGGATCCACTTAAAACTTCCACATGCACTCTCAACACCTAATCCATAACAAAAGTGGCTCCATGAACAAAAGCTCTCCCTAGAATCTCCTCTAACTCTCAAAAGTATTATACATATCAATATATCTTTCTATTTTCTTTTTTTCTTATATATATATATATATATATATATATATATATATATATATATATATATATATATATATATATATATATATATATATATATATATATGTTATCTTTATTTTTAATAAAAGCAAGCATCCACAATCACCAAGAAATCAAGCCTCGGCAGGAAACCATAAAGGGCCAGACAAACTCTCCTCGACCCTGAATCAATGTGAATCACCCTCGTAGCATCATGACTAAAATGCCATATCAATGTCAAGGGTGGAGTAAAGGGGGTGACATGACTACTCAACAGGCACTAGAATGTGAAGAATCACCAATCGATGTAACGAGAATAGGCGAGTAACTTATGAGGAAAGAGTAAAAGATAGGAGATAGAAATGGAGCCTGACGGAGAGATGGAGCACAATAGGGGAAGATAGAGGATGATAGTGCGAAGTAGGAAGATATATACCTAAAAGTCCAAAGCTCATGAGACTTCTAGCAAAACATACATATACAACAAGGGACCACTGCCTTGGTATAGAAAGGTAAGCAAAGCTACAAGAAAGGTCACGATATAAATGTAAGGGCTTAAAGAATTTAGAAATGGTTTTTTTCTGTCGTGTGACAAGATTATAAGGCTAATCAAAATAATGGCCACCCATCATCACAACCACAATCTCAAATATAGAACTTCTTCAATAAGGTTTTAAGAACCCAGCTTCCATTTATCCACTATCCATGTCTTGGGGTCAACCTCTATATAAGGCTCACATAATTAACTTCCTTTGTGAGGTCATATATATTTTATACCATCTTATCCTATATTTGCTGGCATTTCAAGCCTTATGATATCAATATGTTTAATGACTACATTTTTTATCATATTTGTGATTATCCAATCAATAAAGGCATTTATATGCAATATGAAGCTTAAAAATTAAAATCAAATCTTTACATGCAATCGTGAAATGGTGAATGACCTTTTCATATAAGATTTACCCCAATTGAATCAATTTTTATGGATTGATTCTAACTTCAAGAGCTTTTCAAACTGATGCAACACAAGAACACCAATTTAAAGTCTAGACGAGAAAAACATGCCCATTGGGTGTGCTCATGTATACATCACTAAGAACATGTACATCATCATATATGTCACGTGACTTATAGACCGTATTTCTTTTCAAATTCCCTCTATTTTCAGGTCTGAGTTTTATAGAATACTTCTCAAGACACTATAAAAACATGTTTTTACATCTTTTTTAGGTTGATTCTAGGTGGAGAACATCCATCCCAAGCTTGAATCCACTAGGTTTCAATTTTTTTACTGAAAAGAGGTAGATAAACTCAAAGAAGGTGAATATCGAGGAGCAGAGAGTTCAGGCTTTCACCCCAAATTTAGTTTTAATCTTCCAACTATATTTATATTTCTCTTCTCATTGATAGTTGCACTCTTTCTGCTTTCTAGTTAGTTTTCTGAGGTTAGATGTACAAATTGTGACTTGTTTATGTACTTAATTAGCCTAATTCATGTTTGGCTTCATATATAAAAAGAAATAGTTCATTTTGTTCCTTATGTTTGTATAATTAATAACATCAAAGACTTTGTGGTCTGATATCCATATATATAGCTGAGAATTGGATTAGGAACATGAAGAACTATTATTCGTTCGAGATATGTGAGATATAAAAATGAGGATTAAGTGTGTATCGTTCCTTGGGTATAATGTTTTCTGAAATCGGTTATAGATGAAAATACTCAATCCTGAAAAGTGGTAGATTAAGAGTTATCTAGAGATCAGCATTAGTAATTCATCATCATAATGGAATGATAACAATTGATTGATTATGAGAACATATAGGTTTGTGTGAAATCTATGCCTAAAGGTTTTTAGTCTGGAAATCTTGTTAAATTAGGATCTTTATATGTTGCATTAGCAACTATCTTTCTTGAGATTTTCCATCATCCAAATAGAGCCTAATATAAACTAGAATCAGGTACTTAATAGTTTGAACTTTCAGATATATTTACATCTGTTATTATCGAGGCGACGATGTGACTCACACAAGGAAGACATGCGATATTTAGAGTTACACATTCGTGTGTCTACAAGGTCTCGAATCAATCCTCTGGCGCCTCAAAACCAAATCCCCTCGCTGGTAAGGTCAGAAGTGGAATCTGCTTTCTTAAAAAGCTTAAGCCATTTTTCTCATTAAGATGAAATACGGTCTGCAAACTTTAACTTCCTTCTCCCTGTCTAGCAATCTAAGATGGCCAAATCATGACTATGCCCACAATGTCTCGGGAATTTCAAAGGTTCTTAATAAGCACCTTGAAGATCCCAGAGTTCAACCTGCAACTTCTCATGAGAAGAGGTGTCAAATCCAACAAACCAATAAATGTCATGATCACCCATGACTTTATCAATCGTTAACAATATAGGGGCAACTCCTCATCTCTAATCCCGTGATAAAGGATGGACTACTACATCTGCAAGAATATCAATCGTGGAAGCCAAGTTAGCTGGTGTTTAAACCGTTTTACTAGAAATGCAAAATGTTGACTCAAGCCATCAACCACGGTAGTAGAATGAAGTTTACATGATGACACCAAGCTTTCACATATATCTTCCAACCAATTCCTGTAAATCTATCTAAGTTCTGATATGTTTCACTCTCCTACTGTATTAAGCTGGCCACCTGAATCATACTACATCTCTGGTCATTTTCATGAATAGCGTGGGGCCCCTACCACTTCTATCAATCTCACTGTCAAAAGAGATAATCATGAATCAAAAGTTATCACAGCTTAACTGACAACTATAACTGAAGGTTGTTAATCCACAACTATCTGTATGTGAGCTTTAACTCGCCTACTTCTCAACTCTAATCCACGAAGATCACCAAAACTATATCCAAGAATAAGTCCATAAAATGGTAGGTATCGGAAGATTCATTGTATTTCTGAATGAATAAATGGTTATTGAATGAAGCCGAGATAGATAAGCCAACAATATACAAAATCATGTTGTGTTAAACCTGTTACACCACCAGATAACTTAAATGAAAAATCCAAATGAGAACTTTGATCATACTATGGCTAAACCAGTTCCTGAGTCTCATAGATGCCCGCCATGTGATGGAGTTCGATTAGTAGGATCAAGTTTAATTTATATGTCAAGGGTAGATCTAAAAGACAAAGGGTGGGTTTAAGGGGTCCCTAAAAAGGAGTGCAACGCACACCATGCAACACACATATCGCTATTACTCGAAAGAGACGAGGCGCTTCCATGCAAAGTGGTCATCACCTCCACACATGCACTTCCTTGACATCCTAAGGAGTGGCCTATGGTAAAGGCTCTCACTACTCTCAACACTCAGTTGTAATCTAAGTGTTTGGTGATTATGGTGCAGATCCAAAAACTATATCCAACAAACAAAAGGCAATACGCAGTCACATGTGCAGCTTGTGAAATCTAGCTTTCAGCTGCAAGCCTCAGCGTCACACTCTAATCAACATCAATGTCGCACCACCCGTGGAGTTCCAACATCGCACAGGCCCATTCCTAGACCATATTCCAACTACTAGCTCGACAAAGGGCAAACAAATGACGAAATAACAAAAGTAGTTGCAGAATAAACATCTAGGGAGTTGGAGCCTAGGGGGATACATGTGTGTCCCACAGATATACAACAATGCAATGAAGCATGAGAGGGGAACATGCAACACAATGTCTGGTAATGGACATAAGATCATCAAAAGCTACACACAATCAGCATATGATACACTGAAATGAATAATAACATAGATGAATAGCATGCTCTAGGTTAATGGAAGATAATATACAATTAATATATCATGAACAAAAAAATAAAGAAAGTGTAATCCATTAATGGACTAATCAAACACCATTTATTTTTCCGGAGTATTTATAACTGGTCTGATCGCTCTAAAAAGATCCAATAATATACTATTTAAGGACCCCATGACGGCTGTGATGGTTTTCCACTCCAGCACAGACTCATTTTAAGAGCTGAAAAATTATTTTTGAAAAGTGACTGAGTTGCCAATTTATTTTATTTTGTAAGGAAAACAAATAAGAAATAAACCTATATGTGACCAAAATACTTAAAAAATGCCTTGTCTGGAGTTTGATACCTTATTAAAGGTAGGAAAACTATACTTCAAGCTCTCAGACTCGTATCTACTAATCAAGCTAAGGTGTAAGATTGGCATCAACTAATCAATCCATATATATCAAAACAAATAATAATAATAATTTAAAAGCATACTAACGATAAATGATAACAGAAAACCTATAATCAAACAAAGAATGCACTTATGACTAAATTGTAAACTAATCTCATATGCCTATCAATGTGAAGGTTATCGGTTAACATTTCATTGTATGGCCTCGGGTGGTGGTTTTGGCGACAATCGCACCAAAATGTGGTGCCCAGGTGATAAGATATGAAATGAAGAAACTAGGTTCAAATACACCATTATCAAACCTACCCCGTGTATAAGATGTAATGTGTGGCAAAAATCATGAGCATAGGACTTGTTGTGGGTAACCAATCAAAAGCAAAGAATGATAAAGTAAAATTGAGAAAAGATCAAAGCACTAAAAAATTAGATTGTTATGGGACGCTGATGGTCGAAGTGGAATATAAGTACAACAAGAAAATACAACATGAATCAACACAAGATGGTGGAACGGTGCTAAGTGAGAAAATAATATATGAATGACGATCAACTCATGTTAGTACAAGAAAGAGAAAGTCATACCACTAAGGATGGATTGATGAATAAAGATATTGATCCAAGAGATCCCAGCTGCAGAAGGTCGCCAAACTCTCGCCACCTCCCGATGTGTTGCATCAACAATAACACAAATGCAAAGGATCCCACATAACTCCCACAAGCACTCTCAACACCTAATTCATAACAAAAGTGGTTGCATGAACAAAAGTTCTCCTAGGAATTTCTTTGCACCGCAAAAGTACCGGGAGTGAAGTGTTACAAATCCAAGAAACCTTTACCTTTCTTTTTTTTTTTTTTTTTTGTCTTTCTCTTTTTCTTTTTTTTCTTTTTTTTTTTTAATTTTCTTTCTTTGTTTTGTTTTTTTTATTTTTACAGTATATTTTTTCTTTTTATATTTTTTAATAAAAGCAAGAATCAATCACTAAATGAATCAATGTTCAATGAGAACCATAAAGAGAATGAACTTTCCCATTCTAATTCCACAACTGCTTCTCAACTAGAAACCATACAAGACAAACCCAGATTGCAAGAATATGTGAATCAATTTCAGCAACACATGCTTTGAAATCACCAATTCAACGTGAATGTAAGGCTAGTGTAAACAAAGGCAAGTAGTAAAAGAGGTAGGATAAAGTGATGTACACAACGTGGAGATAAGGATGGTAACTGCATGCAGGGAAGATATACCTATAAGTCCAAAGCTCATGGAGGACCTCATTTAGCAAAACATAAATATAACAAAGGGATCCACCGTGGGGAAAAGGTAAGCAGTCAAAGAGAAAGAAAGGCCACTTATATAAATGTTGTGAGGTCAGAAGACAGCAATAGTTTCTTTCACAATGCGGGTGACAAGGTATAAGGCTAATCGAAATGATGGCCACCCATCCTACGTGTAACACCCCAAACATTTTTTTTAAATGATTTTTTTTTCATGGAATTTAAGTATTAGGTGTTTTAAGGTCCATCATGAATTTATAATAATTTTTATGAATTATTTCTCAATTAAATGGAATTTTTTAGGAAAATATACTCAGAAGGTCAAATTCGAGCAATTTGACCGAAATAGAGCCCAAAATACCCATTGAATTTGTATTAAATATATGGAATTTTAAGAAGCAAATTAAGATCCAAATATATGTTATAAAATAAAATTAATGAAATACATAACAAAAAATAAAATATGTGAACAAGAACTCTGGGTAGGGAAAAGTCAGTAGATGTCTGTTTAATTGGAAAGGGCCAAAAGAGACATTTTTAAAATTCTCAGGGCCTTAAAAAATTCAAGAAAAACAGCAGGGACTTATGAAATATTGGAATTAATTTTTAAAAATAAATAGGCCTCAGAAAATCGAGAAATAAAAAAGAAAAAATTGAAGAACCCAGTTCCCCATCTGCTCGAATCGCCTGGGAAGGAAGAAAATTTGTTAAAATAATTCCCTTTGAATCAACCTGTGATTTTTCATGGTGGGAGACTTCTAAAGCAAACGAAGTTGGGGAAGGCTCACACGCTCAGGGTGAAAGCCCAATGGAGCCCGGGACTAATAGGGAGGTGGAATTGATATCATCGATTTCGCACTCTTCAAAATGTATAGCGGTGTTTTCACTGGCTTGACTTGATCGTAGTAATTCGACCATGATTAAGACCCTATTCTTGAGCATTCATTGATTGAATTTGTCAAGGCGCCACAAGTCACTGCAGGTTGTCCCCGCTGTGATGAATATCTGCGCGAGCACGGCCGCCTAATCCCTTATTATATTTGGTATATCTCTATGTATAGTCAGTACCTACAAATATAACTTGTAAATCGTTAATGTCATTACGGTATGAATCATTAAAACCTAACTGATGGGGAGGTTACCGTTATGTGCACATGAAATTCCTCTGGTGCGGGCAAAGCCAATGCCTTCCTAGAGGTGGTAACAGCGTAGAACCCATCCGTCACTGATCTTGGTCAGAATGTAAATGGATTCCAAGATAAAGGGGTGAGCTTTCAAAGCTCGCCTTAAGATATGCATAAGCATATACACTAGTTCCTGTTATTTTATTTATAGCCAATTTCATCATCAACCAGCGCAGTCAATTCCTTCCCCTTTTACACATGCTAATCCTATAGGTAAAAAGCCCTTATTTGCCCATTATAGCAAGACAGCCACATCAATGACAAAAGGACAAGTTCGGGGAATATTATTTAAGTTGTAGAGAATGATAAAAAGTAATAGAATGAAAATGCATGAGGTAAGAAGAGATGAAGAGAATTATGAAAGAAGTTATGCAAAGAAACATCATGAAGAATGAGTTTGGTCTTGTAGCCTCTCCTCGAATACCAAGTTTGGGTGTTCCACACCGGCACCTTAACGCCAATTGGTATGGAGCATTAACCCAAAGTTCGTTAAGGGAGGTAGCTTGGGATCGCCAACATTGCAACTATTCATAAAACCTGTTGAGAGATTTAAAGTGAAAAGGCTTCTAAAATAAGAAAGCAGGTTATCTCTGTGTGGACACGAAAGAGAAAACACAACACAAATAAGAATATGCAGAAGATGCACAAAACTCCGATGAGGAGGTTAGAAACTTAAAATCAAATGACAACCAACAAGCAATATTACAATGGTGAACGGACTGTGAGATTATCTACTAATTATCCACCCAATTTCCTAAGTCATACATTACAAGCCTAAAAGACCTATTTGATCTTAAAGGTGGTGTTATGCTTACATTAGTGGAGATTAATATGATAAACAAGCATATGGGACTTTTAAAATGAAAGATAAGAATGCCAACTGAATATTATCCCAGAAGATTAATTAATCTACCAAGGAAAAAGAGGGAAGACCAACACACACTCACAATCAGGGTTTAATGATTTAATTGTTTACGCCATATGAATTATTTGTTGGTTTAGTGAACTTAATTGAAAATCTTCCTGATTCTAGATTGGAAACATGTTTAGAAATAATTTTACAACTAACTTATGTTTCCTACCCAATTGAGCTTCAAACAAAAAAATGTCCTTAAAAATAAAAGTTAAATTGTTTGAGGACAAACAAAATTTTCTTCTCTTTGCTTGGGGACAAGCAAAAGTTTAAGTTTAAGGGAATTTGATGAGTCTTAAACTCATCTATTTTTAATCCATTTTTCTAGCATGTTTTTAATAGTTTCAGATCTATTTTTATGCCAAATTATGGAATATTCACCAACTTTGAGTTTTGCAGGTGTTAATTGAAAATTGAGATAATTCCAATAGAAGAGAAGCAAAAAAGTGGAAATTGCAGTAGTCTCTGTCGCGAAATAGTTTTCGTCTGTCGCAACAAAATTTCAAGCAAACCAAAAGAACTATGTTGCAGCCAGCAGCTATATGTCGCAACAAAGTTCAGGCTAAACTTCAGGCAGAAATAGAATCTCTATTGCAACAAAGAGTTCTATGTCGCGACATTGCTAAAGAATAATGAAAAGAAGACTGTCGCGACACCCTTAATTCTGTCGCGACAATGATTAAGGCAAATGTCAAAGGAACTTTGTTGCGACAATCCTTCCTCTATTGCAACACAAAAGGCTGAAGATTAACAGATGAACTCTATTGTGATAAAAGACAACTCTTTCGCGACAGAAAATGGCAAGAATACAACACAAGTCAGCTGAGACAACTGTTTTTATGTTACGACAAAGTTTTCAACATGGAACCAGCTCAAGGAAGAAAAGTTTGTCGTGACAAAGAAAATCCTGTTGCGACATAACATCTAGAGTTCGCAACAAAGAGCAACAGAATCTCTGTCATGACAAAGATTATTTCTGTCGCGACAAACAAAACATGAGGTTGAGGTGAATTCCATCACGACAAGGAATTCTTTGTGGCGACATAGAAGTTAAAGAGCAATACAAGAGGAATGGCGACAAAGAAATTCATGTTGTGGCATAGTGGAATATTGAAGGCAAAATCTCTATCACGACAAAGAAGTTTTCTATCGTGACAATAAAGCTGCAGGTTGAAAGAATGTTGTCACGACATAAGAACACTCGGTCGCGACAGAGATTGAAAAAGAACTGAGATTAGCCAAGTCAAGTTTGTCGCAACAAAGATCTCTATGTTGCAACAAACAACTCAGCCAGGGATAAGGACTAGAGAAGAAATCATGTCGCGACATAGAAAACTCAGTCGTAATAGAGATTATTAAAAAACTAAAGAAATCCTGTCGCGATAGAGTAGATATGCTGAAGAAAAAAAAACTTGTCACAACAAGGAAAATTATGTCTCAACAGTTTACAGAGGCAATAGTGTAAAAAGAGCTATTAGCAAACAAACTCTATGTCGCGACATTATCAAAGTCTATCGTGACGGAATCCAAGAACAAGCCCAGAGAACAGGTCGCGACAAAAAACCAGCATGCTATGACAAAGGCCAACGACAAAGACTGAAAACTCTGTTGTGACAGAACTTTCTATGTCGCGGTAGAGCGACCAATTTGGGTCAAAATTTTGGGGATCCATAACGCAATTATTAAAGTGCGGCCCAATATTAGAAAATCTATAAATAGACGCATCTAGGGCACTGTGCGCAGCTTCTACAAATCCAGGATTTCTGGGTAGTTTAAGACTCTTGTATTTTTTTTTCTTTTATTTTTTTTTTTTTTCGTTTTAGTAGATTTTGATTTAGCGTAGTTTTTAGTTAGTTTTCTTCTTATTTTTCGAAAATGAGTAATAAACTGTAGTATAGCTTCAAGCTAGTATTTCTTGTTAAATTTTCTCTTTCATTACTATTCTTGAATAAAATGGAGTTTAGAAAATTTCTGGATTTCATTTATTTCAGTTCGTTTACACTTTCAGTGAATTTTCTTGATCAGTTAGTCACTTATATGAGTGAACCAGTTTTGAAGATTTGAGCTCCCTCTGGGAATGGATCGATGATGATCGTCATTTTTCAGCACAAAATGGAAGAACGCCTTAGTTAGAATTCTTGAATTATTTTGATTGGTATTATTTATGAACTTACTTGTTCCCAAGATAGTATCAAATTCAAGCAAAGTATCAGATCTTGCTCGATTTCTAAGAGGCCTTATGCATTGGCCAAAGATGGAGAGAACTCAGATATAGAGCAATTTCGTGGATATGGTAGACTAACACTATGGAACTAATGAACTTTGATGGGTTATCTGATAGATCACCAATCCTATCGGTGTGAGGATAGTTGGAATGAAGCATCGGGCTTAATCACTCAAAGTTGTTCTCGCTTCTCGATGAACTAATTCGGATCCCGTGTTAGCAAATATCTAATCAAGGAGATGGAATTTTTCATAAGAAATGAAGGATGATGTTAACCAAATTGAGAAAGCTTGCACATCCCATTATGGGGCAGAATCTCCGGGGCCTAAGATCCGGTATGAAGTAATTCGAAATGAAAATACTTAAATCTTAGAAAGAGAGTTATATCTTACAAGTAGCTGATTAAATTCATGAATCAGAAATGAACATGAATATCTAATTAGTGAAAAGTATGGTTAAGGGAGAAATCCAAACTATACCACAATGCATCTTTGACAAATTCAGCTTTCCAACTTATGGCTTAGCTAAGATTCAAAATGATGCAGAAATAGACAAATTATTCATTGATCTATGTTCTAGTGTTGTCTCACTTAGTGAACTCTCAACTCTATTCTTATTAATATTTTATGCACACTAGTGAATCACTTTAGCATTATTTTATTCGTTTTTCTTAATCATCTTAATATTGAAGTTCAAATAGTAAGGATCTTGAGTGGTTGGGGTAGTTGATTTTATGATTCATACTCAATCCCCATGGGAATGATATCTGGACTTAATGAAATTTCACTTTTATTACTTGTATGATTTATGCACTTGCAGTGATTATGATCACACTCAAATTTTAATGAATCCAGTTTACAAACAAAAAGGGACAAACATATATTTTTCATCACATTTGGTCAACAAGTTTTTGGCGTCGTTACCGAGGATTAGATTATATTCTTTTGTGGCTAAGTCATAACTTCGTTGAAAATTTTGGTCTATACAGAAATCGGTCAACAAGTTTTTGGCGTCGTTGTCGGGGATTAGATAATATTCTTTGGTGGTTGAGTCATAACTTCGTTAAAAATTTGGTCTATACAGAAATCGGTCAACAAGTTTTTGGCGCCATTGCCAGGGATTAGATAATATTCTTTGGTGGCTGAGTCATAACTTCGTTGAAAATTTTGGTCTATACAAAAATCGGTCAATAGTATGCGCAGTTCGAATTACTTACCTTCCCATCGTGGGGATCTTCCTAATTTATAGGAAGTGGTTCACAAATCTCCCCTTGATTTTAGGAAATAAAATCTCTTAATCTTGGGGATAAAATCTCTTCTTCCATCTCAAGGATTAATTCTTCCTTACCAAGGATTAATCATCTTAGGAAATAATGGATTTGAAAACTAGGAAATTCGTTGATTAATATCCTTTGCGTATTTTTCGCCTTCATATCCATTTCCATAACGAACTTCCCATACGCGGTAGGATGGTCGACTGGGGGACTTAAAATTCTAGACGAACTACCCAGGAGCTAGTCCATGGGAAGACATCCTCACTCTTTTTAAGATTCACCCATCTGGGTGGCGTCCCCTGGTTTCAATATGGTAAGTGGGCTTGGGCCAT
Source organism: Tetrastigma voinierianum (assembly GCA_016808115.1). Classification (NCBI taxonomy): domain Eukaryota; kingdom Viridiplantae; phylum Streptophyta; class Magnoliopsida; order Vitales; family Vitaceae; genus Tetrastigma; species Tetrastigma voinierianum. Next base: position 143,878 of record JAEQBH010005581.1, on the reverse strand, counting down.
TTCACAATGTGGGCCAAACATGCCCTAGGCCCATCGAATAGTGGGTTTAAAGACCATGGTACCCACAATACCTTTAGAAGATATTCCTACAAAAAGCAAATATCATAAACTGGTGATAAAGAAAAAAGGGAACTTAAGAGAGAGTATGCTCTAAATGCAAAAAAATTAATGGGAAACGTCAAGGATAATTGTCTACTCTAAAAGAATCAAACTAAAAGAGGAAAGAAGAAGGCCATAATGGCACTTGGAGTCAAAGTGAAGATGATTTATCCGAAGATAAAAAGTAGAAAGAAGTAGATCATATGTGCTTCATGCCTATTGATGAATGAGGTAAATTCCAACTTAAGTTATAATGATTTATATGACACTTTTGGGAATTATATAATGATCTTGAAAAAACTTAGTTTGAAAATGGATTAATTATATAAATGGTGTCTCAACTTTTTTAGTTTCTCTATTTTGGCATCTAAACTATTTTTTTGTTCCACAAATGCTTGAACTCTTAATTTTTTTTGTCTAATACAGTGCCTTCATCCAATCTAGACTAGTTGAGATAGTGAATCAACAAAATTTGGGTCCATATTCAATGAGATGGGAAGCAAAATCATATGAAAATTATGAAATTACTTAAATGACATTTAATGAAATGAAAGGACAGTATCATCTTTATCATTTTTATTATCCTATCTTATTATTATAACAAAAAATAAATTGACCAAATCAGCTACCATGAAATTGGGATAAAAATAAAAATTGTTTGAGAATAAAATAAAATTAAAAAAAAATATTTTGAAAATAGAAATTATTTTTAAAAAAGAAAATTCGAGATTTTTAGAAAATAATTTTTAATTATATTCTATTGTTTTTATTTATTTTAGAGTGTTCTGTGCAACCAAAAAATGATTATATATATGAATAATTAAAAATTAAATATTATATATATATATATATATATATATATATATATATATATATATATATATATATATATATATATATACACACACCTTAGGTTCCCTAGTAAACATTATTTTGTAAAACATCATAAAACCAGTTTCAAATAAACAAAAAAATATTTATTTTATTTTATTTTCAAACAATTTTATCTTAGTTCCATGAATTCTCAAAGTGTTGCAACAAAGTCCAAAATGAAAAAGATTTAACTTAGGTAAGTGGTAACTATAGGAGACAATTTGAAAATCTTAATGTTGAAAATTATTGCAATCACCATGAAATTGACCATGACTTTTCAACTCCAAGAACTCCTTAACAAAATGGGGTGGGTGGAGGAAAAATAAGACCCTACAAGAAATGGCAAGGACAATGCTTAATGAAAACAATCTACCATATTATATATAGGTCAAGGCTATTAACACCTCTTGATATATAGAGTTTTGCGATGTGTTTATCTTAAACACATCATGCTCTAACATGTAATAGCTAGTTCCAAACGCAAGATTTGTGTTTTCCCTTATGGATGCTTTCTCATAAAGTGTTTTAAGAAGTTCGAGGTGGATTTGAGCATATAGTCGAATTTTAAGGCCTAATTTGCATGTGGTACTTACGATGCAACTTTTATGGTGAGGATGAAGTTTGAAAAGACAACCAATGGTTCTTTGTTTTGAGAGACTAAAAGAGGAGCTTGAGGGCGTAGGTATAATAGATAAGCAAACTTGAGGAGGGTTGGTGGGAAGCCATAGCGCAGAACCGAACAATATTGGGTGAAGAGTTAGGTCATTATAGAATGGTATCAAAGCCTAATCTCTGGTGGGAAATGTGTCACCGAGGATGCTGGGCTCCAAAGGGGATGGATTGTGGTGTCCCACATCGCCTAGAGATGAAAAGGTAAAGGTCCATATATAGAGGATTTTAACTCAACACTATTGAATCCTTTTCTTGAAGGCGTAGACCTAATAGAAAAGCAAAATGGGGGAGGGCTGGTAGAAAGCCACAACCCAAAACCCGACAATATTGGACATAGAGTTAAGTTGTTACACAACTACGTACAACTCTTGGAGATGAGGAGAAGGTAGAAATAAGAGGGACAGAGGGTAAGTTTGATCCTTAAGCTAGATTAGAGGAAGATGAGTTGGATATACCTCCATTTTAAACAAGCTTATCACACACTTTGAAGATGAGTTCTGTAATGCCAAGGTTTCACACAACACGTCAAATTCAAAGGTAAGAGTGGTCTTCACAAAATTTTGAGTCAAATAGTCAAAGAGAGTGTCGAATATCCACGTGTTAAAAATTCATTGGAAGAAATTTTGGAAAAATTGGTCAAAAAGGTCAATGTTTGAAAATATCGCCACATCATAAGTAACAAGTGGAAATTTATAGAATTTAGTTTAAATTAAACAAATATATTTTCTAGTATTTAATGCTAAAATTTATAATTTTATGTATTAAAATTTCAGTAAATTAAATTATGAAGATTGTAGTATTTTTTTTCATAAGGTGATAAATTATAGGTTTCATGTAATTTGTAGCTATGAAAAATAAAATAAATGATAATTGTTTTAATATATTACAAAAGGATATATATGGTACTTCAAAAATGTTAGTAATAATAAGATATAAAGGAGTATATTAAGAGTTATTTTATAAAGTAAAAATAATTATAACTTTAATTATATAAATAGAAGAAAGATATAAGATTAGAAGATCCTATAAAAATGATTTTAATATATGATATATATATTAGTAATTAAGTGGAGTAAGAGTATAAAAGGAAAAATAATAAAAATATAAAAGTGATCATTTAAGTGGAAGTGGGGGAGCCTTGGAGTTGGAAAGTAGAAATCCTAGAAAAGGAAGACAGAGAGAGAGAGAAGAGAGGAAATGTGGGGTGTGTTGGATTATCTACGGTGATGGATCAAAATTTCAATAGTTGGATTTTTCATATCTATGGTGATTTTCCAAAACCCTAATTTAATAGTTTTATGGTAAAATATGTTATAAATCTTATTTTATGATTTAATACATGTTAGATGATTATTTGTGTTATTTGGAATTTTTTGTATGATTTTTAGAAAATTCGAGATTTTGGGTTTTAGTTATAAGTTAGATAATAATTTTGACAAATTTTGTGGTAATATTAGAAATGTTGTATCATTGAAAGTTAATTGTTTGGGGTACAATTTTATTTAGTTAATTATAAATGATAATGTAAATTAATTAATAATTCTGGATGCCCATTGATGTGAATAATGAAATATATAAATAAGAGTTAATATGTTGAAGGTTGTAGAAATTGTGTTGGAGTGTTGGAAAATAATTTATTTTATTATAATTAGTAAAATGAATTATTTATGAATTTTTGGATAAATATGTTCGTTACATTATCAAGGATTGTTATTTGAGTTGGAAAGTGATGTATTGTCCTATGCAATTGTATCCCTATTTATTTATAAAGAAATTGTTATGTGGAATTAATGAGACTTGAAGAGGTCAAAGATGAAAATAAAATAAATTTAAGAAATGTGAATTGCCCATAAGAGGTGAATTAGGGAGAGAGAGATCCCTAGGGTGAAAGACTATAAAGTTTACCCCTATAAAGACTTTGAGTGGGGAGTGTATTATAGTATAGACGCATATCCGTCAAAGAAAGTCTGAAAACAATAGTGCATTTCGTAATTCTACATCATTCTCATTTGCATCTTATCATGATTCATTTTTGTGAATTATATTGATGTATTGATGTGTGTAAATTGTGTGAATTGTGTAAATTATGTTTAGTGATGAGAATGTGTGTAAACTTGTGTGGATTATGTGAAATATTGTTCGATGATGTATTGATGTTTGTGTGCGCTTAAAAGTTATTATGTTTATTTTATTTAAGTAAATTAAACATAAACATAAATTATATCACTTAATTCATTTTGGGTGTAAAGCATCCTATTGAGCAATGTGGAAATGCTCATCCCTTTATTGTCTAAAATTTTTAGACGCAGAGATAGTTTTGAAAAAGCACAAGAAGGTCAAAGGATGTATCAAGAAGCGTCAAAAAGTTAAAGAATTGATAACAAGAGTTGTTATTTTAATTTATTTAATTTCAACTTGACATGTAACTTATCAAATAGAACTATATGAATTTTCATACTTTAAAGTGTATTTTGTAATTGCAAGAGATTATAGGGCAGATCATATTAATAAATAAAATGCTGATACGTATAAATGTGTAAGATTAATTTAATATGGTATAAAAAAAAGAGAAAAAAAATCAAGGTATTTAGTTTAACTTCCAGCCTGGACTAGGATAAACCCTTAGGGTTAAACCTTTGGCCTGAGATCACTACTCAAGTTTTGGGTCATGACAAGTTGTATGTGCAACCAAAGCTTGTATTTACCAAGCCATCATATTAAGAGATCCTCAAAACTCAGTAATCTATATCATACCATTAGGGTCCTTAGTTGACCTTTTTGTATAAATTAGTTTATTGGGACTTGAATGAAGAATTTCTTGTCAATAACTCATGGTTCTACCCCATGGAGGATCGTATGAATTAGTATGAGGCTAGATCTACCTCTTAGTTTGAGCATGTCGTGCCCCAAAATACACTCTTAAGGGCATGGTGGTCATTTCACACCTTTAGCCCTGAGGCTAGAAGTGCGAAACGTCACAAACATTCTTCTTGTGTTATTGGATGATTTCCAATTACCAAATTCTTGTTCAGAATATTCAGACGCTTCAAAACTGACACATTAACTAACAATATCATTGTCCAAGGCTTCAAAAACTAAAATAATTCAAATGAAAGTTGCATTGTAGTATATAGACAATGTCCATAAAAGTTTTAACTAAAAGAGAAGATTTTCTTAACCTATTCATCATTCCTTGTCCGAAGTAAGGGTACCTAAAAAATTATTAATAACTAGGAATGAGCTCAAAGCTTATAAGGAATATTAATACAATTTCATAAATCAAACATTTTTAATCATGATTGCAAATATGCATAATATGTATCATCTTTACCAAAACTTTTTAGTTCAAATAGCATTCAAAACTTTCCAACCAAACTTATTACATCCATTTCAAAAATTCTAGTAGCCTCACTTGGGCCTATTTAGGCACACTTGGCCCGTTTATGACCATATAGGCCCACCTAGTCATATGAGGCCCATATTGGCTTACCTAAGTTAATTTAGTACACTTAAGCCCATTTAAGCACACTTGGCCCATTTAAAACCACATAGGCCCAATTAGGCACACTAGGCTGGTTTAGGCTCACTAGGCCCATTTAGCCTTAACCAGGCCTATTAGGCTCACCTGGGCTTGTTTAGAAACATGTATATCCATCTAGGCATATCAAGCCCATTTAGGTTCACCAGAGTCCAGTTAGCTCCACATGGCCCATTTAGGATCACATAGATCCACAAAAGCAGGTCAAGGTGAATCTCACATGCATCCCCTGAAAGGTAAGCTAAAATCTCTTTTATCTCTTTGTTTATTTCAATTTTTATTTTTTATTTGTTTCATTAATTTTGTTTTTATTTATTCTATTTCCATTCGAGAGTTGATATTGGTGATTAGCTTGGATAATTTGATATTATTTTTTATTTATATTAATTTGTTAATTTACCAACTCTGCACAAAATTCTTTATTAATTTATTTATTTTCTTCTTATTCATGTTTAATTTTAGAATAATTATTTTAATGATTTATTATGATGTTTTAGTTTATGTACTTCAGTAATTTTTGTTCATGTGTTCGATAAATTAATAATATGTTAGTCTACGTGCTTGTCCATGGGTTTGATTCATAGTTCTGATCTATGTTTATATCTGTTCAGTTGAAGTTTAGGAAGTATGTGCTGATATTATTAATGTTTTTGGGCTTTTATTGGTTTAAATCAATTTTAAATTATTCATAGATTGAATTCATGCTCATTTAGGTATATTTAGCTGCGTAGAATCTGATTTATTAGTTTCTATTAATGTTGATAGTTTCTTTTAGGTGTATTATTATTGATGTTATTATTATTATTATATAATTGATTTTCCAATTAAATCGTGGGTAAGCTTGCAGCATTGAATGTTTTTATTTATTAAATTTGTTATGTATTAGAGTTATATATATATATATATATATATATATATATTGGATAGATAGATACTCTGAATATCTTGTTTTGTATAAAATGTAAAGTGGTAATGTATGTGATATAGTTAAAGTTTTTCCTAACTTAACAGCTGCCAGCTCGGTGTTTTTAAAAAATACAACTGCTTTTATCATGTAACTCGGTACTCCCAAGAATACAAATATATACTTATATCACATCGACTCGCCTTTCCTTACTCATACGAGAATTACTTAATCAAAGCGACAAGACAAGCTTGTTCAAGACATCTCCTAATCTTAAAAAGAAATCATATTATAATATCTTTGTAATACAATTCTTTTTTAGTGCATATACTTAAATCACTATTTGAAAATTTAATCTTTTAGGTTTTTTTTTCTTTTTTAAATAAAAAGTCATTCTATCATAAAACACAAATTCCTTTTTACGCTAGTAATTTATTTATTTATCTATATTCAATTCTTTATTGGTTGTCGATGCATGTTTTTCTAGTTCTCTGATTTTTAATTATTTTCAAGCAATTTTTTTAGTCAGTCATTTCCTCTAAGTGCTTGTTTGAGTTGTTTCTAATTCTAATTTCCTTCCTTGACTTGATTTGAATAAGCTTTTTTGTCAATGCCTAAAGGAGTGTAGGTTATTTTTTTATTATCATTATTATTTTTATTTATTCAAATGAAAATTATATATATATATATATATATATATATATATATATATATATATATATATATATTAAATAAAAAAATAGAACGAGTTCTGAAAGATTTGTTTAACAATTAAGGCTGATCTTAAAAAAAATTGTTAAATATTTTATTTTAAGAATTAAAATTTCTATTTCCTATGATAATTATCTCAACATATAGAAAAAACTATTATTAGTATGTCGTTAATATGGATTATTATTAGAGAGCATGAAAGACAGCGCCCTGGAGAGCGCCCATGCCTGATCGGAGGAAGAAGAGGATATCTTGGAGAGAAGCTACAGGAAGGTCAAGGCCGGGGATTCACGCCATGAGCGGCCTCTCACAGACATCGAGATGCCGACGATGGAGCAAAGATCGGCAAGTTTCAGGGATAAACTCCTAGGGAGGATATTGCCACATTCTCATGACGACACAGAGGAATGGGTCTCGGATGACGACGAGATGACCCACGAAGAGGATTCATACCCAAATTGTCCGAGGCAAACTGTCAAAGATAGAAGGCAATACTTCTATGTTTTCAGAGGTAAATTTTCTCGCTTTCTCTATTCAAACCTCTTTCAAACAAATGAAACACGCCAGCTACAAAATTAGACATAAAACAAATTTCAAAATAAAAGCAAAACGGATTCACTATTTAAATATTTATGAGCAGCGTCAATTTGAAAACTGCTACAGCTCTGTTTTCGAATTAAATCGAAACACGGGATTGGCCCACAGATAAAACGAAAACACACCTTTATTAATTTTTCTTCTTTCTTCCCTCTTTCGCCTTTCACTCATTTTCTTCCTCATCAGCCATAAAAAACACGTGATTTTAATAGAATCAGATTTTAAAACATATTTTTGTCGTTTTCATTAAACTTCATTTTCAAGAAATGGTTTTACAAATTGATTTTCTGGCTATTATTTTCAACCAAATCTTCGCGACAACATATTTTCCTGTGAAACCAAACCAAGACAATACAGTCAAAAACCTCTGCTATTCAATTTTTAATAGAAGCAAAAAATTTGATCCAACGCATTTCAAGCTTCGTGGAAATAGACCCTAATCATAAAACTGTTGGGAAGAAGCATAGGCTACAACTGTAGCATATGAATCTTGTAGCATGTTATTCATGCAACACACAATCATGTAGCATATTAAACATCAAATATGAAATACACTTATAAAATGTAATGTTCAACCATGTCATCAGTTCTGCGTAATCTCATACTTACGCCTGAGCACTAAGTCGTGACGTCCCAAAAATCAAGTTTGGTCTGATCACCCATCAATCAAGCAGAAGCCCGTGATCGTGGTAACCTAATATCATACCGTTGTATCTCATTTATCGAGATCTAAAATTTAACAAAAATTTGACAGGGTTTCCTTTGTATGGGGAGCTTTATCCATGATCCAACCTATACAACAATACAATCACATTACCCATCCGGGACCCAATATAACACGATCGCACCAAGTCCATTTATGAGTAAAAATTGATCACACCGGATCCATTTATCCACATTCATATAAAAACATGTAAGACTATATTAAAAATAGTCCATATGAGTTCAATTACAACTTTTTACATATTAGTACATGCCAAAAATAAGTTATTCCAATTATTTTACAAAAATAATTACAAAAGTAATTATAAAAGCCACACGTCGGCTTTCTTAACCGTTACGGCTTCGCATGAGAGCCACCCATCGGCACATGTCCTGTACCTGAAATGTTTTTCCCATATAAGGTGAGTTAGGCCCAATAGAGAATAATTCCTACAGAGGCTACTCCTCCCCAAAGTACACATGCAATGTCCACCTCACATTCACATCACAATTCCAACAAGAATATGCAATCCTAGGTTGGAATTCTACATACCATGCCATGAAATAAGATGAGACCCACTCATGCACCATGACCCCGACTCCTTACCGACTCTCATCATACCCGAGTCTTTACCAACTCCTACCACACAATGCGATGCCCATGTGTGATAAAAACCATCATTGATGGATTATATCCAATGATCCTTTTTGAAACCAAAATCACTTGTTTACAAACCAAAAGCTTGTTGGATGTTAAACCTCGAATGATAATTTTATTTATAAAATCATTGTGTCTTTTGTGGGTAGCGGATTTCTTGTGTCTCACCGCCAACTCCGCACACCATCTATACTTTTTTTGGACTTTCACCGTTGGAGTGTAGTAAACCAATCCAAGTCTTTCACCCTAGCCCTTCTTGCTATTACCCGATACAAGTTTTTCATTTTATACAACCATGCTTAATTTTGTTATACTTCGCTCAATCTGGGCATCAGAACACTCCACCAAATCACCAATTGTGGTGTTAGATTCTAACCATGCACCCACACCCATGAAATGCAATGTTCCCGTGCATGATGCAATGCAATGTATCATTGCATGTTAATGCCATAACCCACATGTAATGAATGTTATATGAACCATATAAACCATACAATTTACCTTGTACCATGGACAATTATATTACATTCATATAATTTCCAATTAAATATTCACAACAATGTCAATACATTTAGAGCATACATATTAACATTTCACCAAACCACAACAAACAAGCATGCTATCACACATCAAGTAACAACACACTTAATCTTAGGGCAAAATGTGGCATATATAATGCTAACAAAAAAAACAGGCCACACAACGGCCCAAACTGACCCTTAATATTGGTCATAGAACCGACACACAAGCCCTTAACTGTTCAAGATTTCTATTTTAATCCAAACAACCTAAAACCCCCTTAAATCATTCCAAAGGGTATAGATGAAGCTAAACAACCCCTTAAATCATTCCTAAGGGTATAAATGAAGCCAAATAGCTCCTTAAATCATTCCTAAAGTGGAACTACACCAAACAACCCCTTAAATGGCTCCCAAACAGCTCCTAATACAGCAAAATTGCTGAATTTGGCTCCTAAACAACCCCCACATAAAGAAATGCGAATTTGCTCCTAAACAAATTTCCTAATATAGCAAAAATGCATAATTTGCCCTAAACAGCCTCTAATACAACAAAAGCAAAATTTATTCCAACAAATTCCTAATACAACAAAATGCAGAATTTGGCTCCCAAACAACCCCTAATACAGCAAAAATTCAGAATTTGGCTCCCAAACAACCCCTAACACAGCAAAAATGTAGAATTTAAAGCCAAACAATCCCTTAGGTAGAATTAAACCAAAGTATGAAAAACCTTTACCTCTTTGAGCATAGTAAAATGGTAGGAGGTCTCGAGAACACCTCCTAAACCAGAAAACTTTTATTTCTTCCAAATCTCTTCATTTGGATCTTCGATGAAATCTCTCCTTTTTGGTATGTGTGCATAGCCCTCGTCGAGTAGATGAACCTTAGTTCTTGGCTTAACGAATTCTGACCGACGAAACTCCGTAGATCGTAAAGAGAAGTTTGGAATGCTCTCCTTTCTCTCCCACTCTCACGTATTATGTTCTTCCCAGCAGAAACATGATCTCTTTTTCCCCAAATTCTAATTTTTCTAATTTATCCTTAAGTTTCAGTGACTTTACTTCAAGCCGCGCTATGTCTACACGAATTGCTCGTATCCATCATTCCGAAAATTTATTTTATCCCATTCAAGTTCAATTTATTTTAAATGAACTTTACTTGATTTATTTTCCATTTTCGAGATTTTTTGCTCAAAAATCCCGTTTTTAGGGCCCACCAGGCACCCAGACGCCCTGAAAATCATGAAAATCTAACTGTCTCGAAATTCAACGAAATTCGTCTGGATAACTAAATTTCACAAGACAAATCCAACGGTGAGATCCGTTTCATCATCCGGCATCTGCAATTTACATGTAGCCTATAATCGTAGTGGCAATTTCACCGCTTTGTCATTTAAAACTAAATTTACCCGGGTTTTACATTCTTCCCCCCTTAAAAGAATTTCATCCCCGAAATTAACACACACATACATATTCCAAATCACATGCATATGAAACTGTCATTTAAGGCTAAATGACTAAAAACATACCTTCATCCTCAAATAGGAAATGATAATAGGCACGCACAGTGTCTTCGTGTTCCCATGTTGCCTCCTCCACTCCTTGATGTTTCCACAACACCTTCACTAGCATCATAGTCTTGCCTCGCAAAACCTGATCCCGACTATCCATGATACGTACCGATTCCTCCTCGAAGGTTCCATCCGCATTAACAACAAGCTCAGCCCCAATCCACTACATGAGTTGGATCTAGAGTGTACTTTCGGAGCATGGAAACATGGAATACCGCATGAACACCTGATAAGCTTAGCGGTAACGCCAACCGGTAAGCAACTATACCCACCCTCTCAAGTACCCCAAAGGGTCCAATATAGCTCGGCGATAGCTTTCCCCGCTTGTCGAATCTGACCACTCCTCTCTTAGGCATCACCTTCAAGAAGACATGATCTCTTACCTCAAACTCTAGAGGTCGCCGCCGTCTGTCAGCATAGCTTTTCTGTTGACTCTTAGTCGTGAGAAGATGCTTCCTTATCAAATCCACCTCTCAGAGGTGTCTTTAACCAAATCTGAACCCGTAGTTGTTCTCTTTCCCACCTCCATCTAACAAACTGGAGATCGACAAGGCCTCCCATATAGTGTCTCATAGGGTGCCATATGTATGCTCGCTTGGTAACTCTTGTTGTAGGCGAATTCCACTAAGGGTAAATGCTTTTCCCAGCTACCCTTGAGATCAAGGATGCATGTTCGTAGCATGTCCTCTAAAGTCTGGATTGTCCTCTCTGACTGACTGTCCGTCTGGGGATGAAAAGTTGTGTTCATCATAAACTGTGTCCCAATGGCTCGCTGAAAACTTTTCCAAAAGTTAGACCTAAACCTAGGATCCCGATCCGACATACGGGCACTCCATGCAATCAGACAATCTCCCGTATGTACAACCTGTAGAATTCCTCCAGAGTGAAGGTCATCCACACATCCAAAAAGTGTGTCGACTTAGTAAGCCTATCACCCACACCGCATCATGCCCTCGCAATGTCCGTGGCAAGTGGGTCACAAAATCCATCATGATATGCTCTTACTTCCACTCAGCTACCTCAAAGGGCTGGAGTAATTATGCTGGCCTCTAGTGCTTAGCCTTTACCTGTTGACACATGAGACATCGACGAACAAACTCTCTAATGTGTTTCTTCATCCCACTCCAATAATATTGATGATGAAGATCATGGTACATCTTCGTGCAACCTGGGTGCACAATAAAAAAGGGAGTAATGAAACTCCCTGAGGATCTCCTCTCTAAGATCTGCTGACTCGGGGACCACAACCCGTCCCCTATACCAAAGACTACAATCTGTGTGAATGGCCCAGCCTTCATCACTTGTACCCGACCGTACTTGGTCCATAATGGACTGTATCTCTCTGTTTTGTCCCTGTGTTTCGATCACTCTGCTCAGCAGGGATGGCGTAGCCATTAAACTCCCCAAAGTGGCCTGAGCCTGTCCCCTATAGTGCAGCCTAAACTGTCCCACAACCTCAAGCATCGGCCACTCCTAGGAAGCCATACTGGCCAATACTCCCCGCGACTTTCGACTGAGTGCATCAGCCACCACATTTGCCTTACCGGGATGGTAATGCAAAGTGAAGTCATAGTCTTCTAGATATTCCATCAACCTGTGTTGCCTCATGTTAAGGTCTCGCAGTGTAAAAATATATTCCATACTCTTGTGGTCCGAAAACACCTCGAACTGTTCACCGTATAATTAGTGGAGCCAAATCTTCAAGGCAAAGACAATGGTTGCTAACTCCATGTCATATGTGGGGTAACTCCGCTCGTGGTTCTTTAACTGCTGAGAACCATAAGCAACTACCCTCTTGGACTGCATCAAAACATAACCAAGTCTGTCCTTCGAGGCATCACAATACACTGTGTACCTCTGTCCCCTTTTTGGAACTATCAGAATATGAGCTGAAGTAAGCCTCCTCTTCAACTCCTGGAATGCCTTCTCACACGAGTCATTCCACTCAAACTTTACCTCCTTCCGAGTCAATCTCGTCATAGGTGCAGCTAATCAGGAGAAGTCCTCAATGAACCTCCTGTAATACTTTGCCAATCCCAAGAAATTGTGTATCTCGAAGATTGACTTCGGTCTCTCCTAACTCATAACAGCCTCAACTTTCTCCGGGTCCACGAATACACCCGAAGCCAACACCACATGCCCCAAGAATTTCACCTCAGTAAGCTAGAATTCACACTTACTGAATTTGGTATACAACTAATGGTCTCTCAAAACCTGGAGCACAATCCTCAAATGACCCTCATGCTCCTCCTCAAACTTGGAGTAGATCAAGATGTCGTCCATGAAGACCACGACGAACTAATTTAGATAGGGTTGGAATACCCTATGCATGAGATCCATCAATGTTGTTGTAGCATTTGTCAATCCGAAAGGCATTATTGTGAACTCAAAATGCCCATACCGTGTCCTAAACACCGTCTTAGGGATATCTGTCTCCCTAACCCTCAACCGATGGTAACCGACGTGGAGATCTATCTTGAAATAAACTTGCGCCCCTCTCAACTGATCAAATAAGTCATCAATCCTCGGTAAAGGGTACCTATTCTTGTTAGTAACCCTATTCAATTTCCTGTAGTCTATGCATAGCCGAAGGATCTTGTCCTTCATCTTGGCAAACAGCACCGGATTGCCCTAAGGTGAAGTGCTCGGTCTAATAAAACCCCTATCCAATAATTCCTATAATTGGACCTTGAGTTCTTGCAACTCAACAGGTGTCATCCTATGCGGAGTCATAGAAATAGGCCATGTACCAGGGTGTAACTCAATACTGAAATCTACATCCCTCCACGGAGGTAATCTCGATAGTTCATCAGGAATATACATCCTCATATTCACAAACCACCCAAGGTAGATCCAACTCCTGTCTTGCCTCGTCCTTTAGGGTAAGGCTTGCCAGTCAACCCATCAACTGCCCGTGCCATCTAAATTCGTACACAGATTGGGGTAAAGCATCGTGCTTATCCCCTTAAACATAACACAAACATCATCTGGTGTGTAGGCAATAACCCTCATACGATCACAATCAATGATAACTCAATGTGTCTTCAACCAGTCCATCCCAAGAATGACATCAAACTCCAACATGTCCATGACCCTAAGGTCTACAGTGAGTAGAATCCCTAAGATCTCTAACTTACAATCCCGACATATCTGATCAACACTTGCCTTAGTTCCTAGGGGAGTACTCACATACAACGGCTCTTCCAAGGTTTCAACCTCTAAGCCCAAATCTTTCACACATGATATAGCAATGAATGAATGAGATGCACCAGAATCAAACAATACTCTTGTTCATAAGCAAGATAGTAGAAATGTACCCTGAATAACTGACTGATCTGCAAGCTCAGCCAGAGGTGTATTGGCGTAGACACACCCCTAGGTCCTTGAAGTCTTGGCTTGTGAGCCCTAACCTCGATCCCGACCCATGCCCTGGCCCATCTGGCTTGATTGTGAAGTAGTAGGGGCCTATGCAATGCCCTGGGAATGATACTAGTTCCCCTAGCCCATGGTGGGGTAGGTGTCCCGCCCCTCGTACCAGTCCCGGCCTGAAGGCCGAACCGAATCCAAGGACGTGGACCAGTTTTATCATATATACATTTTTGAATACTGTAGAAATAAATGTCGCATAATCATTTCGGTTAAAGAGGGCCCACTGTTTGTCAATTAACACTTTCATTCAATATGACATGTATGCCCTTTCAACATTATCATTTACAAAACATTATCAAAGTTCATCTCCACAAATAAATCAAATATGTTCTTCCCATGAAACTTATACATTTTGGTTTCATTGGCAAAAAGGATCAAATAATGTCACGGGATGAAATGTATGTACGGTGACGGAAATGGTTTACTTATACTTTGCATGATTCGACGATGACTCGAATCATGGGCCTGCTCTTGTCCCTAGTCAATCGATACCCGCGCGATGATAAAAACAACGCCTTAAGCATTTTCACGCTTATGGTTTCTATGCAATTCTCTCTTCATTTCAATTAAACACAAATATGCAGCTTTTCTAAAACAATGTTTTAGCACAATTTCAATAGTCCATGCAATATACATTATATATAGATGCTTATTTCACATACTTTCCTTTGCAAATCATTTGATCACTTCAAAGTATACAATTTCATATGCAATATTTAATTCGAAACTCAAATCATGCATTTCACACATTTACTTATAATTTTGCCCTTAAACGAATTTAACCATTTCTTTTGGTGCCTAGGATAATATAATCACCGGCACAGTCCTGCTGGACTATAGACCGATAGAAAAAAAAACATTTTATAACATAGTACAATCCTGCTAGATTGCTGACTGGTTATTTAAAAATCATTGTGTGTACACTACCGATACTGTCCCGCTGGGCTACGGATCGGTATGCCACTATATTTCATTTCAAGCCTACAAGATCGCTAGTTTGACCCTTATTAGTATACCAATCTATCCTTAACTCGAATATGACGGATAACATTCTATTAAGGGCATTAAAACTCAGTCATAGTAATTTACAATATTGTATATACATTTATACCCAAATAATATATTTTGATGCTCATGTGATTTTTATGGCAATGCATTTGAAATGAATCTTCCCAAGTCGCTTAAAACAAATCACATATGCAGTTTTCTTGAAAATCATTTCAACCAACGATCACAAAACTCTCGAACAAAGAAGATATACTTTAACTACCCAAAAAGGTTGTCACTCCTCAATTCCTATTCTTGGAATCCTGTTCTTGGGTCAGACTTCCTCTTCACCAACCCTAATCCATCACAATTAGAGAACAATATTAGTTGGCTTATTTAGGTTTCTAGTTAGGGTTGTTTTCTACCAACTTCCTTCAAGTAAAATTTTCTAGGAATAAATGAGCCACATTTTACCCAACTTCCTTCAAGTCCATTATTTCCCTATAAATCTATTTTATTCATAAATTTGGAATCATCCAATTCGAAGCACTGAAACTCAAGATATGTTCAAAACAATCGGGACTACTCTATTTTCAAAACATAACCAGAATTTGCCTAAAAATAGAGCTTTACTTTGACGAATTTCTGGGTCCAATGGAGTCCAAATTTGAATACACTTATTTCAAGAATATTTGTTTTTCTAGAAGTCTAATTTATCCATAAATTTGAATCACTCAATTTAGATGAGTGAAAATCAACTTATGGCCTGAATACCAAAACTGTTCCAAAACACCAAAACTATACCATACTGAACCAGAATTTGCCCGAAAACAGAGCCTCACTTTGACGAATCTATGGGTCCAATGGGGTCCAAATTTGAATACACTTATTTCGAGGATATTTATTCTCCTATAAGTCTAGTTTACCCATAAATTTGAATCACTCAATTTGAATGAGTGATGACCAAGTTATATCCAAAACAAAAACATGGGTTTTGGAAAATTTTGACAACATCTCTCCTAAAACCCCAACATTTCCTGTATACAAAAATTCCTCCTCAAAACCAATCATAACCCAAAAGCACTTTGAAACTTAACCCAAAACAACCCTAAAACTGATCTGCAACCATTTAAAACACATCTATTCCGATATGGGGTTTTCATCAAACCCAAACACAACATTAAGGGGATTAGGGTTAGTTTCATACCTTTAATTTCTTTCTTTTCACTTCCTTCTTCTTTGTTTGGCTCAAATCCTTGGAGAGCACAAAGCCAACTTGGTCTTCTCTCTCACTCTCTCAACCGTGCCCTAGTTCTCAATGTGAAGATATGTCCAAATGAGAAATGTTATTCAAAGACCAATTTTTGGTCTTAACTCAAAACCTTCACTAGGTCTTGTTTGGCTAGCACATTATTTCCTAATTTCTTATTTTTGCATTTTAATCCTTCTTTTCTCTTTCATTTGCTATTCAACTTATTATCTTTCTTCCATTTTGGCACATACACTTCTCATTTATGACCCTTGGGTCCTCATTTTGACATTTTACCAATTTAACCTTAATTCTTTTATAATTTCCGGATTTTATCATTTTTTTGTTCTTTAACAATATAAATTTTGGAAAAATACAATTTAACTTATTTTATACCCTAAACATGTTATAAAACTGCTAGGTTATTTTTAGGGCGTTATAGTAGGGCTTTAACAAATTGAGCCCATGAACGCCCCACTCGATGACTGACCGTTGTCTCATAACTCTGTGGGATCCTCGCTCCGGTGGCAATCTTATTTCCGCCAAGGTCCGCCGGTGGCAATAGAAACATGTCCTTTGCCCTGACTGGCTAGAAGCCCTGAAGTGTCTCCCATCTTGGGATGGTTAACCCTAGCTTTAGCCCTGATAGACGCGACTATGTCCCTAAAACCCTTGGGGAGCAGATGTCCTCTGCTTCTTCCCTGAGTTAGAAGAAGAAGGTCGACTCTCCTTCCTCTTGTCTTTAACACCCGCATCCCGGATGTTTCGTGCATCGTCCACTTCTCTCTCAATGGTCATAGCTGTCTTGACCATCAAGTCCATGTCTTATAAGAGGAGTCCCACAATTTTACCTCGAATGGACAATTTCAGACCATCCTCGAATTTTCTCACTTTGGCCATGTCCGTGGCCATATAATCATCGACGAAACGTGCTAATTCAGTGAACTTAGCTACGTATTCGAGCATTGGCATCGTTCCTTATTTTAGTTCTAGGAACTCTTGAGCTTTTGCATGTCGGGCAAACGCCGGGAAATACTTGCCCATGAAGAGCTCACGAAACTCTTCCCATGTCATTGGCTCCAAGTTTCGTAAGGCTTTGACCTAGGATTCACCCTCTAGTTGGAATGCAGCTAGCCTTATCCTCGTGGCATCGGAGGTGATCTCCATAGCCTCCAAGATCTTGTCAACTTGTCAGAACCAATGATCAGCTTCCATCATGTTCCCTCCTCCCTTGAAGGTTGGAGGATGATGTGCCTTGAATCTTTAGAGGTTACTCGGCCCTCTCTAGCTCACAGTTGCACTAGCCTGTGCAATGGTGGTAGCCATAACACTCGCCTGCGCAATGGTAGCAATCACAACACCAATAGCCTCCATGAAGGATCGTTGGTCAAAAGCCGATGGTGGTTAGTTGTTGTTCCGCCCACCGCCTCGATGTCCTCTTCCTCGACTAGCTATCTACATATGTTAGATAGCAATTTCGTCTTACACAGTATCCCAAGGAAATAGGGATCAAGTAAACTTTGAGATTCTCTCCTTATCTAACTAGTAATGCATGTGCCAACTACTAATATACCTTAACATCCCAAACCATCCCGTTTGTTCTTTTCCCGAACCCCTAAGGTTATGTTTTCTAACTTAAGTGCTCCTCTTTTTCCATAAACACTTTACCATGTATATTATTCACACAACACACAACACACGATAATGTAGCATATTAAGCACCAAACATGAAATGCATAATGAATGCAATGGTCTAGACCCATGTCCATCAAGCCCTAGGTAATCGCATACTTATGCTCTAATACCAAGCTGTGACACCCCAAAATCCGCGGGTCCGTTGATCACCCCTCAACCCGCAAAAAGCCTGTGAATATCATGTAACTCGATGCCACACCATTGTGTCCCATGTATCGGGATCCATAATTTAACAAAAATTGGACAAAGTTTCCTTTGTATGGGGAGCTCTATCCAAAATCCAACCTGTACAAAAATACAATCACATGACCTATCCGGGGCCCAATATAACACAATGACCGCACCGGGTCCATTTATGAGTAAAAATTAACCACACCGACCCATTTCTCCACATTCATATAAAAACATGTAAGACTATATTAAAAAAAGTCTTGATGAGTTCAATTACAACTCTTTACATATTAGTACATGCCAAAAATAATTTATTCCAAATTATTTTACAAAAATAATTACAAAGGTAATCATAAAAATCACACGTCGACTTTCTTCACCCTTGCGGCCCCGCATGAGAGTCATCCATCGGCACATGTCCTGTACCTAAAATTATTTTCCAATATAGGGTGAGTCATGCCCAGTAGAGAATAATTCCTACACAGGCTATTCCCCACCTAAGTACACATGCAATGTTCACCTCACATTCACATCATAATTCCAACAAGAATATGCAATCATAGGTTAGAATTCTACATGCCATGTCATGAAATGAGATGAGACCCACTCATGCACCATGACCCTGAGTCCTTACCGACTCCCATCATACCCGAGTCTTTACTGATTCCTACCACAAAATGCTATGCCCATGTGTGATAAAAACTGTCATTGATGGATAACATTCAATGATCCTTTTTTAAACCAAAATCATTTGTTTACAAACCAAAAGCTTTTTCGATGTTAATCTAATGATCATTTTATTTCAAAAATCATTATGGCTTTTGTGGGTAGTGGATTTCTAGAGTCTCACCACTAGCTCCGCACATCATCTACAATTTTTTTGGACTTTCACCATCGAAGTATAGTAAACCAATCCAGGTCTTTCACCCAAGGGAGTGTCCATCCCTTCTTGCTATTACCCAACATAAGTTTTCCGTTTTATACAACCATGCGACTTTGTTGGACTTTGTTCAACGGTGCCAAGCCCACCCACTAAATCACCAATTGTGGTGTTAGATTCTAACCACACACCCACACCCATGAAATGCGATGTTCCCATGCATGATGCAATGCAATGTACCATTGCATGTTAATGTCATAGCCCACATGTAATGAATGTCATATGAACCATATAAACCATACAATTTACCTTGTATCATGGACAATTATATTACATGATTATAATTTCCGACATTCACAATGTTAATACATTTAGAACACACATATTAACATTTCACCAAACCACAACAAACAAGCCTGCTATCACACATCAAGCAACAACACACTTAATCCTTAGGGCAAAATGTGTCATATATAATGTTAACAAAAAAAACAGCCCACACAACAACCTAAACCGACCCTTAATATCAAGCATGTAACTGTGCTACACAAGCCCTTAACTGCTCGTATTTTTATTTTAATCCAACAAATTTCCTAAAACCCCCTTAAATCATTCCAAAGGGTATAGATGAAGCCAAACAGGCCTTAAATCATTCTTAAGGATATAAATGAAGCCAAATAGCCCCTTAAATCATTCCTAAGGTAGAACTACACCAAACAACCCTTTAAATGGCTCCCAAACACCCCCTAATACAGCAAAAATGCTGAATTTGGCTCCCAAACAGCCCTAAATACAGCAAAAATGTAGAATTTGGCTCTCAAACAGCCTCTAATACAGCAAAAAAGTATAATTTGGCTCCTAAACAACCCCTAATACAAAAAAAAATGCAGAATTTGGCTCTCAAATAGCCCCTAATACAGCAAAAATGTAGAATTGAAATCCAAACAGCCCTTAGGTAGCATTAAACCAAAGTAAGAAGAACCCTTACCTCTTGGAGAGTAGTAAAATGGTAGGAGGTCTCAAGAACACCTCCTAAACCATAAAACTTTGATTTCTCCAAAATCTCCTCCTTTGGATCTTCGGTGAAATACCTCCTTTTTGGTACATGTGTATAACCCTCGTAGAGTAGATGAACCTTAGTTCTTAACTCGACGGATTCCGACCGATAGATATTCGTGGATCGTAGAAAGAAGTTTTGAATGCTCTCATTTCTCTCCCACTCTCATTGATTCTATTTTTCCCAGCAGAAAAATGAGTTCCTTTTCCACAAATTCTGATTTTTCTAACTTATCCTTAAGTTTGAAGGACTTGGCCCACGTCGTGCCACGTGTCCACGACTTGTCTGGGTTCGTTTCTATCCCGAAACAATTTATTTCGTCTCGGTTCAAGTTCAATTTCTTTTAAATGAACTTTAATTAATTTATTTTACACTTTCAAGATTTTTTCTCAACAATCCTATTTTTGGGGCCTACTGTGCACCACGCTCAAATCATGAAAATCCGACCGTCCCGAAATTCAACGAAACTATCCTCGGGGTAACTAGATTTCTGCAGAGAAACCACACCACTTACCATCCAGATCTATGGTACACTGCAGACACTCATTATATTTTGACTCACTGCTTTCACATTTTTCTAAAATTCAAATAACGTGTCTGGGCAACAACTTGCTTTTTAGGAAGATTGAAGAACTCTAGAGGCCTAACGCAATGGTCCACTTGGTAGCTCTAGACAATGGATATTTCTTGGCAAAGTTCACATCCATAGAGAACCATGATTTTGCTAAGTTTGGGGCGCCATGGATGATTTTTAGCCACTACCTAACGGTTCGACCTTGGCAACCCAACTTCGATCCAGCACAAGACACTCTCCAAAACCTATTAGTTTAGGTCCGATTACCCTACCTCCCCATCAAATACTATGATCAAAACTTCCTGATGAGATTAGGATCCAAGATTGGGAAGCCCATTATGGTAGAAGAGGTAATCGGTGCAGTCTCTAGAGGGCACTACGCCCGCATCTGTGTCAAAGTGGACCTCTCGAAACCCCTTATCTCCAAATTCAAGCTCAAAAGGAGAATCAAAAGACTAGAGTACGAAGGTATATGCCTTGTTTGTTTTGGTTGTGGCAGGTATGGACACAGGAAAAATGCTTGCCCCATGGAGGAGAATGAACCGATGACAATACCGGAAAACGATACTTCAACTGACGCTGAAAAGCATCCAAGAAAAGGGGATAACAACCCGATAAGGGAAGTGGATAACTTATCACCCTAAAAGTTTTGGATAATTGCGGCCTATGGATGTTGACCACACGAAGATATCGTAGTAAGCCACTTAAAAGAGACGTGTTGAATAAGGAAGAGTATTTGCATGGTAAAGGAAAGGTCAATGACCCCAATCATAATGAGCAAGGGAATCTCTATCGAAGAAGATACTTCCACGGATTTGAAGTTTTGAATACTGAAGGAGATGAGGACTCTTTCCAATGGAGCAATGAAGAGTTGAATCTAATTAATCCTACCATACCGATGTAGTCACACTGGAACTCCAGCTCAACGCAATAACAAAGGGAAGAGACCCAATATACAAGTGCATTCAAAAAATCAGGACTCCCTTGAACTGGTCCCACGAATAGACTGCATGGAGGAAGAAAGAGACTCAGCACGACAGCATTCAGTTGCACCCAAGCAGAGAAAAGCAGTTACAAAACCCAACCAAGCAACGGCAAAAATGGTACACTGGGTAGTAAGAGAGTTAAGCACGAGTACATAAACAATAAGAACACTGGTGTGCCATGGGCAGAGCTAGGAAGAACCTGTGATCGAAAAACCAGATGCACATATACCCACTCACGAACACCACCAAGACCCACTAAATAGGGAGGATTGGAAAGACTTAAACCAACAAGTACATGCGAATGAAGGGAGGGAAGCGACAACGCCACCCCCATTAATGGGGGCAAGATATGAACCCCCTCCGGTTGAGGGAGCCTAATCACCAATCCTCCATGACTATGATAATATGGAATTGTAACGGAGCTTCTTTGAAGAGGTTCCTTCGCTCTATAATGGATATTCTCTCCCGTCTCAGACCAGATATTTTGGGCTTGTTGGAAACCAAATGTAGTGGTGATCATGCTAACTCAGTCTGCAACAAGTTGGCGTTCAATTATTGGGTGAGAGTTGAGGCGCTTGGTTACAGTGGAGGAATTTGGCTGCTTGGGAAGGATTTGCTCCACTTAGACATAATCAGCACCCATCCACAATTCATTCATGTTAAGGTCTCATCCCTAGGAACACAACCATGGTACATGTCAGTTGTGTATGGAAGCCCTAATCCTACTTTGAGAAAGCAACTTTGGAAAGACCTGGACCAACAACCCCCATCACCAACAGATCCATGGGTAGTAGTAGGTGACTTCAACTTAGTAGTAAAGGTTGATGAAATCTCCAACACTGGTAAAGTGGACTAGATATGATGCTCTGGACTAATTAAATGGATCTTCGAGCAGGGCCTGCTAGATATGGGGTACACGGGGCCAAAAATACACATGGACTAGAGGCAACTCCATATCCTCTTTCAAGGGAGCATGGCTAGATAGAGCTTTATGTAACACTATGTTTAGTCCCAGTCAACAACTAAATTGAAAGCTAAAAGAATTTTTGTTCTAATTCGAGTAAGAACACACCACAAGGTTTGGTTTAATTTCATAATTAACATCCCCCTAAAGTTGAATACCTTTAGAGTTTAAATACAATGAAAAATAACTTAAACTTACTGCCTTAGCCTAACATCACGCCACACACACTACGTGATTCAACTACTGGCCCCTAAACACAAGGCCACTTATTCAAAACACAAAACAATTCAAAAAACTAAACCAACTAGCCATGATTTACGCAAGACTCTTTCCACTCACAAGCAAGACTTGCGCTCTAATCCCTTGATTCTCTAGTCATCAAATTGTGTAGGCCTCCTAACATCTTTGTGTGATCTTCTCAACCTATCAATACCCCTCCTTGCAACTTAAACCTTGTCCTCAAGGTTTATGTGATCGGACTGCTCCTTCAACTCAACAGCATTTTCTCATGTAGCATCGTTATCGGGCAAATTCTTCCATTTGACAAGATTTTCTTCCACAATCTTCGAGCCTCGTTTAGTCCACCGAACATCCAAAATAGTTTTTGGCCCTTTGAGAACCTCCCCTTCATCAGTTATGGGTGGTAAATCACAAGAGAATGATGACTCACCAATTTTCTACTTAAGAAGGGAGACATGAAAAACTGGGTGAACTTTGCATCCTGCTGGCAGCTGAAGTTTGTATGCGAGACTTGACCAATTCTTTCCACAATACGATATGGACCATAATATCTATTCGCTAGCTTTTGATATTTCCTTCAAGCTAGTGATTGCTGACGGTATGCTTGAAGTTTAAAATAGACTAAATCATCAACTTGGAATTCAACATCCCTTCTTTTTGTCAACTTGTTGTTTCATCCAGTTGTTGGCCACTTGGAGATGTGCCTTCAATTATTGCAAAACAGCATCTCTATGTGTTAAACATATGTCTACTTCATGAACTGTACTTATACCTTCTTCATACTTGGGAATTTGAGGAGGTGGTTGGTCAAACTGTGCTTCAAAAGGAGTCATGACAATTGAGGAGTGGTAAGTGGTATTATACCAGAACTCTACCCATGGAAGAAAAGAGAACCACTTACGAGGCTGATGCAAAGTGAAGCTCCTCAAATATTGTTGTAGGCAACGATTTATGATCTCTGTCTGGCCATCTGATTGGGGGTGGTAAGCAGTGCTCATGTTCAACTTAGTGTCAGATAACTTGAAAAATTCATGCCAAAATAAACTCGTGAATTTTGCATCACGATCGCTCACAATCGATTTGGGTGTTTCTATGAAGCTCACAAATGTCCCCACGAACTTTCTCTGCTATGGCTTTTGCTGAATATGGATGGCTAAGGGCAATGAAATGTGCTTTGCTCAATCTATCTACCACCACTAGGATATAATTTTTTTCCTTGTGAGCATGGAAGATTATCAATAAAATCCATGCTTATGTCCTCCCATATTTGATTAGGAATGGGCAACGACTGAAGAAGTCCTGATGGCAACATAGTTTCTTCTTTAGTTCGTTGACACACCTCAAAATTGGCAACATATTCTTTCACTGCCTTATATAAGGAAGGCCAATAAAATTGAGTGGATAACCTCTTATAAGTTCTAAATACACCTGAATGACCACCCACCAAAGAATCATGAAAGTGATAGAGTAGTTGTTGAGGAATATGAGATTTAGGAGGCATTACTATCCTACCCTTATAACACACCAAGCCATTCACCCAAATGTAAGGAGCTCCAGGTTCAGCCATAGCTAAGCTGCCAATTTTCTACATGTAAGGGTCATTTTCAGCTACTGTTTTGATGGACTTCCAAAGATAAGGACCTAGAATATAAATAGCTTCAAGAGTTGGGCTTCCCTCAATTCTGGAAAGTGCTTCAGTTGCACTATTTTCTCTTCCAAGCTTATATACAATTTCATAATCATACCCCAAAAGTTTGGAAACCCACTTCTACTAATTCGGGGTTGCAATACGCTACTCCATCAGAAATTTCTGGGCTCTTTGATTTGTTTTAACATGAATTTCCTTCCCAACAAGTACGACTCCTCTAGGTTTGAACGGCCTGGATTATTACCAGTATCTCACAGGCATACACAAACCATGTTTTTTTTTTTACACCCAAAGCACGACTCATGAAGGAAATTGGCCTCCCCATTTGTGTGAGCACTACTCTGATTCCCCTCCCAGAGGCATTTGATTCAATAATGACAGTTTCATCAAAGTTTGGTAGATGTCATGGCAAATTTGAGCTCTTGGAAAGCTAGATGAGCCTCATCGGTCCATATAAATTGCCCCTTTTTCAACATGTTTGTGAGTAGTCGTGCTATCAATCCATAATTCCGGACAAATTTGTGGTAATAACCTATAAGGCCTAAGAAACCACGTAACTCAAAAGCATTAGTTGGTTTCAGCCAATCCAACATAGCTTAGACCTTCCGCTCATCAACTTTAACACCTTGGGCAGTTATTATATGTCCCAAATACTCAATCTTTTATACATCGAAAGCACATTTTCCATATTTAACATAAAACTCATGCTACCTTAAAATTTCAAAGACTATTCTAACATGTTAAAGATGCATGTTATTGTTGGGGCTATAGATGAGTATGTCAACAAAGAAAATAATTATGAATTTATGTAAGTGTGGTCGAAAAATGGAATTCATTAAGGCTTGAAAGGTCAAGGTGCATTGCAGAGACCAATGGCATAACTAGGTACTCATAATGGCCATTGTGAGTGCGAAATGCAGTTTTATGAATGTCATTTTCGTTGACGCGTACTTGATGGTAACCGGATCGAAGGTCAAGTTTGGTGAAATAGGTAGCTCCATACAACTCGTCTTACATGTCATCAACGATAGGAATTAGGAACCTTTCTTTGATGGTTACAGTGTTTAAAGCGTGATAGTCAATGCAAAATCTCCAAGAGCCATCTTTTTTCTTTACTAAAAGGACAGGGGAAAAAATGGACTAATACTCGATCTAATAAACCCCAATTTAAGCATATCATGAACTTGTTTTTCAATTTCAGTCTTTTGAAAATAGGCATACCTGTAGGCTCCCAGATACAGTTCCCACTCCTTCTTTCTTGAATTTATGTGGTGGGCAATCTCTCTTAATGGAGGTAATATAGTTGGCTCCCTGAAAAATGTCTCTGAATCTCCTCAATTGGCTACTGAATTTCCGGGATCCAAACCGTTGGGTTATCCATAGGAATGATTTGATAACACAAAGCCATGAGTGAATTGCCTTGTTTAATCTCCCTAGACATCACCACCAAAGTCGCAGCTTTTATCGGTTAAGCCCCAATTCCCCTTAATTGATAAGTGTTGTCATCCCTTTTGAACTCCATTGTCAATTGCTTCCAATTACAAACCACCGTGCTCAAACTCTCAAGCCAATGTATACCTAACACCATATCCATTCCAATTATGGGCAGTGCATAAAAAGTAAGGTGGAATGGGTACCTTGTAAGATCAACTCCACATTTTCGAACCTCCCTTGACATTTGAGTGTTCTGCCATTTGCAACTTTCACTTGAAAAGGTTCTGTAAGAATTATGGGCAGCTTCAACAAGTTAGCCATCTCTTACTGATGAAATTATGCGTGGAGCCACTATCGATTAAAACAACTAGCTCATGCGACCTAATTTTTGTCGTTACCCTCATTGTCTTATGTGCAGTCCATCCAGATAAAGCATGTAGTGAAATTTCTGGATCCTCATTAATAGCTTCCCCCTCCTCTATCTGACTCCATGCCTTCATTGTCACCCCTAAAGCAATAGTTGTGGCCCTTACATTTGTGAAGTGTGGTGAACTTCATCATAATGGAAACACAACCTTGTGTTATCTTTCATTGTAGTTCCTCCCATGTGAGTTTCTTAATTGGAGCTCCATCTTTTGATTTGTTTGCATGAGAAAAATCACCAATGGGGCGACCAAAGGTTCTAGTAAACCTTCTTTGGTGACTGATTTGTTCCTCTTTCATTTTGGCCAAACGAATCGCATCTTTCAACGAGCTAAGCGTGAACATTCTTATGCCATCAGCAATTTCTTGTTTGAGTCCGCCCATGAATGTCACCATCCCTACACTCAATTGCCAAGCCTCTCAAATTATTTTTGATAATCTTGTAGCGATCCCACCTGTTTTACTAAAGATAAAGCTTCATCAAACCTTTCACACTCAATTGGATCGGATCGAAACGCGCCTACAATTCATCAAGAAAAATATCCCATGTGATCTCCTTGTTCTCTTCCTTATAGGCCCACTTGAGCCATTGCCACCATTCACTAGCCTCTCCCTCCAAATGGAACGATTCTAATGGAACCTTCTATGAATTGGAAGTTGCTAGATAATAAAAAAATTGATGCATATTATGCACCACTCCGTGGGATCATCCCTCGAGAATCGAGGAAATTTCAACTTGGCCATTTGTGATGAAAACATTGGCTTCTTTCCTTCCGCATTATCTCCAGTTTCTTCTTCTTTGCCCTAACCATGATTAGTGGAAAACTAAAGCTGGAAATTTTTACTTATGTCACCTTATGACTGACAAGAAGGCCTCCGACAGTCAGTTGATGTTGTCTTCAATTCTCTGTAACTTGTCTACTACCCCCAGCTCCATTTTGCTGAAGTTGTCGTGAAGACCACCAACCTCCTTCTCTAAATTCTCAATTCGATCTTTGTTGGTTGCCATGGAATCCTAGCTGCTGATACCAATGTTTGGTCCCAATCAACAACTAAATTACAAGCTAAAACGATTTGTGTTCTAATTCGAGTAAGAACACACCACAAGGTTTGGTTTAATTTAAGAATTAACATCCCCCCTGAAGTTGAACACCTTCAGAATGTAAATACAATGAAAAATAACTCAAACTTACTACCTTAGCCTAACATCACGCCACACACACTACGTGATTCAACTACTGGCCCCTAAACACAAGGCCACTTATTCAAAACACAAAACATTTCAAATAACTAAACCAGTTGGCCATGATTTCCGCAAGACTCTTTCCACTCACAAGCGAGACTTGCGCTTCAACTTTGATTCTCTTAGTCATCAAATCGTGTAGCCTTCTTAACATCTCTGTGAGATCTTCTCTCAACCTATCACGTTGGCTGGAGTATGCGCTTCCCCGATACAAAGGTGACTCACTTGGCCAAGGTAAAATCAGACCACTCACCCATTTATGTTCAGCCTTATAGGGAGGAAACCCCACCCCATCACCACCAGTTCAGGTTTCAAGTTACATAGTTATCTCACCCGGATTTTAGGAATATTATCCAATCGACCTGGAAGAATTACTTTTCTCTGAAGGAAAATAACAATCTCTTATCAACTAAATTAGTGCAATGGAACCGTCAATGCTTTGGGAACATATTCGGTAAGAAACAAAGATTGAGGGCAAGATTCGCCGGTATCCATAAAAGTGGCTCTACACATCGGATAAATCACCTCCTCAAGTTGCAAAGGAAACTGCAGCAAGAATTAGAAGCGGTGTTGAACCAAGAGGAGCTTCTATGGTCAGAGATCCCGAGAATAGTGGATAAAATCGGAAGACATGAACACTAAGTATTACCATGCCTCTACACTTAGTCGAAAGAATATGAACATGATAAGGTATCTTAAAGACAGTAACGGAGATTGGATCATAGATCCCGGAACTCTCGAAACCATGGTTTGCCAATATTTCAAGAATTTGTTTAAGCAGGACGATGGTAACAACCTCTACACAGACCCTCAATGGACTCCCAATCATAAGGGTTTCCTAACCATCATAGAGGAGCAGTCCCAACTCCTTCAAAAACCCTTCACTAGGGAAAAGATTTAGAAAGTAGTCTTTGACATGGCACCCTTTAAGGCTTTGGGCATAGATGGCTTACATGCAAGGTTTTATCATAAAATGTGGGATCTGGTAGGAAATTCTCTTTGCAAGTATGTGCTAGATTTTATCAATTCGGGTTCCCTGCCGGAGGGATCAAATGATGCGATACTGGTCCTCATACCTAAAGTAAAACACCCGAAACTTATTTCTAAGTACGCCCTATAAGCCTGTGTAATGTAGCCTGTAAGGTAATTACAAAAACACTAACGAACAGGTTAAAGGAGATCATGGTGAGTCTGGTTACACTAAATCAGAGCAGCTTTGTCCCAGGTAAACAAATAGTGGATAATATTATCATCTACCGGGAAGTGATACACTTGACAGGTAAGAAAAAGGCTAGGAAGGGATTCATGCTTATCAAAGTGGACCTCGAAAAAGCATTCGATCGCTTCTCTAAGGACTTTATCAGAGATACTCCAGAGCTAATCGGGCTACCCTTCACATGGGATAGAAATATCATGCATTGCGTAGAATCAACAAGGATGTCAATCAATTGGAACGGGAAGCAATTACAATGGTTCAAGCCTTCGAGGGGTATCCGCCAGGGAGACACCATCTCCCCATACTTATTTGTACTCTGTATGGAGAGACTTAGCAATATCATATACCCCGCAATTAATACAAGAAGGTGGAAACCTATAAAGCTCTCAAGAAATGGTCCCCACTTATCCCATTTATTTTTTGCAGATGATCTTTTACTCTTTGCAAAATCCACAGAAGACCAGATAAGGACCATAATGGAATGCCTGAACCACTTTTGTACAATCTATGGGCAAAAGGTTAGTCTTTAGAAATCTAGCATATTTGTTTATCATAGGGTGGATAGTACAGTTGCTGATTGAATATCCAACATTTCAGGAATTCCTCTAACCTCTGACCCAGGAAAGTACCTAGGAACACCAACCATCAATGGAAGAATGCACTCAGGCCTCTATCAACAAATTCTTGAAATACTAAGAGAGAGATTAGATGGGTGGAAATCAAAGCTCCTATCACTAGCGAGAAGAACCACCCTAACCCAATCATTGTTGACATCTATCCCACTCTACTACATGCAAATAGCCTTCCTGCCAGTGCACCTTTGCAAGGAAATTGACAAAACGGTGAGGACATTCTTATTGGGTAAAGCAATGCTAAGAAAAACATTCTGCCTATTCACTAGAGATTGTGGTACGGAGAAAAGCCATGAGGTTAGGAATAAAAAAATGCATAATATGAACCAAGCCTTTATGGCCAAATTAGGTTGGAGGATGATTACGGAGAAGGACAAGCTCTTGGTGAAATTGATCACAAGCAAATATGTTAAAGGAGAACCAAGCTAGTTCTTGATGAAGTCAGTATACGAGCTAATAAGAAAAAACAATAACCCACAACCACTCTCAATATGGAAAAAAAATTGGAAAATAAATGTGCCGCAAAGAATCAGAACCTTTATGTGGCTACTGCACCATGGGAAAATATTGACAAATCAAGAAAGAACACACAGGGGCCTTACATCCAACCCCAATTGTATTTGCTACCTAAACAAGGTAGAAGATCTTGACCATCCCTTCTGCTTCTGCACTAGAGCTCAACCAATATGGACACATATGGTCATCAATGACAACCGAAGGACACAAACCCTCCATTTCAATGCGTGGTTCCGTTGGAATATAGATAAGAAGAGTAATCAGCCACGAAGCAAAGACTGGCAAGGAAACTTTATAATTTGTCTATGGTGGATATGGAAATGGATAAATGAGCTTGTTTTCAAGGGGAAGGAAGCCAACACAGGCTGAAAAATCCAATTTTTACATGATTACTCCTCACAAGTGAGTGCAGCACACTGAACTACCACATCCTGAATGGAGGAAGGGACCAAACTACAACCAAGTAGGCTGACCTCCACAAAGGATGGACAACGTTGAACATTGATGGATGCTCCAAACAGGAGACCACCTAGGCGAGGGTTGGAGTTTGTCTACAGGATCATGACGGAAATGGCTATGAGGTTTCTCAATCCACCTAAGATTCTGCAATGCAGTTGCAACAAAGCTATGGGTGCTGATCCACGGGCCTAGCTCCAGCTTGGGAGAAAGGCTGCTGACGATTGAAAGTACAGACTGATTCATCAATGGTGCTCATGTGGGTAGAGGGAAAGAAGACATACATAACAAGCAGTAGAACTCATCCACGAATGCAAAGCCTGCTAAATGCAACTGGGAGATCCACTCAACATGTCTCCAAAGAAGCAAATAAATTGGCGGACTTTGAATTAACTTGGCCACAAGACTCTAGGGAGAGTTCATTGTTTGAAACCCCACCACCCCACCCCTCCCTTCCCGGGAGAAAAGCACATACTGCAGTAAGATACATTTGCATCTCATGGCCAAGGAGGCTGAGATGTAATTGAGTTTTTGCTTTTCTTTAGGGTCGCCCTCTCCTAGAAAAAAAATGGATTGTTTTTTTTTCCCACTATGTCGTCATTATGGATTTTTTTTTTTTTCACTATACAAATTCTAGTGAAATCTCAAGTTTTTTAAGGAAACCAACTTAACCATTTTTGTTACTTACTCCCTTGTGTTATATTTTTCATTTTATTAAACAAATTTCAATTTTTTATCTTTTACACCCTTTGTTTATTTATTTTATCTTTAAATCTTGCTTTAATTATTAAATTTCTCTGCTCTTATAATTTTTCAAAGTGCCCAAATTCACTTTTTTAATCCAAAGTCAAGTCAAATTGAAATTCCTATGGTTCCTAATCATTTTACTATTAAATAAATACACTTTTTCTAAAATTTAAAATTTAAATTATTTATTTTAATGTTTTGATTTCAAATTCATTTATATAAAATCTCAAAACTCAGTTTTCAATCCTCCAAAATTTTCTTTTCACCTCATTTAAAAAAGAATTTGAACAATACGATTGATTCTATTACTCCATAAATGAATATTGTGGAATCAATTTATTGAATAGATAAATGAGCTTTGGTGGGCTCGACATATGCTGTATCACTCTTTTTACTAAATGTCCAAGTATTAGGTATAAGTATTGTTGTGGAGTTGTATGTAAATAATTCCAATTTATTGCTACACTAACTTTGGGCGTGTTTGTTTTTCTTCCGTCAATGCCGAAAAGCAATTTGCTTCATTCAAACATTTTGTTTTTTTATTTTTTACTCACTTAACATTGAATTTTTTAAAAAAATGACTGAAACAAAAAAGCCAAAAAATTTGGCTTTTTCCATTCAGAAAAAGCCATCGAAACCCTCACGACGCGTCTCCTCTATCACAAGCTTGAGAAAGTACCTCCTCCTCCTCCTCCTCCTCCTCCTTTAGTCACAAGCGCACTCTCCTCCTTTAGCCATGGCATCAAATTCCATTCGGCTTTTCTTGTTAGCCATGCTATTCTCAACTGCAAGTCACGAGAGGGACTGGGAGGGCACCCGAGGCGTGCCTACGAAATGGGGTGATCCTCGTGGGAAATCCGCAGGGCGGTCGAGGTCCCCGCGACGCTGAGGTGGAGAAGTCCGTCTGTGGGAAAAAGCCCCCTTCGATCACATCCGCCAAGACGCTACCGCCATCGGCGCGCCGCCAAAAAGGCCGCATTCGAGAAGTCCAACGGCGGCGATTCGCCGACTGGAAACGAAACGCTCAAAAACCCTCTTGTTTCCTTAGAGTGCTTCATCTTTCTGTAGCAGCATCTCCACCAACAGTAATATTTCGCCGAATTCACCTTCTCCTGGGCGAGAGGTTGCCGACTATTTTGTGAGTTCAGTTTGGACAGAAGTACACAAAAAAACGATGTCGTTTTCCCAATTGTAAATATTTTTTATCCCTTTAAAAAATCCAAAACAAAATATTTTGATTTTCCTTTTCAAAGCTTGGATTGTAATATCATGGGGATTTGCGATTGATCTTTTTCTATGAAGATGAAGATAACAGAGATTTGCTTTAGATATTAGTATCAAATATGATGACTTTAGATATTTGAAAATTTGTGCTTAAATTTTCATGTTTTTCTTTAGATATATATGAATATGCATTTGAATTATTATATTTTTACTTAATTAAGGTTTGTGATTTTAGCTTTTATCATGGTATGAAATGAGATATTAAATATTGACATCAAATGATATCTTTAGATATTTGAAAATATGTAGTTAAAATTCTTAATATATTAAGTCGTTAAGATGTTAATTTCTAGTTTGTAAAACAAACAACTTAACTTAATAGATAAAATGTTAAAAACAAACGACTTAATACTTAATGCTATTGCTACTATTCAAAGATAAGCTCAAAAAAAGTTCTATTCAGCATTAAGTAAAAAAAACAAACGCCACCTTTGTTTCCTATTGATAGCGCTCCAAATTTACTGCCAAAGTACTCTTTGTTCTTCTTTAAACTTTATATTCTTTTGTGTTTGTTCTTATTGATTGCTCTTGACACATATGGATTGATTAGTTAATTGTCACATTTATCTTAGTTTGATTAGTAGAGACCTAAACTTAGGGGTTTAGAGGGCTGCTATAGTATTTCATTGTACATTACCAATAGGTAACCTGACCCTCAGACCTAAACTCGGTTTTTCTCATACCTTCTTTT
The DNA here is from genome assembly GCA_016808115.1 of Tetrastigma voinierianum. Taxonomy (NCBI): domain Eukaryota; kingdom Viridiplantae; phylum Streptophyta; class Magnoliopsida; order Vitales; family Vitaceae; genus Tetrastigma; species Tetrastigma voinierianum. The sequence goes on along the minus strand of JAEQBH010005581.1, from coordinate 110,511 downwards.
TCATATTATGAGTCATATTTAGGGCTTTCTTTCTTATTTTGTTTTCCCTTAAAGAAAAATAAAAATAAGTAGCGACTCTAAACTATTTTAAAAAATTGTTTTTCAACATACAAAAACGAGTCTCACATTTCAAGTGAGAAATGCATCATTTCCAAAATGTGGGTCCATAAAATGGCGACCCCGCTATGGATCATTTTAGAGGGTCAAGCTTGAACATAAGTTTAGGGAAAATGTGGCATTTTGATTAATCGATTAATGGTTATCCCCTCTTTGTTCATTTTGCCCACTTGATCATGATAACATATTGAGGATATTGATTAAATTATTATTTCTTTTCATGCTCGATTGTTATTTTTATCTGAGACATTGGTTTATTAATTTGATTGGTTGATTCGTCTTCTTATCGTATGGTTGTTGCTACTTACGATATGTTCATTGTGTTTCACTTAATATGTAACACCCCGTCCCGAGAGAGTGTACGTATACGATACTGTAGGGGTGTATAAGAGTACCAAGTGTCACATTGTAGTATTTTGGAGACTAATGTAGGAAATGATAAATTATGGAACCCGGGATTTTGTATGAGAATAAGGTTACAATTGTCATTAGGCAAAAAGGATATGGAAATTAGAATCAAAGTAGAGATGGGCCACAATACAAATAACATAAGTTACAATTGCAAAATTAAAGAGATGAGGGCTTGTTGCAATTAATGAAAAGTTGATATTATAAAAGAGGGAAATAAAACCAAAATTTCATTTTGGTCTCAAAGTTTGCCCTAGCAAACCGTAGGAGGAGAAGGAGAGAGCCAAGAGGAGGAAGAGAAGGAAGAAGAAGAAGGAGGAGAAGAAGAAGATCAAGGTATGTTTGCCTTAGAATCAAGTGTATTTTGGATTCCTAGAGTTTTGGTATGGAGATTAGAAACTCCTTTGGTCTAGGTTTTGTGCAAAGATCACATAAACCTTTGAATTGTTGGGGTTATGAGAGTAAAACCCCAATTGGGAGAAAATAGACATGGAATCATCAAATTATGTGGTTTTATAAAGAATTGGTGGACCTTAGAGTGTAGTTCTTTGATTTTCACCTAAGGTTTTGTGGCTCGAGACCTATAGCACCACTCAAGTGTTGTGGAGTTGTTTTAAGATGAATTCTATGTAAATTCTGAGGGGTTGGTGAATTATGGAAGTAGTATGAAGTGAATTGGTAGCAAAAGTGGCAAAAAGCAAAATCGCGCTTTTCGAAGGTGTACGGCACATGTACAGGGGTGTACCTACACCCTAATTAGAAGCCAACATGTACCTAAGAGACATGTTCAACATGTACCGCACATGCTACTGCACGCAACATGTACCGGTACATGTGTGCCTAAAATGCCAAGAATGCTATCTTTTTGTATAATTAAGGCCGAATTTGTACACCAATAGTTTAGGAACCTTATTAAATGATTAAGATAGGTTCGAATAAGATTGGGACTCGACGAAACGAAGGCATCTCAAGCCGCCTACGGTTTAGATATTCATTGAGCGTGAATAAGTGCTAGGAAGTAAGTTAAGTTATGCGATTACGTAGGTAATTGATAATTGCCGTATTCGTTTGAGTTGTAGGTTAAAAAGCAAAGGCGGCAAAAGTGTGGAATCAGGCTCGGGCTTAGCAAGCAAAGATGTGAGTGTTCTTAAACTCATTTTCCAAATACTAGTGTATTATTATTATTATAAACCGTTTATTAATCGTATTTCATGGTTTTGATTGTAAACCATTTTCAAGAAGCAAGCAATGAATTAGAAAGCAAGCAAATGGTTTTGAGTTAAACCATTTTTGAAAAGCAAGCAAGCAAGTAAGCAAATGGTTTTAAATAATTAAACCATTTTTCAAATGGTTTTAAATAATTAAACCATTTTTCAAGCAAGCAAGCAAGTAAGCAAATGGTTTTGAATAATTAAACCATTTTTCATAGCGCGTCGGTTTTAAATTGTAAAACCATTTTCAAAGAGCAAGCAAGCAAGCAAAGAATATTTAGAAAATGTGCCTTCCCTAGTTCTGCAAGCAAGCAAACCTGCTCGATAGTATTCGCACGCACGGTGGAGTTAGGATCTCAGTATCAGAAGCCAATCTGGCCGGCAAACTTAGTCATACATCATGCATTTAAAGGAGACCGGCACGATGTGAGTATATAAGGTTATGAGCTCTAACTAAATTATGGTGATGGCGACCCGTCAATTCCACCATATTTACCGAAAGGTGATGCGGACAAAAGGTCCTTCCACCGCACAATGATGCAATGTGCCCTCGTGTTCACTTCAGGTACAAGAAGCAAAATAGCCCCATCGGGTTGATGTTTTATAAAGATATACGCTTTGAAAAATCAACCACGTTCACGGTCGCCTGTGCCGTGTGAGTTTTAAAGCAAAACGGTTGAGTTTCAAGTCTGCGATTTCAAACGATCGGTTGAGCCAAGCTCCCATGGGATTTTAAACAAACGGTTGAGCCCAGGCTCCCGTTTTATTTTCAAGCATGCGGTTGAGCCCAAGTTCCGCTTTTATGAAAAGTTTTGAGAAACTGGGCAGGGTTTGTGAAAAGTTTTAAGAAACTTTCGCTGAAATTATGAGAAGTTTTATAAACTTAAGCAAGCAAAGAATAAGAGTTTTATGCTTTTAAAGAAAAGCAAAATAGCATCAAGCAAGTAGTAAAAGTTTTATAAACTTTTAAAAGCAAGTAAGTACAAAAGGCAAGAAAGAAAAGTTTTAGGAAACTTTTAAAAGCAAGTAAAGCAAAGTAAAGTTTTCCGAAAATAATCAGAAGAGAGTTCTTACATTTTGAGATGTTTTTCGAAAAGAAAAACATTTTATAAAAGATACACTCACGAGCTCGCTTTAGCCTATTATTTCGTTGTTTTAAAACTATTTTCCGTACAAGTACGCAAAGACACTGAGCACAATAGATTTCTCCGACATTATACAAGTGTCAGAAATTAAGAATTATTTTGTAAGAATATACTTTGAATTTGTATAATGGAACATATGTATGTACATAGAGTAGTTTTGGGAGAATGTGTTGGTATGCTGGTTGCCATATTTGGATTTAGAGTAAATTTGATGTATATAGGATTTGGAATTGTTCTATATGCAGCCGTCATGCTGCCGAAGTTTTTCCATTGCTAAGATTTTACCAAATCCTAAGTTATAGATGATGGAAATAAAATCAAAACACAGCGGAATTAGGTTTTAAAATTTTTCAGAAAATCTTATTTTCGCAGGAACCCATGCAAACACATATTAATATCAAAAGAGGAAGATCGATTCATACTCCGTTATTGTTGATAGAGATTTGTCGCTAGTAAAGGAAACAACTCCCCGCACTAAAGGTTCACCCGCCTCCTTCCTTGGAGGTGTGGGCACCAACGATTCGTGATCTCGAACAATACACTCTAGTTTTTCTCGCTCGGATCTACCTTGCGCACTCAACACATGAGACAGCTGATCTCTAAGGGGGCAGACTCTCAGAGACTAGTGGCATGGAAAAACCTCCTTTTTTTTTTTTTTTTTTTTCTCATTGGGGCAAGGGTTTCTTATTTATAATCAACCCTAATTGCATAAATATCCAACCAATTTGGATATTTTCAAATTTGCCCATACGGTTTTGATTAATAGAAACAGCCATACTGACACTATAATCAGAATCGCTCCAAAGACACTCAGAATACGTACTTATTACTTTAATTAATTTGTAACAATCCTAATTAATACTTTAATCTATAACTGGTCTAATATTAATTTGTAATACCTCTAATTAATATGTAAATCGTCTCGTAAAATTATTTTCAAGCCTAAGTGTAATATATTCCAAATCATGAATCGTTTTACCGTAGTAACATAGAGGTGTAATTTGACCCATGGACCTGTACTCAAGCTCCAATAAATTCAATAATTAATTAAACTCTTTAATCAATCATTTTCTTTAATTTATTAATTTCGCAGTTATTCCACTAAAAACTTGAAATTGAACTCTTGTCCTTACATAGTGATCGATTTTACTCGAAATCCGGGAGTGTCCATTGATTTAATCATTACATGCGCTCTATCCCTCCAAGAAGTGGTTCATAACTAGAGTCGAGTGAAATTACCGTTTTGCCCCTCTAATTATATCTTGATCCTTAAGTTCCATTAATCCATTAGTGAACAGTTAATTTATAAACCTGTTATAAATTAGAGCGCTCAAACTCTGCCTGGCCCAACTAACACTTAAGGGAACCAATCGTCCAAATTTTCCATAGAAGGGTCAGACCCATGTCCATAGTTCACATTCCCAACAAGATACATCAATGGGCCTCCAAGACACAAGTATTGGGACCATTCCATAACGGGCTTTAACCCATGACTCAAAAGGCCTGGGCTGACATAAACAGGAGTCTATGATCATCAGATTGAGACTGACCGCATATGATCATCTAGCTACAATGCTTGAATTCTTGAGACAAACAAAGATTTAAAAGAATTAAATCGCTACCGATCCCGTCCCATATAATCTTATTATATATGGAGCCCACTTTAATAAAACGCACATTAGTGACCCTGGACATGGTCAATACTTCATTCTCACGATAGCTGACCGCCCCAAAGAATATTTAATTTGAAGATCCCTAAACTTCACTAATTTATTACTGACGATTTGATTTATAACCATAACTCGATCCTTAGTATAAATCGTTATACACCGAGGTTATGGTTACATTAATAAATCTGGGATTTTCTGACGTTTCATTCATACATTATGCACAAAAATGTAATAAATACGACACTTTTATTAATTTCATAAAACATAAATACAAATTCATGCTTTACAAGGCACTATCCCTAACAATAAAAATAAAAGAAAAATTTTATAGGAGGTTTTAGCAAGCAATACGGCTTCGCTTCACAGGAGTTTCTAGTCGTTAGAGGTAATCTACTGGGATTTCAGGAGTATGCACACCCGTCGCCTAAGAGGGGCCGGTGTGTCATAATATTTGTTATTACATTGTTATATATTTTACTCATGACATGCCTATTTTAATTGTATATTTATTTCATCATGATATGTTAATTGTATATTGTCTTGATTAACTTCATTCGTGGTATTATTCATTTACTTATCATGTCCTCTATTTAGTTTGTGAAGCTTTCCATGATATATATTTTTATTTCATGACTGTGTGTTGCCTGACTACCTCTCTCCTATTTGATTACTTATCGCATGGCTATGTGGATGCACATGCTCCCATGGACAGGATATTGCAAGCCCTCTCCAAAATATAAGGTATCTTAACCATCAATTAGACAAGAATTCCCTTTTCCTTTGATTAGAATCTTAGCTAACACAGGGTTGAAGTTATTCCTCTCAATTGAGGTGAAACCTCTTATAATTAAGTTGCTAGATCAGTAAGTGGATCTTAAGCTTTAGGCACACACTCCTATTGTCACCTAGGAGGGAGCCTTGAAAGCAAAGGTTAGATCGTCACTAGTGATATATCAAAGTAATCCTAAAAGTGCATTAGTTCAAATAACATTAGTGTAATTTTACCCATTAGTTACTACTCATTACTCTCAGGTAGTCTCAACTCTGTGTCACTCAGAGGGATTCCTGGAAATAGGAACAATGATACAGCTCTTTCTAGGTACCAAACATTGATATTCATAACAACTCAATGTAAGAGTAATACCAGTTAAATCACTTCAATTTTCTTACCCAAAACAACATTAACAATTAAGATTCTTCCCAGAGGGAGCTTAGACTTTCAAATATGGATCACAAATCATAATGACTAGTTGATCAAACAAATTCATTTAGATTACAATCACAATCAAGAAAAATGAATTCCGCATCGATTTCCGCATTTCATTGAAGTTCGCATAAATGAAGCCCCGATTTATGAATACCAAATGTAATTCTAGTTCGTATCACTACTTAATCCTAAATGATAAACTAAATCCATAATAATTAAAATAAAATAAAAGAAAAAAATCAAAGAAAAGAAAAAGAAAATATATACAATGAGAGACTCAACTTTCCTTAAAAAGCACAAAGACTTGTGAAACCGTTGAAAAGTCGCAAGACTACTCCCGGAGCTTCTTTATAGGCTCAAGTCTTAGGCCCTAGAAACAAGGGGCGAATCACGCACTTTGAAAATCCCGACCAAGCACCTTAGCCAGCCGATGTTCGGTGATGTCGCGACATCATAATTGTCAATGTCGTGGTCGCATCTGATGTCGCAACATTGAAAATCTACTGGGCAATTTCGATGTCACAATATTAAGATTCAGTGTTGTAGATTAATTTCGATGTCGCGACTTTGCCTTTCCTATGTTGCGACATTGAGTTCATGTCGCGACATTTCTCTATAGTGTTTCAGCTTAGATGCTCAGGTCTGATGTCGCAACATTGCTAATTGATGTTGCCATACGGAGTCGATGTCGCGACATAGCTTACTGATGCTTTTGCTCTTACATTTTTGTCTTAATGTCGCGACATTACTTATAGCTCACTTGTTGATGTCACTTACATTGCCTCGCAGTCCGGACTTTCATTTGATGTCGCGGCATTGTCAGTTCGATGTCACGATATTGAATCGCGTTGCTCTGAAGTCCTCTACCAATGTTTTTAGTTGATGTCGGATTTATTCTATGTCGCTACATTTGACTTGTCTCATCAGCCAGGCTGCTTTGATTAGATGTCGCGACATTACTTATCGAACGTCGCCATATCGATGTTTGTGTCTCCGCACTGCTTTTAGCTAATGTCGCGACACTGTTTTGATGTTGTGACATTTAAATGATTCAGACCTTCCCACTGCAAGCCATGTTGTAGCCATGTTGGTGTGATGTCGCGACATTAGATGGATGCCATAATTTCACTGCTGGAGTTGTTTATGATGTCGCGACATTGTCAGATTCTTTGCTTTTCCTTCTCGCTGATGTCGCGACATCGCCAGATTCGCTCTTCTCGAAATGATGTCAGAACGACGCCATAGTATGAAGACTTTCTCCGCATAATGTCGCGACATTGGAAATCTGCTGAAGCAATGTCGTGACATTGGCCCTTTCTTTGCACCATGCTAACTTCTGCTCCTTTTTATGCTGAATTCTGCTTATTTTCTTTAAGTTTCTGCAAAACAAAAATCTGGGTGAAAGCTTCATAATTCTGCATTAAACTGAACTTTTAAGCTTGAAAAATACTCGAAAAATGAGCTTAAAATATATGAGTTTTAGACTCATCAAACTCCCCCAAACTTAACGTTTTGCTTGTCCTCGAGTAAAGAAAAGGATAGCTTGCTTTGTCCTCAAATAATAAAAATCACTTTTGAGACATTTTTCTATTAACTCATCTTTAAATCATATCAAAGATTTAGTTTTAGTAGTATTTCGCTTGTGACATCAACTCTAATTGCTTCATTTTCAAAATTTAAAATTTCCAATTTAAATCATTTAATATATCATGTAATGCATACTTAATAAACAAATACGCCTCGACATGCTGAGTGTGTATCGTCTTCCCTTATAACCTATTTGGTGATTAAGTAGATTTATGAGAGTTACTTTGCAGAGTGACAATCTTTCAGAGTAATTTAAGTCTCATAGGTTTGTTGGACATATTATTCTCCACAAATATAGACATAACACACCCCTCAAAACTAAGGTATATGCATATAGCATATCAAAGGCAAGCTTTTGAAAGTCTCAAACTGTCCAAGGATGGCCTAAATCATTTTCTACTGGTTGTGTTGCCTAGGATTTCGCCTTGAAAAATAATGCAACAAGTTCTAGGACTCTTTAGAGATTTCTGATAATAAGTCCCATAAAGGTTTTCTAACCCAAGCATGATTAGTTTTTAAGGTACTTTGTCGGGCATGGTGCCTCAAAGCATGTAATTCAGACGCTTCATAAAACAATTTTCTATATTTGATTCTTACACATGTGTCAGATAATCTAGTAAATATCAGAAAATCCCAAGTTTATTAATGTAACTATAATCTTAGTATATAACAGTTATATATGAGATGATCAAGATTATAGATAATAAACTAAATTGTCCGTAGTAAATCAAAGTAGGGATCTTTGATCTATAATACTACTAGTACGGTCCATTGAACATTAAGAATGTAGTAATCTTGATCTGGATTACTGATGTAGTGAAATTAAAATGGAGCTGCTTTATGTAATCCGATTACATAGGACACGACTAGACAAGGATTAAACTCTTAAATAATATATCGTTACAATTAAGAGTTTAAACCGTGTCACTAGATGATCATATGCAGATTGATTTAATCGAGTACCATGGACTCTGCCTATTTCAATAGGCCTTTGATTCACAGTTACGGCTCCATGTTAAGACATGCCCAATACTTATGTCTTGGAGGCCCAATGAGATAGGTGGCTGGGAACATGTCCTACAAATATGGAATCCAAACTCTTCTTGAGGGAAGCCAGATAATTGGTTCCCTTAAGTGTTAATTCTATAACTGAACAATTTGAGCACTCTAATTTATAACAGGTTTATAAATTAACTGTTCACTAATGAATTAATGGAACTTAAGGATAAAGATATCACTAGAGGGGTAAAATGGGAATTTCACCTAGCTCTAATGATGAACCAATTTTGGAGGATTGAATTGCATGTAATGATCATATCAATGGACTGCTTGAGTATTGAAAGACCCCGACCCGGATTAACCTCATGAACCCGAGGGGACCTCCCGGCACTCCAATGGATATAGAAAATTTTCTCAAAATACCAAATAAAACTAGGAGCGAACCCTTACAACTTCTTAACATATCTTTAGAAAGTAGTGCGGAATATGTAAAATTTTTTTATTTTATTTTATTATTTTATCAAACACTTAGATTTTTAAAAATCGGCCGTAGTTTCTCCGTTTTTCTGACTCTCTTCCCAAATTTACAAATATCCGCATAAGCATTTCTAAAAACACTTCTAATCTTCCAATTTTCAACTTCCGTTTTAGGGACTCCTCAGCCCACAACTCAAGCAACACAATATATATACCATATACATTTATTCATTTCAATCATCAAAACATTCAAAACTTCTTCAATTCCACATGCACGCTTTATAAAAAGATTTCTGGGCTTGAGCCGGACTTAAGCCGATCGCCTACGTAATTCTTTTTCAAAATATATCCATATATGCATATATACATGACAAATTATTTGACATATAAAATATGCAAACTATTTATACAATGCAAGCTTCACATGCGCCGTCTCGATGGCTCGATTCATCGCACAAAGAGGATACTCTACCACGCACCTCGTCTAACTCGAAAATATTTTTGGAAACATATGGGAAAGAATGAGCTAAAGGAGCCCAAAGGAGTGTACATTTTCAATAAGATGTAACATTTTCAAGATATATCAAATAATACATACTTATACAATTAAAATCCATTTATGCCTTAAACTTTCTTTCTTCTTTCTTTCTTCTTTCTTCATGGAACCTGGGGAATAAACATACCGAACAGTTTCCTCGGTACCGACGGTGAGGGACAAATACATTCCGCCATAACTACTACGCTATGGAGAAACTCACGCTTGCATAGGGTTCCATTCATAGCACTTTATCACGTAAGGATATTACTCTAGACACCTATTTCCCTCGCTAGTAACCCAACTTTACCCTAAATCCTTACACGCTAAAGTACCACGATATCAGTCATAACAAATATAGGGGGTTTAGGTGAACCATCGCAAACATTTCTTCAAAATACATTTATAAATCCATTTAAATCCTTTACTTTATCATTAAAACACATATGCATTCTTTACACATTTTTTAAACTTTCATAATACCTTAACATATGCATACAATTTAATATACATATAAATATATATTGATGCAAGATAAAACATTTCCATATGCCTTAACATTTACATAAACATTTCCATTAAACTTTCAATTTAACATTAAAACCATTCACTTTTAAAAACCTGCTACTTTCTAAAATATCATTTTCACTCACGCTCACCGCTCAATCCCGGGCTGCTTCCCGGGTCGACCCTGCTTCCCATCTCGATAGTCATTTTCACCTTTTCAAGAAAACTACAACTATACATTAATCATAACTTCCATTTTAATCCACCATACACATTCATTTGTGCCAAATGAACAAATTAATTTTTAAGCACTAAACCCACTCATTTTGGCCAACCTTTTCCAACAATACTCTATAGAATTTATGACTCAAAAATTATTCAAACGATCTTCAAAATTTATGAAACTTCCAGATCAGTCCTTTATATATCCACGACATTCCTTTAAATTTTCAATTTAAAATTCTCTCTCTAAAGCCCTCAACCACATAACACAAGTTATTGTATTTTACATCTAGATGACTCAATTTGGCAGAACAGAATCTGCACATAGCTCCACTTTGACCAATTTTCTGGGCACTTTGGGATTACAATTTTCTTGAACTTCCTTCAGATAAATTTTTCCCTTAGAGGTCTATTTTAACCAGCAACTTAAATCACTCAAATCGGATCAGAAATGAGCAAGTTATGGTCAAAATATTTACAAAATGGTCGAAAACAGAAAAACAGAGCATTTCCCCTCGTATCGAGAACCTGATGCTATTACATAATGGCCCTACTTGAGTATATTTTTAGACACTTATAATCAGAATTTGACGATGCCTATTTCATAGGTTTGATTATCCCTTGAAGTCTATTTTAACCAACAACTTGAATCACTCAACTGGATCAGAAATGAGCAAGTTATGGTCAAAATACAAATGGTCTAAACAGAAAACAGAGCATTTCCGTATCGAGATCGCTGCCCGTAAAACGACTGCACGTGCTTCTCTCCATTTTTTTTCACTCTAAACACTCCAATCTAATGCCTTATACCCATTTCAACATATCACAATAAATTTTCACTATCAATTCCTAACAATTTCACTTTCTTTTTCAAAACCTAACCTAATCCATTTCCTTCTCAATTGATATCAAAATCAGCATCATTCAACCTTAAATACCACCAATTTAACATCCATACCAGAAAAGTCAAGACATTAGATATGAAAAACATCAAACCCTAACAATTCACTCACTTTATTTTTTCAAAGCCTAACCTAATCCATTTCTTCTCATTCGATATCAAAATCATATCATTCAACCTAATACCACCAATTTAACATCCATACCAGAAAATTCAAGACATTAAACATGAAAAACATCAAACCCTAACTTTCCCACCATTAAAAACTTACTTGTTCTTGGTTTCTTTGGCTCCTCTCCTCATACCATTTGTAGAGCACTTGGAAAGCTTCAAAGGAGAAGAAAATCACATCTCCACCTTTGCTCCACAATTTTCTTCCCTTTCACTCTTTCCTTTCTTTTCTCTCCTTTCTCCCTTCTCCTTTCTCTCCTACTAGTTCCCTAACTTTGAGAGACCAAAAATGAGACTTTTGTTTGTCTCTCCCATTTTAATATTTTAATCTTTCCTTTAATTACCATTTGGTCCTTGAATTTAGCTATTTAACTTACACGCTGCCAAAAAATTGCATTTCAGCCCATGAATCTCTATCGTCCATTCCTCACGATATTTTAAATCTTAACTTAGCCATTAAGAAAGATTTTGATTGCTCTCACAATAAAATATCTCCATTATAGCAAAGATTTTATCTCGCTTCACCTTATAATTGCTTTATACCGATTAAATGTCAAAAATATTCTATGATCGCCTAAAACTTCCACATTGACCATGAATAATCTAATTAAATCCTTTCACAAAGGATTCGTGCTCAAATCACCAAAATCTGATTTAAAATCATTAAAACTCGTAAATCCCATTAACAGCGTATTATTATCCGACCACGTCGACGCCCGAAAACTATCCAAATGGACTCCGTTTCACACTGCTTCATTCCTTAGACTCTATGATATATTCCTGACATTTTCGTATTTTCGCACTCGAAAAATTTCACGCAAGCCCAATTTCAAATCTCGAAATCACTATTCACTTAAATCTCCTAATCTCTTTCTAAATATCACCAAAGTCATATAACCTAAATTTCTTAAAATCTTTCAGAAAACCTCTCCATCCGATATAATAAAGAAAATCACTTTATTCCTAGGGCATTCTACATAAATTTTCGAAAAATTCCACTTCATGTCCTCAAATGAGGTCCGTAGCGTTTCTCTAAATTCTAAAACACTGCTTCTATAATTGACCCTAATCGCTCAAAACTACTATTATAACATTCAATCAAAGCTGGGCTTTACAAGTATCACTACATAAATTATTCAGAATTACAAGAGTCTCGCCTTCGCATTTTTAGTGGAATAATACAGAACTAATAAATTAAATTAATTGATTAAAGAGTTTAATTAATTATCAAATTTATTGAGCTTTGAATTACAGGTCCATAGTAATGCCGTCACGTAAAACACGTACAGATTAAATTAACAAAGAAATCCCTTGAAGGGCATAGTTGTAAAAGAAATTGTTTCATAGCAACTATGTAGTAATTATTGGATAATTAAATGTTAATTAATTGATTATTAAATTAATTAATTAATAGTAATTACTATATGGATGAAACGACACTTGAGAAATTAATAACATACTAATTATTGAATTAATTAATTAATAGTAATTACTATATGGATGAAACTGCTTAATTTGAAATTAATCCTATTTATTTTGCTACTTAATTTGAATTAATTTAATTCAATATTTAAATATGTCACTTCATCCAATAGTTGAGATCAATTCAAGGCATATTATAAATGGGAGGCAAACTCCTGTGCATCAAGGGGTGATAAAAATTAGGAGGAAAAAAATAGAAAGAGTTTCACTTTTTTGCTTCCATCTAACTCTCTTGATCTCATGTTGAGAATATCAAGAGCCCTAAAACAAAACCTTTGTTAATCAGACGCCCACACGTACCCGTAGTGAAAAGAGGAAATCCGCTTCGAAGATCGTGGAAAACAGAAAATAAATAAAAGGATCTTGAGTCACAACTTACTGCCAGAAAAATCTCCCTTAATTTGATTTGAGATAATTCTTTCTTATTGTTTGTTGATTAGTATGCATGTACCATAGGATCGTAAAAGAGTTTTTACAATTTTAAAATTTACTGGCCAAAATCTACCAAACTTTGATTTGAACTTAAAAACCTTCATTCAGACGTAGCGGTTCATGTGTATATGCATATTAATGTGTATGTAAGCATTTTTGCATTATTTGATAATCTTGTGGATGTATAATTGTTATATATCATGAATGTTTGAATGTATGGAATTTCAAAGGGTCGTTAATTGTATGGTGTTTTTGGTTAAGATTTGTTGATTTTTTTTTTTTTGGTCTGTGTTTACAATGGGGCATAAGTTTTTTGTAATTTATTTTTGTAAAAATCTGCACACAAGAAGATCAAATCAAGATCTAGAAAGTGATCAATAGATGGATTGTAGCCACACCTCTAAGCTTTCTATACCTTCAAAAATCGTCTTATATGGACATTTAGAGAAAAAGTTATGCCTAAAATATGGAAAGATGTTCAGGATATGGATGTGATGGGAAACAATCTCTGTTTCCTATTCTTTTTGGACCTTCATTACTTTATTTTCTCGGGGCTCCCATTTATTTGTCGGGATCACAGCAGGACTGTGACCCAAGTCCAAAAGGGCTAAAAGTGTTTGTGTCTCACAGTAAAAATTGTACTTGTTTTCACAATAAAGAAGACAATTTTACCCAAAGAAGTTTTCTCGGGGTTATTGAATCAAGAGCCGTGGATCGCCCAATCTTGTAATTTATTTATTTATTTATTTTATTTACAAGGTTGTAATTTTAAATACCAAGACACTCGCCTGGGCTTTCTTTTATTTATTTATTTTATTCTTTATTGTTATTGATATGGATTGATAACATGTCCATGCATTTAACATGCCATACATGAATGCCCACATTTAATGCTTTTGCATACATATCATTTTCCTAGAACATGATAATTAGATTGTCCTATGCTTATCTTCTGTTTATCTTCATGGAACAATTAATTAAATAATGTGCTTAGTTTAATTAGCTAAACTTGCAAAATTCACATTAATTTAATTCTAGTGTTTTATGCTTCATCTGAAAAGCCTTATTTTTCCAACGCTTAATAAAATAAAGATTTTAATGATTAATGGTAAATTTTACTTAGCCCAACTATTTTATATACTAGGTTTACCTAATAGTTAGGCCCACTTAATTTATGGATTAGATTGTCTAATTAACTTAGTACCAATAGGATTAGACTCATAATTTGATTAGAGTTCACATCTTAGTAAGTAATTAATTATATAGATATAATGATTGGCTAGATTATAAGACATATGATGTTTTATAAATAGAAACACTTATTTTCAAAATAGTGAGCGGAGAAGGTTATATGACAATATACCCTACGGTCTCCATTATTAGTGCAACACCGTGAGATATAGATAGAGCCTAGCGACGCTTAGATTTCGTCCTCCCTACGAAGGGTTTCTATCTATATTAATATCAAGGTTGACTTCCTTAGAGATAGGATTGAATGATGTATTTCAGGATTGTCCTACCCTACAGCGGCAATTTTGAGTTAAGTCATTAAATCTGAAATAATGGATCACACACTCACAAGGGTATGGTTACCATTCCTCATCCCTCTGTTGGAATATTGCTACTAAGTTTTCTTCTTTATTTTCTACCGCGCAGTTTTGTTCACATCTCGCCTTTCCTCGAATCGGCTCAACTCTTCTTTTCAGATCTTCTCTCGTCTCTGTTAGCAAAGAGAGCAGTTCAAATGTGCTTCTCTCTTGCTCTTCAGCTCTCTCCTTCCCTCTTTTTGTTCTGTTCTGAGCAAGCATTTCTTCTTCATCACTGGGTGAGAGCACTGGTTGCCTGCACTTCAACCCCTCCCTCTCCCTTTCTTCTCATTTTCTAGCCTTTCAAATTGTAGGAGCTGCCTCCTTTGGTAGTTCTCAGCCGCTTCTCTTCCTTTTTCGTCTTCTACCTCTTCAATTCTTGCGGCCGAGCTTAGGTTCCAAATGAGGGCAAGAGGTGAGACTCGGGGCATCTTTCTTCCGTCTTGCTGAATGTTACGCCCCCCCTTGATGCACAGGAGTGATTAGGGCAGGGTGGGGGATATTCCCTGAGAAGTTGTTCTCAGGGTAGTCCAGGATGGAATGTTCCATTATTTTGCCCACATTTAGATTGAACCCCTTAACCAGTGCATACAGTAGTATGGAACAATCTTGTCTCACTGTTGAGACGTGCTTGGAAGGGGTGAGAACAGAATTGATGAAATAGAACCACACCTTGACCGCTTCTAACAACTCACCTCTATCGATGTAAGCGTTGCGGATGGTTTTGGTCCTCTGCCATACCCCTAAACCGTCTGTCAACTCCTTGACGATCTCCTCAAACTCTTGTGCTCTCTTGCATCTAGTCGCACTTTGCATTCACCACCGGCTCCTACCTCCAGCGAATTAGAAGATGACCCTTTCCCTAAAAGGGATCCACCTCCCCTTGACATAGCACGTCGTTCTCTCCTCAGTTTCACCCAAATTAGCGTGAATCTTTAACTAAAGCCTGCATCCTCGCTCCCTAAGCTGGCTCAACTTTTCCTAGCCTCGTCGTTCAATTTTTTCTTTAAACGGCGACACCAGCTCCTTGAATCCCCTTTCCTCCACAAAATTGTTCTTTGTCAGGTATTTCTGGAACGTTTCTACTCCCTTGTTAGAGTAGAAAGCCCTAGCTTCTCCTTCTTCCACCACCACTTCTATCTCCTCAGGAACCACTTCTATAGTCGCTTCCCCTCGCTTCTTCTTTTCCGCCTTCTATCAAAAAACTTCCTCCACTACATTCTTATCACCTTCTTCTAGGGTCGAGAGTTTGGATTCGATGATTGTCTGTGATTTTGTGAGGTTTTGAGAAGGCTAGGGTTCGAAAGTTTGGGAAATGAGATTTTAGAATAAAAATTTCTCAAAGCGTCCCTTTTATAGGGTGATTGCCCTAATTATAATGTTGCAACATTGGAATCTTGATGTCACGACACTAACTTGATATCGCATAAATGTCGTAACGATGTCGCGACATTGCTTAGATTTTCTAATTGGCTTTTCTATATGTCACGACATTAAAAATGTAATGTCGCAACACTGACTTGATGTCTCGACAATGTCGCAACATTGTTTCAAGGTTAGTCACGAAATTGTTTCAAGGTTAGTCTTGGTGTTGCTCTTGTATCTCTGCGATGTCGCAACATTGACATGTTGATGTCACGATTACTGAAGCAATGTTGCTCTTCTATAAATGCGAAGGTCGACATTGACACTCCCGATGTCATGACATTGACTCAACGTGATTTCAGATATTTGCGATGTTACAACATTTTTTTTTAAATCTAATGTCAACATATCGCGGACAATGTCGTGACATCGTGGGAAACTTTTTGGAAATTGGTGTCGCGCCATCGTTGTTGATGTCGAACATTATTGAGTGGGAGTTTAGCCTTTATGTAGAAAATTTGTACTGCTTTTCCTACTTTCTTCTACACCTAATTCATGCTTCAGGAATATAAGCTCCGTAGATATTGAAAAACCTCAATTCAAACATGAACAGTAACACTCAGATTTTCAATTCAATCAATTAAGCACTGATTCATTGTATTGCAAAAATTTCCACATAACTATTCAACAAAGGATAATCAAGCTACTAGGCGATTTTCTAACTCAGATAATTCAAACTCCCCCAAACTTAGTTATGCATCATTTCTAAAGAATAAGAGTGAGAAGTAAACTCCCCTTAGCAAACTCTGCATAATTCAATCTGGTAAGAGATGCTTTAAAATTGACCTTCATATATCCTTGTAGCTTCTTCATCCTAGCATTCAGAAGATAGTAATTCAATAAATGGTAAATATATTCTAACAAAACTCGACTACTTCTAAACTATTCAAAGACAATAAAATTTAAACAAACTGCTAACTGGTGAAAATTAAAAATTGCTCGGGTTGTCTCCAAGTAGCTACTCATGTTTATGTCTTTATCTAGACATTTGTTGCAATGTTTTCTCATTTCAACAATTATATCCATCTCTTCAAATCTGGGACTCTTCCTTATTTGATCTTTCCTACGTAGCTTATTTCGCCTTGACCATTCACCTAAACTCCATCCCGTAATCGGGTTTTCAATGTTATCGCTCCAGCTGTGGTATCCTAGCATCAGATATGGACCAATCCAACTTGATTTGAGTTTTCCTGGAAAAAGTTTTAGCCTGGAATTGTACAGTAGGAATAGCTCTCCTACTCTGAAATCTTTCCTCATAATATTCTAATCATGCCACTTTTTAGTCTTATCTTTATAGAAACCGGCATTATCATAGGCTTCATTTCTCAGTTCTTCTAGTTCTTTCAATTAGAGCAATCTCTTCTTCGCCAGGGCAAATTTTTGAAACCATAGTTCATTTTCTTGATGGCCCACATAGCTTTATATTCAAGCTCAAGAGGGAGATGGCAAGGTTTCCCAAATACTATCCTGTATGGGGACATCCTAATAGGGGTTTTATAAGCAATTCTGTAAGCCCAAAGGGCATCTTCTAGTTTAACTGACCAATCTTTCCTACTAGTGCTTACTGTCTTTTCCAATATGTTTTTTATCTCCCTATTGGATATTTCTGCTTATCCATTTGATTGAAGGTGATAAGCCAATCCCATAACATGTCTGATTTCATATCTGCTCATGAGTTTTGAAAATAGCTTGTTTGCAAAATGGCTTCCCTCATCACTGATGATTGTCCATGTGGCTCCAAATCTACTCAAGATATTTCTCTGAATAAACCCCATTACGTTGTTGGCATCATTCCTTGACAAGCATAGCTTCCACCCATTCGATTATCCACAACCAGAGAATGTATTGATTTCAAACAGGGTGGAAAAGGTCCCATAAAGTCTATTCCCCACACATAAAAAATCTGCACCACCAGGATTCTTTGCAAGGGCATCTCATTTCTTCAGCTTATGTTGCCCATTCTCCGACATAAGCCTTTGAACAGAGTAGGCCAAAAAACCCGATCGAGGATTTTCTCGGGGTTGTTCTTCTCCCGCAAAGTATCCTCCATACGGGTGATGCATAACATTTATCAATAATTCCACCTTGCTCATCTTCTGGCACGCATCTTCTGATAATTTGATATGCCCCTCTTCTAAACAACAGTGGGTCATCCCATATATATACTCTGGTATCAGTCCCCATCTTTCTTTTCTGCTGGTAGTTGAAATCTGGTGGCATGATTCCATAGGCTAAATAGTTAACAATATCAGCATACCAGGGTAATTGGACTGACACCTGAAAAATCTACTCATCAAGGAAATTTTCTTCTATTTCTATCCTTTCCTCTTTAGTGGGTCTTTCCATTCTTGACAAGTGATCAGCTATCACATTGTCACTCCCCTTCGTCCCGATTTCTATAACAAATTCCCGCAAAGTAATAAGACTCCACCGGCCTTACTTAAGATATTTCTTGCCATTAGATATATTAATTGGCTGCATGATCAATGTGTTCATGACATGGACCCCAAGATATATGGCCTAAATTTTTCACAAGCAAACACCATTGCTAACAACTCCTTCTATGTGGTTGAGTAGTTCCTTATGCCTCATCAAGGTTTTCATGTAGTATAGTGCTCTGAAAATTTTCTCTGCTTCTTGTCCCAAAACCTGCCTCCTATTTCAGTCACCGGCATCACATATGATTTCAAACTTTTATTCAAGTCTGTGTAGCTGATGATGGGAGCCATAACCACCTGGATTTTATTTCTTTAAATGCTAACAAGCAAGAGTTATCAAATTCAACTGTCATAAAGTGGTCTAGAAATTCTTGGTAGCTTCTCGATAAATCTCTCTATGAAACCAGCATGTCCCAAAAACTTCTAATTCTCACTATCAGAGGTAGCGTAGAGTTTCTATGACATACATTAGCTTGGTCGCCTTCTAGCCCACCAGAAAATTTTAGTCCCAAGACAATCTTCGTCACCATGAAATGGCATTTTTCTCAATCTCGCAGCTGAATTTGTCTGCACCTCTATAGTACACCCTAGATTTTATGGGAATGCTCAAAATTGAATCCATACATTGAGAAGTCATCCATAAAATTTCCATAGCCTGTTCCACTAAATCTGAGAATATGGACATCATACACCTTTGGAATGTGGCAGGAGCATTACATAATCCAAATGGCATCATTCTGAAAGCAAAGGTGTCATAAGGACATGTAAAAGTAGTTTTCTCTTGGTCCTTAAGGGCTATGGCAATTTGATTATAACCTGAATACCCATCAAGAAAACATAAGTAAGGGTGTCTAGCCAACCTGTCTAGCATCTGATCAATAAAGGGTAAAGGATAGTAATCCTTTCCAGTTGTTGTGTTCAATTTTTTGTAATCAATGAACATTATCCATCCCTTGGTCACAATTTTATCGGAATTAGGTCTATTCTTCTCATTTCTTATCACTATGAATCCACCCTTTTTGGAACTATATGAATCTCTCGTTTCACCTGCATATCTAAGATTGCATAGATAACTCGTGATTCAGCCATTTTAATATCGCATTTCTAACAACTTCTTTTATCAATGGGTTTAGTCTTTCGATGTTCAATCGATGTTTTCAGATTCTCTTCTAAGAGGATTTTACGATGCAATTCGAAAAACTGGTCCCTTTCAAGTCTTCACAGAAGCTATAGCTTCTTTATACTTTAAGAATTTTCAACGATTTGACTCTTTTCCTTTTATCAAATCGTAATATGATTCACGAGTTATGCCCCTTCCCGGCTCTAAGAAGAGCATATTTCAGAGTGTTTTAAGCGGTTCCTTTAAATTAACCCTTTAGAACTCTTTTCTATTCCTTGTTCCTCCTCTTCATTACTTCTTGATTTTTCTGTACTGATTTCTTTTAGACTGAGTGATGTTTTAAATGCAAAGCTAGAGTTCAGATATTCAACATCATGAGCCTCAATATACTAAAAATTCATCTCATTTTTATTCATTGAATTCTGAATTTTACAATCATAGATTAGTTAAATCTTGGTGGTGTTTGTTTCTGCTATTCACAATCAAACATTATCATCATCAAATTGTTTCAAGCTTTGGTTCAGATGGAAATGTACCGCTTCATATCCCACTCTAAGAGTGAGTTCTCCTTTCTTAACATCTATTAAGGCAACTCCTGTGGCCCGGAAAGGCCTTCCTAGTAGCAGTGGGACTTGTTTATCTTCTTGTTGAAATTTCATCGCACAAAATCCACTTGGAAAAATAAATTTTCCTCTGTAGGTGAAGTACATCTTCCAAAATTCCTTCATGTTGCACCATTGATCTATCTGCCATTTGCAAAGTCATAGCTGTGGGAGTAAGCTCCCCCAAACTCAGTCTCTTTACCACTGATAATGGCATCAAGTTGATGCTTGCTCTAAACCACACAAAGCCTTGCCTAATTCAGTGTTCCCAATGATGCAAGGAATAGTGAAGCTGTCAGGATCCTACATCTTCATTGGTAATCTTCTCTGTATCACTGCATTATAGGTAGATGTCAAGTTCACCACTCGTTTTTAAGCAAATTTCTTCTTCTTGCTCAAAATATCCTTCGGAAACTTAGTGTAATTAGGCATCTGAGCCAATGCCTCAGCAAAAGTTATATTATCTCTATCTTCTTGAACATTTCCAGATCTGACTGTTCTTCCATCTTTGCTTTACAGCCTTTGAGGAAATGCAGACTAGCAGACATAACTTGCATTTCCTCTTTCTTTTCAATTTTCATCTCGATCTTTTGCTTTCAGTCTGCACCTCTTCTTTCTCAGTCTCTTTAACCAATTCTGAACTACTTAACTTGTCTTCTTTTCCAATTTCTTCTTGCTCATCTTTTTTAGTCTTTTTCTTCTCTTCTTCTTTTCTATTCTCCAACTCTCTGCCACTCCTCAGAGTTACCACCATACAATCTTTAGTATTCTTCTTTGTATCACTAGGGAAGGCATCCTTGATTGGTTCTCATTGTTAGGAGCTAAGCGCCTATACATCTCCAGTTTTTAGAGAGGCAATAGTGTTGGCTGAAACTTCGCGATTGTGTTGCTAAAATGTTCTTTCAATGAGCTTTGTTCATATGGAATTTAGCAGTCTTTGTTTTCTCCACTTAGCTTAACATACATTATTCAAAAGTGGGACCTTAAGCCACGATTCTCAACCCTCCCAGTTTGTTATAACATTCTTTGTCAGCGAAACCATGTTGACCATGTTGCTGCTGATAATACTGCACAGGTCTTTGTCCTTTCTATGTTGTAGGTCCATATGAGAAATTCTCATCGTTTCTCAAGGCTGGTGTGTAGTGAGTCGGAAGATTTGTGTTGGGCTAAAAGTTGTAACTCCTATTGCCATTGATAAATTGAACTTCCTCTTGCTGATAAGGACCATCTTTATATATTTATTTCATCATGATATGTTAATTGTATATTATGTGAGATTAACTTCATTCGGTTTATTCATTTACTTATCATTTCCCATGTTTAGTTTGTGTGAAGCTTTTCATGATATATTTTTTTATTGCATGACTATGTGTTGACTACCTCTCTCCTAGTTTATGACTTATCGCATGTCTATGTGGAATGCACATGTATCTCCTTATATCCAAACCCCTCATTTCAATCAATCTATCTCTATTGATTTTGTGTTTGTCAAAAGACTTAGTTCTCCTTGTTTGCCCTTCGATCGAGCTAGTGATTAGGAGTAAGGTAAAGTGATGGGTTATATTTATGTTTGGGAGAATTTGGAAGGTGGTCGACATAGTGATGCTGATTAGAGTCCTGTCTTTGAAGACTAGTATAACCCAGACCTACCTATGTGACTAGTGTGCCTTTTGTGTGCTTAGATTCTTAGGATTTTCGTATGTGCACCCTTTAAGTATGGCATCTGACAACACGTGCTGTTCTCTCAACATTGCATACATGTTTGTTGGGACCAAAAGCGAAGCGAAGAAAAATAAAGCCATACCTTAACCTCTTGATGGGCTTCCTCACATTCAACATTCTTAGCCTTCCTTCTTCTTAGTTCAGCGCACTTCTTAGTTAGTGAAGCTAGCAGCAGTCACTTTCGAACTACGGTTTTCTAGGTTTCATGAATTTGGAACCATGTTTGTGAGGCTTGTCATACCATAGGCTCGTTGATGGCTTTGTGGCCGTATGAGACCCCGAACTCCTCTAACAAAAGCGCTCCATCCACCCCATTTACCATATTTGAATAAAACTCTTTACAGTGCTGTATACCACGATTTTGGTGTCTTGCGAGACTCTCAATCCTCTCTGCTCTATCATCTCATGAAGAAAATTATGAGGTTTTGAATCTCCTCTCCGCAACAAACCCCTTGTTAGCATAATGCTTCTTCCAGCTGGGAATACGGCAAGTGCGAGATGAAATCTTCTACTTCTTCTTCTTCTCTCCTCTTTCCCTTTCCGCACTAATACTCTTTGAAGTTAGGAGCTTCTAGTGTTTAAGTGGCACCTCTCTTGCTTGTTCTTCTGTGAGATCCTATCTATTTGTTCTTCTGTAGTTTATTCTTCTTATGATTGTTCATGATCCTCGTAATCTAGGTCTGGGTTAGGGACCGGGTGGGAATTTCAGCCATTGAGGCTTGAGAGAAAAGCTTTTAGAAGGTTTGGGTTGCTAGGGTTTTTCGGGTTGAGATTCGGAAGGAAGGCAAGGTGAATGTGGTTATGTGGATTGGAGTGAATGAGAGAGTTTCAACGGTTGCAATTCAATCCAATGTTTGTGTGGGCGAATTAATGCTTCAATTAAGACATGTCGCGACTTCAATTCCGCCTCTTTTGGCTGAATCATTAAATTTAGGAGCTTTTTGAAATGATGAAGTTAGCACATGCACTTTATTAACCAGCGACATACTAAGATGTCGACCAGTTTCCCAGGAATTGTTTGATGTGGCGACATCCTTTCATTTTAGTAATTATGCTCGAATTTCCTGGTGTGACATATGCCTTCTTCTTTCAATACGCGAGTTGCCCTTTCGAGCAGGTCACGACATGATGTTTTGTCGCGACGCAACATGTCGCGACATAACCTTCTGTCAGCGCCACTGGCCTTTAACTCAATGATTTCAAAACTTTGAATTCTCTTATTGAACCTAACCCATTTAGACATCTCGCGACATATTTTAAGCAAGATTTATGATGATTGAGTATATATACGGGGGTGGGTTAGGAAGGTTACTCCCTTTTTTCTCATGTCGCGACTCCTCGCAGGATTCTTGGAATTATTCACATAATTGCCTTGCTATTCATGTCTTTAAACCTTGCAGAGATCGCTATGATATTGAAAATTCTAATTAAACTCTGTTCGATTTTTAAAAATTAAATCTATCCTTCTAAACAAATCTGACCTAATTTATCGACCCAACTAAAGAAAAGAAATATTTCAAAATTTAAAATCAGAATTTAAATCCTCATGGGTTGCCTCCCATTAGCTGCTCAGTTTTGGGTTCTTTATTTGGACTTCTTGTTGTGAGTATGCTTTTCCTCGAGAACCGGTTGGAGTTCTTGATTTCCTCTTCCACATTGAGATAATGCTTTAACCTTTGTCCATTGACCTTGAATTCTTCACAAGTATCGGTCTTGATTATTCTGCTCCAAATGTAGTACTTGATACCCTTGTGTAGCCCCTCCAATTAGTTTTAATTTCCACGGAAACAACCCGGTCTAGAATTAAAAACGAGAACTGTTCCCCTGTTCTGAACTCTTTCTCCAAAATTCTCACGATCATGCCATTTCTTTGTCTTGTCTTTGTATATTCTAGCATTATCACCAAACTGTTTCTCGATTCTTCCAATTTGAGACGGTTAGGCGATCTTCTTCCCGCCCAGGCCTTAAAATCGAAGTTTAACTTCTTAATGGCCCACATTGCCTTGTATTACAATTGAGGTAGATGACATGGTTGCAAAAACAACTCTGTATGGGGACATTCCAGTGGGGTGCTTGTATCTGATCCTGTAAGCTGAGTGCATCATCAAGTTTGAAGACCAATCCTTCACAGCAGGCTCACCGGTCTTTCAAGTATTCTTTTGATCTCCTGATGGAAATTTACCTTGTCCATTGATGCAGGGATGATAGGCTAAACTCATTACATGCTTGATCCAGTACCTACTCATGAGTTTAAATATTTTGTTTGCAAAATGGGTTCCCCCATCACTAATGATGGTTGGGGTTTGACCTGCTTTCAAAATATTCTTTTGCAAGAAACTCTGGCCCCATGTGCATCAATTTCCTTGGACAAGCCCTTTGCTTCCACCCATTTGGAGGCGTAATCTTGCTAGCTGTATGTATAGGTTTCCAAATGATGAATTAGGAAAAGGTCCCATAAAATCTATTCCCCGAACATCAAAATTTGTATCACCATAATACATTTAGGGCATTTCATTCTCTTTGCTGATATTTCCAATCCTTGTCCCGATGCACAATTTCACCCACTCATAATCTCACGAAGATAGTGGGCCAATAAAACCCGATTGGAGTATCTTGTGTTTGTTCTTTCTCCGGAAAAAATGTCCCCCATATGGTGATGCATGGCATCATTTAAAATGTTGCCTTGTTCACCTTCTGGCACATCTTCTTATTATCATGTCGGCACCTCTCTTGAATAATAGTGGGTCATCCCCGAATATAATATCACGTAGTTAAAGTTTCCCTCTTATTTGGTAGCTGAATTACGAAGGCATTACTCCTGACGAGATAATTCACAATATCAGCATACCGTGGAAGTTGGAAGGAAACTTTAAACAATTGCTCGTCACAGGAGTTCTGCAGTGGCGAACATTTTCTTCTTCATCAACGCTTCTTTCTACTCTTATTAGTGGTGGCTATCACATTGTCATACTTTTATCCTTGATTTCCAAATCAAACTCTTTACGTACCCACCTTATCGATCTTGGCTTAGCTTCCTTTTTCGACATCAAGTATTTGATTGTTGCATGTCGATGTAGAATTACACATAGGATCCCAAAATGCTGTACCTAAATTTTCACAAGCAAATAATATGGCTAATCTCGCACCAGGTTGTTGAGTAGTTAGCATTAGCCGTTGAAGATGCACTAGCATAGTATATGGCCCTGAATGCTTTCTCTTTTCTTTGCCCAAACCACAGGCTCCCATAGCAAAATCTTTGGCATCACACATTATTTCAAATTTGATCCCCATTGAATTGCAGCCATTATAGGTTCTGTACGATTTGAGCTTGATTTCGGTAAGCATTCTTGCGGGGAGTCATCGAATTGAACCTTGTATCTTTTTCCAGTAATCTGCATAGTGGTCTGGCTATTTTTGAAAAATCTTTGATGAATCTCCTATAAAATCTAGCATGCCCCAAGAAGCTTCTTACTCCTTTTACTGTAGTAGGTGGTGCAAGAGTTTTGATAATGGATACTTTGGATTGATCAACTTCTAGTCGATGCTTGAAATTTTATGCCCGAAACAATTCATACATCACCGTAATGGCATTTTCATTGATCTTTATTTCCCATTTTGTCTTGGCATCTTTAAATCTTGCACATTTCCAGTTATTTAAACATTGATCCAAAGCTGGATCCATACACGATAAAGTCATCCATGAAAATTTCCATCGAATTAACTGACGAATCACGAGAATATGGACATCATACACCTCTGGAATGTAGCTGGAGCATTACATAACCCAAATGGCATCCTTCTGAAGGCAAAGGTACCATAAGGGCATGTGAATGTAGTCTTCTCTTGATCCTCAAGTGCAATAGCAATCTGATTGTATCACGAATATCCATCCGGAAAACAAAGTGAAATTGTCCTGTAACCTATCAACATCGATCAATGAAATGCAAAGAAATGATCTTTTAAGTTTCTTGTATTCAACTTTACGTAATCAATACATACCCTCCATCACATCCTTTGTTCTTGTTGGGAATCAATTCGTTTTCATTTACGATCACGATAAACCCTTTCTTTGGAACCACATGGGTAGGCTTACAGGTATGCGAGATAACATAGATAAAACCTGGCCATTTAACAATTTGTTACCTCCTTCCACGACTACTTCCTTCATCACTTTGGATTGACCTCCTCACCCGATTGTTCTACGGATGGTTTTGAAGTCTCTTCTAAGGAATCTATACATGCAAATTGATGGGTGATACCCTTGACTCTTGATGGACCCATTTAGAATTCCTTAGCTATAATATTTTCAGCAATGCTGTTCCTCACCCTCACTTAATAAATTGAAATGATGTGGTTTTTCTTTAGTAATTCCTAAGTAAGCATACTTTAAATGACATGGCAACTCTTTCAAAATTAGCCATACACCTTGGTTTCTTGATGAATTTCCATAGCTTTTCAACATTTTTCCCATTACCAGTTGCTGTTTGCTTCAAGGCTGACAGTTTCTATAGAATGAAAATGGCACGTATGAAGTACGAATAGACATCTTCGATTATCTTTGGGAATTCATCTTTTTCATTGATAAAAGCCCCAGGTGTTCGATCATTGTTAACATCGAGTTGGAAGTATAGACCAAAATCGAAGCTACATTGCATCATGCGTATTTATCACATATTTTGTATACTTTTGATCAAATTGAATCACGACTTCTTCTCCCGACCCTCGAGATAAAGACTCCTTTTGCATGATCGGGGCAGCTCCGGTGGTGGCTAGGAATGGTCTTCCCAGGCGAAATTGCGAATCTTCTTCCATGTCGGAATGATGAAGTCTCTTAGGAAAACAAACTTCCCAACGGTGACGATTACATCTTCAATGACTCCTTCGAGGTTTGCCATCGATCTAATACGCCATTGAAGAGTAACAATTGTGTAGAATGCGCTCCCCCGAGCTTAGTTTCTTGGCAGCGAGAAAGGGCATCAAATTGATACTAGCTCTGGTGCTTTGAGAGGCTTCACGGAATGATTCCTCCCACGATGGCCACAAGGAATTGTGAAACTCTGGGTCATCGTCTTTCTTGGTAGTTCTTTTACGATTCTTTCTGAGTGGCGAGTGAGATTCACTATTCCTTCTTCTACTATTTTTTTCTTTTCTTGCTCGTATGTCCTTCCAAATTTTGCATAGAGTGGCATCTTAGTCACCATTGGTAAAGGCATGCGTCTCGACTCTGGAAAGTTTCAGAACCTTACAAATGCTCTTCCATTCTTGACCACAGGAGTCTTTATGGAAATGGAGCTATGAGCTTTGATCAGCAGATGTTCTTCCTCTCTATTCTTTCTTTTTCATTCTCCAGTTCCTCTTCCCTTCCTGATCTTTCTACGTCTTTGTTGCTGTCATCTTTCTCTTTCATCTCTTCTAGCTCCTTCCCGGCTCCCCAAGGCACACTTACGACCATGCGGTCTTTTAGGTTCTTCCTTGTGTCACTTGGAAGGCATCTTTCCTGCGGCTGCGGGGTTAGGGCCTTGGTTGCCACTTGTGTCTCGGGTTCTTAATTGCATTGGTGGTGTTCTGAAATATTTGAGAGTGGTAGTAGTTCTTCCCAACTCTATGACTTTTCATCCTGGAAGTTGATAGCTTCTTATTATCCCCCATGAAATCTGACATCTGTTCTTGAAAAGATTGGGCCCTCCTCGACCACAGTATTCATTCCTGTGCTCATTTAGTCTTTCTTCTTTGCTCTTTGGAACCTTAATTAGGCTGCTAATACCCTTGTTGAGGTTACGTCACACTTGTGGGCCTTGAGGAAGCCTCCATATCTGAGAAGTTCTCATGGTTCTAGTCTTTGGGTGATAATGTACTGGAAGGTTAGGATTGGGATTTGAAATAGTAAGCTCTTGGCTCACCCAGATAATTAACCTCTTCCAGCATCATAAAGTTCTTGATTTACCCTCTCGACACTTCCGCTTCAATAACTCCGCACCAATTGCTCCTATTTCATGAGCGTGTGTCTTTTCTTTCTTGCTTGTCGATGTTATAATGGCATCAACTTAGCTTCCATGGCTGTCATCTTGCACCCGGCTCCATGATCCTTTCCTTTGTTGTTTCCTCTTGAAAGCTCGGAAGGAGTTTTCATGTTACATTCAACCAGTCTTCAATCGACTCTTTTGCCTCTTATTTTTCGTTTGGTCTCCCATGACATGAAGCATCGATGATCCCTTTTGATATATCATTCAAAGCATGATACTCTGATGTCCATCACGAGTTTTCAGATCTATCCCGTGCATTGGACATCTTCTCGACAAGCGTTTAGATCTTTCCCGAGGGCTACATCTGGGCTTTCATCTTCCCCTGCTAGAACACAATGATTTCCACTCCTTCTTTATGGAGCAGATTTGAGGGCTGGGGAAAGAATCTACCTAAATGAAGCCTCTACTAATTCCTCCCAGTATCAAACAGAACCATATGGTAAAGATTCATGCCATGTGATGCTTTGTATCTCTTAGAGAGAATGGGAATAGATCACGAGTTTATGACTTACGGTCGCGATTCGAAACAACGGTATTAGCCATCCTGAGGAATCTTCCCAAGTGCTCGTTTAGATCTTGATTGGGATGTTGATAAGCCCGATCTTCTTGGACCATTATAATCGGTGTTGGCTTTAGTTCAAAATTATTAGCATCAAGCTATGAGAATTTGTGATGTTGGTATTCTTCTGTATAATTGGTCTCGAAATCCTCCGTTATCGATGGCTGGAGGCACTTACAGCTTCTTACATATGTATTTCAACCCAGTCCTGCCTTTCATCGCACTGGTTGAGTTTTACGCCTTCTTGGTCTTTCTCGAAGCCACGAGCGTCCTTTACATTTAAGTGTCGGTACGGAATCGAGATCGATTACATTTCCTATGCATGAGTTTTACGAAAGCAAAACACACTCAATTAATAAGTTAGTCGTCATCAAATATATTCAATGTGTTTCGATTTAAAGGTTAGTGGCCAAGGCGAACCCTTTGCTTGAAAATATATTTTGTTCTTTTTTCTTTAAATGTCAAATTAGTATTTCTTCTTTCATCCTAAATGATTTATTAAATTCTTTCGATCCCGATGACGGTATGCCAAAACTTGTTGATGGACGAAACACATGTACAATTTTGACGTTATTACGAGGACTATTGGTAATCCACGGCAATGATGCGATAAACATTGCGTGAGACGAATGACATTTTGCACCGAGTTTATAACAAAATTACCAAGGACTATTATCTAATCCCAGACAATCTTGCCATAAACTTATTGACATTATACTATATAAACCAAATCTCTAGAGTAAATCATTTTCAAAGTTTGGTTTGGTACGATATTATAAAGAGTTACCTGAGGTGACAAGTAATAAAATGGATTTAAGTCCAGTCTCCGATCTGAAGATCAAGAATTTTAAATCAACTTCTGCGACTACTCAATTTCCATCTTATTTGGACCCATTTTAAATGATAGTAAGATCCATTAGGTCAGGAAGAATTAAATAAATCGAAAGGAAATAGCGAAATGAACAATAAACTTGAATATAAAGAATAAAAAAGAATAATTAATAGTTAGGAAAATGAATAGAAATTGAATAATTATCGTTTAGAGGCATTAAGATCAATGCTATTGTGAAGTATCAATTCACATTTGTCAACTTGTAAATTTGCTTGTGAATTTTGATTTCAAAATACATCCCGGCGTTAATAGTTAATTTGGATCTCTCCACACTTCACATTTCATTATCTAATTTTAGACCTGACTCTCTCGAATGCAGGGAATTAGATAACTACTTTTTAACAAGGACTTCCTAGTGCAGGTATTTTTCTTTGCAATGCTTCGTACCACATGGGTACACATGCACCTTGGCTCCCCGAGTTATCGGTCGACGGGATATACAACTTCGAGGTTACTCTTCCTCAATTAAAATAGATCACCCTCTCCCCTTGATTAGATCTCAGCTAACACGAGATTGGCAGCTACACTATTCGATTGAGGTGAACTCTACAGCTTGTTTAAATTGGTAACTCATTGACTCGTTCTTGATTTCAAGTGAGAAGAGGATTTATCAGTAAACTCACAAGCTCATTAGATCTCTAATAGCGAGTTAATATACCTTCAAAAATATTCATAACTCCGAGTTGTCATCTTGTGTCACTCGGAGGACCTCCTTGAAATCGAGCAATGAAACACTTCTTAATACAGGTATAGAAACGATATTGAGATCAACTTTTGAACCCATAGCAGAAATAAATTCATAAAAACTGAAATTCGCAATTCTTTGAATAACAATAGGAAAGATAATTTCGACAATAGCATTCTCTTAATGGGAATTTGGGTTCCTCAATTCTTGAATTACACACTACAGCATTCCTCGATCATAGAATAGCTTGCATTTCGGCTGGATAAAGTGAATTCCCGAGAAATTTATGCGAACTTGACATTCAATTAGTAATTTGAAAAGAATTAGATACGCATTGGCTTTAGCTCAAAAGCGATAACATCAATTCCAGAAAATAAAAGAAAACTAAGAGCAGGTAAGTCTAATCTAATCTATCATATTGAAGAAAATAAAAAGAAAAGGAAAGAAAAGAAAACTAAAAATAAAAGAAAAGGAAAGAAAGAAAACTAAAAACCAAAATGGAAAGACCTTGACTATCCGGACTACCTCTCGTCTTGTGGCCGCCAAGCTACTTTCCCTTACGGATATTTAGCATTATTTATAGGGTTTCAATTGGGCCTAATTCCAGTGCAATCTTTGTGGATTCCAAAGTTGGTTGGCCCGTGCAGATTCAGTCGCGACCTCAATTCCTTGTCGCGACATCATCCATGTCGCGACCTCGATCTCACGTCGCGACCTCAACTTCTTGTCTATACAGCCTTGAACTGATCATTAGTGATGCCGACTCATTTCTCCCATCCGCGACATCGGTGACTTCTTGCGGGCTTCACTTGTTTCCTCGTGATGTCGCGGCGTCATTCTCTTGTCGTGACATCGACTAAATGGAATCATCTTTCAAGCCCGATATCTTGATGTAGCGATCTCGGTCTCTTGTATGACATCTTTGCTCTTTCTATAAAATTGATACAGTAATTCCTAATGTTGCGACCTTGATATCGTGCGGCGTCGCTTCCCATCGACTTGACCTTGTGCGCGAGGTCTCGTGTCAGCGACCTCGATCTGCTATCAGCGACATCGACTTATGATTGCGGTCTTCACTTGATATGGCTTTTGGTGTATTGACTTGTATCTTGTTGTGACATCAACTATTAAATTCATCTTTCAGCGGAATCTTACGATGTAGCGACCTCGGTCCACTTAGCCGTGACGGCGATTCGTTCTTTGACTTTCGTAAGGTTCCACGATGTCGCGACATCGATTTCTTATCGCGACATTCGACTTAGTTCTGGAGCCTTATTTGGTTGTTCTTGGTGTCGCGTGACAACCTCTTGTCGCGACATCTAGTCCGCCTGCGATTTGGCGGTGCTCCCGATGTCGCGACCTCGATCTCACGTCGCGTTCGGCTCATATGACCGGCGTCTTGGGATGTGGCGACATCGTCTCGCGTGTTGACGTTGCTGTGATCTGTGGGTTTGGCGGGTTCATGATGTCGTGACATCAATATGTTGTCGTGACATCAAGCGATTACTGCGTCGCCCGATCTTGCAGCCACTTGTATCACTCCTTTGATTGCTGCTGGCGACCGACGCCGATCATAGCCGCGACATCACTTCGCTCTCGCGGCAGGCTGTGGTTCCCCGATGTCGCGACCCGATCTCACGTCAGCTGACATCTTCTGACTTTCTCATGAAGCGGTCTCGGGCCCGCGCCTCGATATCTTGTTATCCATGTCGACTGCATCAGTTTCCTTGATTTCGATGTCGCGACCTCATGTTTGTTATGTAAACTAGCGCAACATAAAACAGCGAGTTGCTTTCATTTTACGCCTGCTATTTTACGCATTTTACTCCGTAGTTCTTTGCATTTTCCCTTTGCATTTTCTTAACTTTCTCTTTTATCTTTCACGCAAATAATAGGATGTGGATTCTCTGTATCATCTGAGTATTTCTTTGCTAAATCATAAGTGTTAAATCGATGTTTATCCAGCCAATAATATCACCTGCTTCACTCTTTCATTTATCGTCGTGGTAGAGCCTTTACCATATCTGCCCGCTCTTGAGGTCTTCAGTGCATGTGTGGAAGTATTGACCACCTTTCATGGAGGCTTCTGTATGTTAGGGCAAACCTTTCAATATACCAGAATTTCTATCTTTTGCTACCTAGGACTATTCAGTTCCCTATAGTGGTGCCAAAAACTTGTATGTTGATTGATTCTTAATGTAGACCATAAGATTGCAACCAGATTCTAACCTGATCACCAAGGGCTATTCAATCTCATAGGGATGTTAAAACTTATTCTTGACTAAAAATGATAAGAAAATATTTCAAATGGATGTAATAATGAAAATTTATAGTAAGTCTAATTCTACTACAAGTGCATAGGTCATACAAATGTCACAGTGGATTTTAAGTCAGATATCAATCCTGATGATTGATTTGAAAAGTTAAGGTCTTACCCTCGCTCTTCAAGGTGCTTACTATTTGAATTTCTAAATTTTCACGATAGATTTATTTTCTTAAGTAAAAGGAATCAAACAATAATGAAATTTCTAAAATACATGATCGAAGTTCACATTGTTTGAAATACACGAGAGTTGTGGCCATCACTGCGAGTTAAATAGATAAATGTGGATGCTTCAGACCTTAAGTTGTCGAGAAGCGAGACTAATTGGCAAATGGATTTATCCTAACTCTACACATTTCATTCTCGGCTTACCCCTGCTCTATCTTTGGAAATGATGGAGTGCAGAAGGCTACTTGTAGGATTTGTTCCTCTTCAGGATCGAAACTTTCCTTCTCAAAACTTCATACATTTTTCTTAAGTTAGGTGCCACCTCATCAGACAGGATAATACAAACCTTCCAGAAGTAAAGGTATCTCAGCCGTCAATTCAAGTAATAATTCCACTTTTCCCTTTATTAGAATCTTCTGACTAACACATGGTGAGTTATTCCTCTGATTAAGGAATTTGAAGCCTCTCATAATTAAGTTTTAAGATAGATAAAAATTGGATCTTAAGCCTTAGGCACACTCTGTTGTCACCCCGGAGAGGAGCCTTGAAAGCGAAGGTTAGATCGTCACTAGTGATATATAAGCAATCAAAGTGCATTAAGTTCAAATAATATTAATTTACTCTGGATTCTTTGCTCCATTACTCGGGTATTCTGACTTTATGTCACTCGGAGGGATTCTTGAAATCAGAAATGTGTTAGCTCTTTCCCCTTTGGAATTTTGAAAAACACTAATATTCAAATCAATCGATATGTAAAGATTGTACTAAGTTATAAATCATAATGTTTCTGCCCAAACAACATTAACTATGGGACATTTACAGAAGACTTGTCTTTAAATCGGATCTGAATCACAATGATTAGTTGGCGAACAAATTCATTTAGATTGCAATCCTTATTGAAAAATGAATTTACAGAATATTTCAGTTCATTAGAGTTTCAAACATAAATGAAACTTGATTCACGTGATACTAAACAAGAATTCAAGATTAATCACTTCTAATCTGAGAAGCTAAATCGAAATAACTAAAGGAAAATAAAAAATCAAAGTCAAAATAAAAAGAAAAAGAACAAATATATGTGAGACTTGGCTTTCAACATAAGACTTGATGAAAGTAGTTGACTGCGCTCTCCCAAAGAGCTTCTATTTTGCCAGGCTCGAGTCTTGGGCACAAGCAGGCAAGAATCACACTTTGATAGAAGCGGAATTGCTACCCCTGGCCTAACGTGTCGAGGTAATGTCGCTAACATCGGAATTGTCAAATCTTGGAGTTTGCATCTAATCTTCGAGACATTGAAAATCTGCTAGGCAATTCTGTTTCGATGATAGGTCAATGTGTGATGATGTCATGACATTGAGTTCAATGTTGTAGATTAATTTCGTGACATTGTGTTCGACGCATTGAGTTCGTGTTGCGACATTGATTTGATGTCCATGAGACTACTCATGATGTTTCAACTTGGATGCTCAAATTCAGATGTCGTAACATTCTTACCACGTATTGATGTTGTTGGTCGATATCGCGACATAGCTTACTGATGCTTTTGCTCTTACACTTTTGCCTTGATGTCACAACATTACTTGTAGCTCATTTGTTGATGTCATGGCATTGCCTTTGTAGGTCTGATCTTTTCAACATATGTCGCGACATTCTTTGTTAGTAATAAACAATGAATCTCGTTGCTCACGAAGTCTTTGCGATGTTCTTAGTTGATGTCATATGCACATTTGATACGTGGCTGCGACCGGCGACGATTCATCAAGTAGTTGCTTTGATTGGATGTCGCTACATTACTTGACCGATGTCATATTGGATGTTTCAAATCTCGATGTTCAAGCTTTGGATAATGTCACGACATTGTTTTTATGTTGCGACATTTAAACAATTTAGTCCTTCCCACTGCAAGCCATGTCGTAGCCATGTTAGTGTGATGTCGCGACATTGAATGTGAAAACCTGGTTAAAATAAAACAATAGACTACTATTACAGTACAAGTTGTAAGCCTGGGAATTTCTCTATATCTCGGATGACGTCACGAACCATGCCGTTGAGTTCGTCTCGTGAAATATAGTTGCCTGGTAGTGCGATGAATTCGGAATGATGCGGATTTCCGCGAATTTCGAGACTAGCGAGCAAATTCCATGGGGACATGTGGCGTAGGCAGCTAAAGGGACA
The DNA here is from genome assembly GCA_016808115.1 of Tetrastigma voinierianum. Lineage (NCBI taxonomy): Eukaryota > Viridiplantae > Streptophyta > Magnoliopsida > Vitales > Vitaceae > Tetrastigma > Tetrastigma voinierianum. The sequence continues at coordinate 75,722 of JAEQBH010005581.1, read as the reverse complement.
CTTGGCACATGAGGGCGAGTGTCATGGTATAGGTTGCATGGGAGGTGATGTGGTGTGAAGGACTTCGGTTCCGCTGTGTCCCGAGTTAGTGATCCACCACCTTAAAATGAGTTTGGTGGAATAGAAGAGAAAATGAGAGGGAAGCAAACAGAAAAGAAAAAAAAAAGAAAAAAAAAAGAGTTCGTGGAAAAAGAGAAAGAAAAGAAAAGAAAGAAGAAAAGAAAGGAGGAAGAGAACCGGCGGTTCTACGGTTCACCTTCTTGAGGCGAGATTTAGGTGAGTTAGTGCGAGGTGGGAGTTTTCTCCTACTGCGGTTGATTCTTGTCTAGGGCCATTCGATGGCCGTAGGGTTCGACATGCCGGTAGAAGTGGTGGTTCATGTTCATTGAAATGGCGATAGGTTTTAAGGTTATATTCGGTTCGAATTTAGGTTCTAAACCCAATAGTATACGCTATGGGATCGAGTATGATATCTAGTTAACGAGTCGAAGCCTAGTTATGATTAACATGCTAGTTATTATCTTATTTATTTATTTTTGGGTGTATGCTATTTTTTTTTCTATATTTGGGCCCGAAAATCAAGTTTGCATGTTGATTGTGATTGAATAACATGTGCGAGTTGTGGCTGTCATGGATGCAGGGATTTGGTGTGATTGGGTGGCGAAATATCAATGCGTCGTAAATCGATGTGTCGTCGTCGATCGAGATCGTCGTTCTTTTTTTCGGTGGCCGATATCGCCATGATTAATATAACGCTGGTTTCGATGGATCGCCGAAGATTGTCTGACCGTGAATTGATATCGGGGTTGTCGATATGTTTAATATTGGAGGGTTGTCTAATGGGTTTCGATATCGGAGGGTTCTTCCATGAACGATCGAGGGTTGTCAGCGTACTTGATGGTTGTGATGAACTTATCGGAGGTTGTCGATGGAATCATTTATAAAACAAAGAAATCTTTTGTTTGAAGCAGTTTTCATATAGGCATTGCATGTGTAGGTGGGGAGTAGCCCTTATAAGAGATTTTCTCTACTAGGAACCCCGTCATGGGAAAATATTTTCAAGTACAAGAGGTACACCCGAAGGTGGACACGTTTGAGGTTTTAGTTGGGAAAAGGGCCATATTTGGCTTTGTCTTGTGTTTTTTGTAAAATTCTAGGCAGAAAACCCAGTTTCTATATATGTAATGAGAAAGAGTTGTAATAAAACACATTTTTGTATGATTCATATAGTTTGGCAAAGTTTTCCCAGGTTTCTAGTAGTTTTTCTACTGAAATTGGAACTTATGATGTTTTGAAAAGGGTTAAATCACAGAAATGCCACAAAAAAGACTCTTTGCGTTATGCAGGCATGGCAGGAGAATTCTAATCGTGACAAAGTGCGAGGAAATGCTAAGGCAGGGCTCCTGGCCCGGTGTTTAGGTCTGTAAGGGTTCTGGTCGAGAATGACTCTTTCCTTATAGGTTTGGGTCGTGACAAGGGTTTTCTTAGTCGCGATAGAGCCTCCTGGCTCTATGTCGTGACATGGTTTTCCTTGTGTCGCGACATGGTTCTTAGTTTTAAGCTATAGAGGATGTCGCAACATGGCGTTTCTTTGTTGCGACAGGTTTGGTCTTGGTTGGAGGTTTCTAGGTCTGAAAATCATCAAAATTTGAAGGTTTTAGGTCGACAGGGTTGGTCATGACGAGGAAGTTTATGTCCGCAGCAGGAGAAAAAAATGATCTTCGCGACTATAGTCCCCTTCTTCTTTGGAAGGATTTATTATTCAGCCCAGAGATCTCTATGAAACGCGAGAGAATAAGCATCAAAGGTAAATCGATGTCACGACAAGTTTTTTATGTTGCGACAAAGGTGTGGATGTGAGGTTTCTGCCCAGTGACGTAGTTACCATGAAATGGCCACGACAAGAATTTATCTTATGTGAGAGTTTAGCCATGGCAGAATTCGTCCCGCGACAAGGCCACAAATGCGTAATGACATACAGTTTTATGTCACGACAAAATTGGCCAACGTAAGGAAAAATTATGTCATGACAGAGCATTTTTAATAATAAACTAAAGTTGGACATAATAAGGAAAAGTGGTGTCGCGACAAAGGACTTCTAGGCCGCAATAGAGCTAGCCACGGTGGGAGTGCGTTATGCGCCCGCGATAGGCGAGCGCGCGCAGCGGGCATGCGTGCACGGTAGGATGCGCGCGCCAGCCAGAAGGTGTGAGACATAGGGTTTTGTCATGACCAGGAGGCCTTTGTCACAACGGACTTCTCACGGTTATTCTCACGATGAAAGTCTATCGCAATGAGTTTATCGATTAACATAAAAAAATGACCGAGATTTGGGGTGTATTTTGGATAGGTACGCCATAATTTGATTGTTGGAGTTATTTATGATGTCGCGACATTGTTGTATCTTTGCTTTCCCTTCCTCAGTCTATGTCTCGACATCACCATAGTATAAAGACTTTCTCCACATAATGTCGTGACACTGGAAATCTGCTGAACCAATGTCGTGACATTCGCCCTTTATTTGCACCATGCTGACTTTTGCTCCTTTTTATGCTGAATTCTACTTATTTTCTTTAAGTTTCTGCAAAACAAAATCTAGGTGAAAGCTCCATAATTCTACATTAAAATAAACCTTTAAGCCTGAAATATACTCGAAAAATGGGCTTAAAAATATATGAGTTTTAGACTCATCACACCCCGTCTCTTCGAAGGGATGTGGGAAGTTGTGTACCACTGGAGGGTATGATCGCTCATATTAGGGACCCTTAAAAGCCCACCCTTTTATCTATTAGAGGCACTATGACCTTATAGGGTGAGCTTATACCCTAACAACCAAGACTCCACCTTACACTTGGGAGCATCTATGGCCATTCAATGTCAGTTAAGTCATATTAAGGATGCATGTTACTTCTATTTTTGCTGCGTGTCAATGGTATACAAAGATTGATTTTAGTTTGGGTTTCAATGGAACAGTTTTCTACATAGAATTGGCTTGTATATTCTAGCTTCAGCTTAGTAGTCACCCATTCATTGTGTAGCTTGTGTATCTTCTTTGGGTTCCCACTATGCTTTAGGGACTTATTTCATAGGATGGAATTGGGATCTTATTCATAGATTGGATTTGAGGAAGAGACTAGTTCACACCATGAATTAGATACTTATGGATACTTTGGTAGTCCTGAAGTGAAGATAGTTTACTACTCTGTAATTAGTAGTTCATGAGGCCATATCTAGCTTGGGTAAGAGGATTGATACGCAATAGGCCTCGCAAGTACCAGTTCACGATGAGATGAATCATGATCCATTGCCACTACCACTTATTCATATTTTTCAACCAATTTTCGTATAGACCAGTTTAACCAAGTAATTAACATAGCTACCAAAGCCTAACTAAAGTCCACAGCAGCCTTAAAAACTTGTTTCTTAATTTTGTTAAAATATGTGTTCATTCTTTTGCAAATGAATTCATTAAAAATTGATCTTGGAGTAAATCCACATAAATCATAAGTCATATAGAAGTAATAAAAGTGGATTTTAAGTTGGATATCATTCCACAAAGATTTGATAATAAATCAAAGACTAACTATCCAATTACTAAAGGTCCTTACTATTTGAACTCAAATATAGAAAATGATGAGTACTAATAAAATAATTCTAATATAATTTCACTAGTATATATAAAGAATTTAATAAAAGTGGATTTGAGAATTCACTGAGTGAGATCACACTAGGAAATAGACTGATGAATGATTGTCAATTTCTACATCATTTAGAGTCATAGCTAAGCCATTAGTTGGAAAGTTGAATTTGTCAAAGATGCATTGTGGTATAGTTTGGATTTCTCCCCTAACCATACCTTTTACTAATTAGAGATTCATGTTCATTTCTAACTCATGGATCTAATCAACTACTTGTAAGATATAATCTTCTTTCTAAGATCTGGGTATTTTTTATTTTTAGTACTTTACACCTAATCCTGGAATTTGGAGAATTCTTGCCCACATAGACAGGATATTGCAAGCCTTCTCGATTTAGCTGGCACCTCATCCTTGATGCGATGAAATTCTCCATATCCTTGATTAGATACATGCTGCGGGATCATAATCGTAATCATCGAAGAAGAAACCTTTGAGCAAAATTAAACTAATATTTCCTTTAACTAACATCACCTGATAGGTAAGTTGGTGATCTATCGAGTAATCTTTTAGAGTACATTAAGTTACAGTATTAGTCTACATCGCATGTATGAAATATACCTAGTCGTTTTCGACATGTTTAAAATTATTTTGTAGGCATAAATTGAATATTCGTAAATTAAATCTGAAAAATGGAAATTGAAACTTAGAAAATTGTACAATACTTAAGGACAAAATTGTAATTTGTAAGAAGGGGCCTAAAAGACATGAATTGATAAGATTAGAGGCCAAAGTGGAAATAACATAAGTTGATTTGTAAAAATAAGGAAAGTGGAGAATTTAAAAAGCGATTAAAGAGACTTAACCCAGTAAAGTTTTATTTGACTTAGCGAACATGGCCTTAAGGGGGAGAGCAAAATATCTCATTTGGTCTCTCATTTGAGGAGAAAAAAAACGTAGAGAGAATAGGAAAGAAGAAGAAGGAAGAGGAGGAGCGAAAAGGTGTGGAGCCCATGACTATAGTGGATCTTTGGATTTTTGTTTAGAAATCATGAATTTTTGTATGAGATCATGTGTATTTGGACCATGGTAGGTATCTTGCACTTTCTTTGCTCGTGTCTCAGTGCTTTAGGAACCTGTAGGCCCCGGCCTTCTCGTGCCTCACTATTCTCTCGAACCCCACAAGGGCTTACGGGGCACTCCCCTGACTTGTATTTTATTAGCTACTAAAATGCAAGACAATTCGCATAGGCTCCCACACCTCGGGGCTCATTCTTTCTTTGGATCCAACTCGAGGAATATAATGAATTAACCAGTGACACGCAGGCCCTTTATAGGATGCTTTCAGGGGCAATCCTGGTACAATAATGACTAAGAGTCCTACTCTGGCTTTCACAGTCTTCAAATCCGATGACGGTAGTGATCAGCTGCATTAGGGTCTTTGTTGGATGAAACTCTGTACCATGACCACACGATTCCACCACGAGTGGAGTCCTCCCACTTTAGGAGTGCATCGCTTTAGGAGTCTGTCCCGCTGAGGTCTTCACTTTGAGAGACCTTCCGCTAGGAGTCCAGCCATGCAGGGTCTTTCAGCCTAGGATTAGGAGTCCTTCCCTCTTGGGAGTCCTACGCCTAGGAGTCCTTCTGCATAGGACTCCTTGGGCTGTAGGAATCCTTGTTGCGCTCGGATTAAGTGCTTGCCCGCCCCGAGCTCGCCCGTAAATAGGCGACGTCGCCCCATGATTCGTTTGCCTCGGGAGTGTGCCACGCCTGCCGTCCCCCTCCCCAAAGCGTGAGTCACCAGTGACGACCAACTAATGCGGCGTCAGCCGGTTTCTTGCTTGCCTTCCACTCGAATGCGTGCTTGGCTCACGCTTTGTGCCTCCGGACATGTTTCCCAACTTGCCTTTCACGTTTCCCTTAAGCAGACCATGGGGCCAAGGCGGCGCCCTCATCTTGCCTGGGACTCGTGTTATCTAGTCGAGGCTAACAAACCCTCCCCACTAGAATTATTCAACGTCCTCGTTGACTTCAACCAGCATACTCAAGGGATCTACGGTCTTCAAAGCGCCCCGCGATGTAGCACCCTTTTCCCGAAACGCCTCGCGTGAGGCGTCCCCTTCCAGTGGATCAGTACTCGGTCCACTTACATTGCTGGGTTCCCATCTTCCTATCTGCGGGATGCTTGCAATCTCTTTGCTGAACTTCGACTCTAACCATAGGCGGGTTCGCTTTGCTGCACTACATCAGTTAGGATCAGCGTGATAAGGCTTAGAGAGCTTACATGGAATGTCGGTGAAGCTTGACCTCTCTGGTAGCCAGGTTTAGTAAACCCGATTATCGCTTCACAACCAAAGGGTCCATCGTATTTCGAATCAAACCTCTACGGCCTTATTCTGATCTTTTTCCGGATCACGAGAGTGCTTAATGAGACCATCTCCCCTTGCTCAAATTCCTGAGGAGTCTCCACGCCTCTGTCGCCACATTCATCGATCTACTTGCCTTCTCTAAGTGTCTCAGCTTCATCAAGCAAATCTTAGAGACTTTGCAAACTTCATCTCTGTAATTTGTTTCCTTACTTCACGTCAGGGTTGCTCTCTGTGACGATCACGTCCGGGGCGTCACGTGTTGGAACCGTTGCTACCAAGGGCTCATACACATGCCATTTGAACCCATTGCCAGTTGTGGGATAAATGAAATTTGGCTCTAGAAGTTCAACCAATTTTACGAGAAGGTATCCGCGAAGTGGCGCGAATACTCTTCGGCGCTGATTCACTCTGCGGCCGACCCATCGATCCCGAGGGTGATTCGCGGTCGAGAACTTGCATTCTGTACCCCACATCTTGAACAGCTCGACCCAAAAAACGCACGTAAGCCCAGCTTATCACCGATAAAGCACTATGTGTAGGCATCCCAAAATGTTTATGACATTCTTGTATGAAGAAGATCTTGTACCTCTTGGTACGGACACTCACTCGGGTGCGGGATGAAGGCAGGCGTACTTAGAGAAACACTGTCTACCACCACCAAAACTGATCCGAAGCCCTCTACTTTCGGAAACCCACTGATGAAGTCCATCGATAGACACTGCCATGGCTTCTCAGGAATGGGCGGGGTTTGTAACAATCCGGCTTCGCCTTGCTTCCGGTGGCATCAGCAATGAACATGGCGTATCTTGACGCCAATAGCGCACGTCTTCCTTCATCTTAGGCCAATGAAAAGGCAGGTACGGCAATGCCAAAGTTCTTTCCTCTCTGGGTGACCTGACCCGTCTAGGTAATCATGTGTTTCCTTGACTCTGTCTCGGCTTGCTTGAAGGCACATATAACTTCCTCCTCTAAAATCTGACAACTCATTCGAGCGATGCTCGCCTCGTGGTGCCATCTCTCACACTCTGACTTTTGATACGTTGAGTCTTGTGCGGCTTCGGTCTAACTTCATTTGTTTGAAATACATCACAAGCGAAGGCTGGCGATCCAGCGCTAACTTGCCACTTCGCTTCCCTACTTTCAAGCATCCCAGCCACTTGGTTGTGTGCGACCGGCTTGCACCCACACACAAAATCAAAGTCGGCGAGAACTCTTGCATCGAGCTTGCTTGGCGGTAAGCTAGCCACGAGTTGTGAAGGTGTTAGCAACATTGTCGATCCTCTTTACGAGACCAGGTTCTGTAGTAGTGCTTAGTCTGAAGCGATGGATGGCCATGATCATCTCTCTCTCTTTCTCATAGGCGCTGTACCTTTCCTCCGTGCATTCAACTTAGGCTCTCAAAGGCTCTTTGGATGCCTAGCACCGCTCCGCTAAATTTTTGTCAGACGCATCCGTGTGCAGCACAAGCAGCTGACTCCGTGCTTCGAGGCGGTCACAATCTGAAGCTCACGAGTGATCGCATCTTTGGGCTTAAAAGAAGCTGACAGCACTCTGCATCCCATTCACTTCCTCTCTTTTTCAAAGATCCAGGTGAGAGCAACGGCTGTCTTGGAATAGCCAGTATAAATCTCTGTAGTAGTTTTGCTTCTAAGCCAGAACGATCATGATTCTACGTCACCTTAATTCGGTGCGATCTCGAATTCTTTTGCCACCTTCGCACCATCCATCCTTATCTCTCGGACTTGAAATCCAGGTGACCCGAAACTTGATCTCGATCCCGAGCAAACTCACACTTCTCTTTCTTGACATACAAGCGGATTTACGCCTCGGTCACGTGACACCGTCTCGAGAACGCACCCGTGATCTTGTAAATTAATTTGTAGATCACTATATCGTCAGTATACCACCGAATGAATCGAGAGTCGAGATAGGACATCATTCATGAGGTTACAAAATGTAAGCGGAGCATTAGTCAAACCAAAGGCATAACTAAAAGTCAAAACTTCCATGCAGGAGTTACACATGTAGTCTTTGCCTCGTCCCGCTTGATACAGCACTTGCCAATATCGATCCTGAAGTCCCAGCGAGTACTCGGCCTTGCTTTCAGCCGTCCCGAGCGACTCGAAGTAGCCAAAGGTATCGGATACTTGATTCTTGATCGTGACTTTGTCGGTGCGTTAATCCACACACATCAGTCCGTCTTAGCTAATACGAAGCGACCGCCGGTGCTCCGATACGGCACACGGGTGGACCGGACCGCGTCAGTGACTCAGTCCAAATTTGCTTCCGCAACTCTCTCGACTCACGGTGGACTCATCAGATGGGGAGCTTGAGCGAGAGTCGACCGCAGCACGAGCTGTCGATGTCAGATGCGCCTTCTCGGTGATAGCTTCTTAGGCAACTCGGGAGGCATAACATCGACAAATCTCACCGATTGTAATTTTATGGCATACGGCACCTCGACTTGCTTGTCAGAGCAGTCTACGATCATTATAGCGACATATGTCTTTCGCCGCTTCCCTAAGGCCTTTCGGAGGTTAGAAGGCTGAATGAGTCTTCTCCACGAAGGTCTCTTAGGCGACTTCTTGATGCGGCCCGAAGCATGTTTAGCCTCATCCATGATCCTTGATCCATTCAAGTCACGTGACAAAGGCTACCTTGGCTCTTTGGAAGAAATCGTTGCCTAATATGAAATCAAAATATCGAAAAAGATTTTTCTTGGGAAATCTGTCATTACCTTTCCAATCCCCCGTCCCGAATTGCCATGTTCTTTTACATACCATCGTCTCTTGTGACGGTATTACGGCTTTGAAACTGGCTGTCATCTTTAAGCGAGCTTCAAGCCGTCTGTTACTTCACTTGTTGATGATACAAAATTGTGGGTCGCCCCAGAAACAATGCACAAATACCTGATTTTACGCCCTCCGGTCGGCCAACTCAGCATATGTCCAGTCCTCGTAGTCGCCTCGGCCCAGCATCGCATTAATGGTGAAGAGGGTTGAAGCTCTTGCTTAGGGGGCCTGCTCATTATCTTCCCCGCTAACCGACTCTGAGTGCATTGAGCTTCTCTTCTTTGAAGCGATCCCTCGTTCGATGTGGCGTCGCGAGATAAAGCATCAGACGGCACGGTAGTTTGTGGTGGCCTACCTCTGACTTTAGCACGCGCCATCCTGCGGCTTCTTCCAACCCTTGCCTCGACTCTTGGAGGGCTTTCCATCTGACTTCCGGTTCGACTCCTTGTTGTGGCCTTTCCCCTTTTAGGTGGGAGTAGAGGAAGAGAGGTCACTCTGTAGTCGGATAGGCGATCCATTCTTGCCATGGCGAGGCGAGTCTTGGACACCTTGCCTCCTCCCGGTTCGGTTTGAGCCCGTCCACCGCCGATCCGGACATGAAGTTGAGCGGCTTATGCACTTCGGACATGTCCCTTGATGTCAGGATCAGCGAGCTAAACTCCTTGCCGAAATCTCCACAGTGGTGATGCCTTCCGGTTTCTTGAGAGATTCCCTCGCCATCCATGTTTGTGTTCGTGGGTAGAACTGTCTTCGATTCCTTTTTCAAGATCTCGGCTCACCGATCTTTGGTGCGACCCGGCGATAAATCGCGCGTTCTGGTCGCCACGAAAGCTTTGCATCACTGTGAATACGCAGGTGGTTTATCGTTACACGTTGCTGGCGGTGATGACGTGATGAAATATTGCTCCATGTCCCGGAGGAAGTTCTCGAGTCTTTGCGACTGCGTGGCGCCACCAAAGTCTTGGGCCGGTACTCGCACCTGCCGGGGGGCGGATGCGCAGCGGATGGCGTGCCTGCACCGCTCAAGCCGGTGACGATCTCCTACAGAGATCGCGATCCGCTCCTCCGAACTCCTCGGTCATGGCACGCGTGGTCATGGAATGACCCCATCCGTTCTACGGCTCTCTCTGGAACCTCCATCGATTCTGTTTGTGATGAGTGGCGGGGCGGCATCCAACGATCATCGAAAGGGTGAGTTCGCCTCGATTCTTTGTGCTATCTCGCGTCGACACAGACTGGGTGCCTGCCTCAGCCTCTTATCCTTGCTACTTGCTGCGGCGCATCATGATCACATCCTCGCGTTGGCCGTCCTTAGCTCACGATACCTGGCTTGTCACACGCGCTTTCTTTTCTTTGGTGTGCGGCGCCTAGGAGCACCGCTAGGCCGGCCTTCTCGATGCCTCACTATTCTCTCGAACCACAAGGCTTACGGGGCACTCTCTGACTTGTATTTTATTAGCTACTAAAATACAGAGACAATTTCATAGGCTCCCACACCTCGGGGCTCTGATGCTTTCTTTGGATCGACTCGAATATAATGAATTAACAGTGAGTACGCGAGGCCCTTTATATAGGATGCTCGAGGGGCGATCTAGTCTGATAATGACTAAGAGTCCTACTCTGGCTTTAGTCTTCAAATCCGGTGACCCGGCCCTGATCCTTCCGCGTTAGAAGTCTGGTAGATAAAACTCGTACCACGACACACGATTCCCACAGCGGTGAGTCCTCCGCCTAAGTCTTGTCACTTTAGGAGTGCATCCCACACAGGAGTCTTCACTTTGAGAGACCTTCATATAGGAGTCCGGCCAGCTTGAGGTCTTTCACTTTAGGATTAGGAGTCCTTCAGCACAGTCTACGCTAGAGGTCCTTCACATAGGACTCCTTAAGAACATGGAATCCCTTGTTGCTTTCGGATTAGGATGCTTGCAGCGAGAACTCTCTTTGCTAATAAATAGTGACATTATTGCGGTTAGTTTGCCTCAGGTGCAGCCACTGGGGCCCCCTCTGGCTAGTGAGTCTTAGTGACGACCTTTGTGCGCGATGCGGCCGGTTCTTGCTTGCCTTCCACTCATGTGCGTGCTTGGCTCCACGCTTTGTGCCTCCCGGACACATGTTTCCCAACTGCCTTGCTGCCACCGTTTTCCCTTAGGCGGGCCATGGGGCTAAAGGCGCCCTCATCTTGTACGGGACTCGTGTTATCTAGTGCGAGGGCTAACGGTAGGGATGTCTATGGTTTTCAAACCTAGGGTTTTGATAAGTTTCATCGACCATAGATTTCTTGAAAGTAGGGTTGGTAAAGCAGTAAATGAATCTGAGAAAACATGGTTCTTCCGCTTTGAGGTTGGATTCATGGTTTAATTTCATATATTGAGTTAGGGTTTTGAGGCAAACCTAACTAAGCTTTATAGTTGGTTTTATGCATGGGTTATGACCCATTATAGATTTGTTTGGGAGGGAATTCATGATGGGTTTTGGGTAAGATAAGTATTGAAAGATGATTTAAGTAAAATAGAGATTACAAGATGAATTTGAAGTGGTTTGATGTGTATATGGAGTATTGAGTTGATTTGGGTATAACATATGGAAAAATGGAAGAAAAACACACATTTTGAGTAAAATTTCGAGAAACGTGCCGTGCCGTGAGACAGGCGATCACCGTCTGTAAGTGCTGTTTTTGTTTTGACCCAGTGTTTGTATTTTGGCCATAACTTTCTCATTTCTTATCCGCTTTGAGTGATTCAAGTTGCTGGTTAAACTAGACTTCAAGGAAAACCAAACATCCTGAAATAGGTACCCTCTAATTCTGACTCTATGTGGCCCAAAAATTCACTCAAAGAGGGGTTATGTGCAAGCAAAATTTCTGCTTCAGTTTTGATCATAGAATAGTCTGAGTTGTTTAGGACATAACTCGAGTTTTGGTGCTCCAATTTGGGTGATTCCAATTGGAGAAGAACCCTTAGTACCTTAACTTCAAATGAATAAAAATAACCAGTGTCAGGTATGGAGTTGAGACCTCGGAAAAATGAGTATTCTGGCTTGTCCCTAGTGTAATATCGGTAAATTGACCTGGATTTAGCATGAAAATGCCATAACTTTAGTTTGGATGATCGATTGGAATGAGGATTCGATTTCTAAGTAAAATAGATTCATAGAGGAGACGAGAATACATGAATGATGTGTGAATACATAGGCATCATACTGTACAAGTATATGAAATGCACCATATGTAATAATGTAAAGAAAAAATATAGGAAATGCAATATGTATAGCTGTGTTCATGAAATATGAAATATGAAAACGAACTGAAACATGTACATGAACATGAAAAGCAATATGGCATGAACACAGAAGGTGATAAAGATAGGTTATGAGTTCTGAAAGACATATGATAGTAGCGGCCCACCTGGGCCAGAAAAATGATTGGTGAGCGTTCCTAATCGGTCTTCGGCACTCCTGGTAGTCTTCACGGCACTCATTACGTGGGCGAGCACGTTACATTTTGAGTGCCGGTACTCTGATTAGTCTTCTGGCACTCTGATGATGCCAGTACTCTGATTAGTACTCGGCACTCCACACTTTCAATGCCCGGTACTCCACGATTAGTGCTCGGCCTCACCTTTCGATGCCGGTACTCTGATTAGTGCTCACGGCACTCTTGTTCGGTCGCCGGCACTCTTGGTTTTATCTTTGCGGCACCTCGATCTTGTATTACCTTTGGGTATATTGTGCCTCGATCCTATTTGATGCGGTAGTCAAATAGTTATATGATAAGACTCTGAATAAAGAATAAGAGTAAAGAATGAATATGGTAAAGATCTGAATGTACCTACGGGTACCTCTTGTGTCTGATGCAGTACTATGGGCACTTTTATTGCAAGTAAAATCTCTACATAGTACCTCACAGATATACGTATCGACCAAATAAGTATAAGTTCTGTAATATAAGTAAAAGTCCGATCGCTCTCACGATTTCAGCATAATGAATCTCCATGAGTACCTCACAATTTAACTCCCGCATGAGTATAAGTTAGTAGTACCTCACGGGTACTATTAAATAAATATAAGTTTGATACCAGAAACCGCAGTATGTGTCTTCTGGAGAGTTGAACAAGTAGTACTTACGGGTACTTAAAGTATAAGAATAAGTTACGAGGAAATACTAGTATGAGTTTAAGTAATCTGATATAAGATCCAAATTACAAGAATAAGCCCTGTAACTCCTACGGGAGATCTGAACAAGCATAAAGTTGCTATAAGTACAAGTTTGAGTCCTATGGAAAAATCCGAATAAGCATACGTCTGTTATAAGCATAAGAAATTGTATAAGTCTAAAGATGATTCTGATATAAACCGACAACTCTGTTTGTTTTGGGATATGTTACAGATACGTATGAACTTTGGTATATGTATTTGATGTGATTTGTACCTACTACGGACTAATGTCCATATTTGCATAAGTCTGATCTGACCATGTATGTGATATGATTCGTGTTCGACTTATCGTACCCATGAAATACGCCATACCAGAATAAGATCTGAAATATAAGAATCAGTTATGTAACACAAGTATAAGATCCGTAAGACAAGAATAAGTTCTGTAACACAAGTATAAGATCCGAAATACAAGAATAAGTTCTGTAACACAAGTTTAAGATCCGTAAGACAAGTACATGTTCCGTAATACAAGTATAAGATCCGAAATACAAGAATAAGATCATAAATACAAGAATAAGCTCTATAACACAAGTATAAGATCCGTAAAACAAGTATATGCTCTGTAAGACAAGTATAAGATTTGAAATACATGTATAAGTTCTGTAATACAAGTATAAGATCTGAAATACAAGAATAAGTTCAATAATACAAGTATAAGTTCCGTAAGACCAAGATAATAGCCATTAGTACAAGTATAAGATCTGATACCGATTATAAATTTTTGTAGTACTTACGGTGCCAGGTATAAGGGATAAGTTCCGCAATACGTTATACGTTCCATAATATCTACCTTAGTACCTCACGGGTACCTCGAGACAAGTGTACTCAGTAGTATAAGTATAAGCCCTATGGTATAAGTATAAACCTTGTAGTACTGAGGGCACCTCTTGTATAAGCATAAGCTCTGTAACTCCTACGGGAGATAGTATAAGAGAGATAGTAATATGAGTATGTGAATAAGTATCTCCGTGTAAGTATATGTATAAGTTAAGTACCGGATACAAGAGATTTGAATAAGCATAAGTTTGTTACAAGGATAATTATGTATGTAAATGTGTTATATGAATTCATGAAATTTTGATAGTAAAACTTACATTATATTAAACATTATGATTCGTTATAAAAACATGTATATCAATATAAGTTATAAGATATGTTTCCAGCTAAAGCGTAAACTTAGCACGGGTTTTTAATTCGTGTAGGTACAGGAGAAGACGTCCGAAAATTTCCGCATATTCTTTGAGCGGCCTGTAGTAGAGATTCATTTACATGTAGGTTCTGGCAGCTGGTTGTAAATATAAAGAAATCTGGAGTTTTATATTTGTAAATGGGACTTCATTGTATATGTGTATAGATTTTGATGGACACCTCCCGTGGTAGTTCTTTGATACTGTATATGATATTTTGATTCTACAGTATTAAAAAAAAGTCAGTAAAGAGTCCCGATTATATAGTCTCGCGCCTAAACCGATTCGGATCCTTGATCGGGTCGGATCGGGAGATCGAGGTGTGAGCACATACCCCTAAAGGAGCTGCTCCATACCCTTAGGATTCTCCGTCTATACTGTCACGTAAGGGCCTCCTAGAAATCAAGGCAAGATCTGATCCTTTTGTTTTTTAGGTACACAATCTTAATACTTGGAAAAATTAAGTTAGAATAATACAGTCAAATAAATTCAAGATTTCCTAACTAAGAGCGTTCTTACTTTGTGCGGAAAAATAACGATCACCATCGGCCCCATTTCGAAGAGGCTCGATCTTCCAAAGCGGTTCACACATATCGATGACTAGCGTAAAGTAAAATTCTTGAAATTGTAAACAAGTTGAAATAAATGAACTCCATAAATTTTCCAAGATCCATTTAAAACATAACAGTAGTGAAAAAGAAAATTTTACAAAGATCTAGCTCGAAGAACACGTCGATTCATTACTCAACTCTAGAAAATGAACAAAAATAACTAAAAAAACTACTCTAAAACAAAATCTAATAAAAGAAAAATAAAAAGAATTAATAATAAACAAAAGTCTTGCTACCCGAGAAGTCTTGGAATTGTGGAGCTTCGATACGATGCCTAGATCGTCTATTTATAAATTTTTCAGTGCTCGAATTACCTTGAGAGCACAAATTGAGATCCCAAAATTTACTTGAAATGGTAGCTTTGTCAGCGACATGGTTCTTATCTTTGTCTTGATTCTTGTCGTGGCCTGTAATTTCCTGTCGTGACATATTTTCATGCTATCTTCCTTGATTATGTCGCGACATAATTTGACTTTTTCGCGACATAGTTTTGTTGATGTTGTCTATTTTATGTCGCGACATGGTTTTCTTTTGTTGCAACATATATTTCCTCCTTCAACTCTTCAACTGTGTTGCAACAGTCTCTGCTATGTTGCGACATTCTTTTTTATGTTATTCTCAATTTATATCACGATAGACTTTTTCTTTGTCGCAATAGAGTTTCTCTCAGTAGCATGGATTTGTTGTCGTGACATAATTTTCTTTGTCCACGGCCGAGTTGTTGCCTTGTACTGGCACGAGATTGAACTTCTCTACTCATGACAGATCTCGACTCTGACTTTTATTGTTGCCACATAATTTTCCTTTGTCGTGATAGAGATGTCTTCCTTCAATTCATTATTATGTCGCAACATTCGTTTAAATCCTGACAATCTTCTTGTCATTGTTCTCGACTTCTCAGCGACAATAGTCATCTTTGCACGACAACATTCACCTCAACCTCAGTGTTCCTCTTATCAGATATAAATTCCTTTGACGTGACAAAGTTTGCATATCTTTCATTGTTGACTCTGAATGTTGTGTCGCGACATAAAATCTGCCTTGGTCTTGTCCTTAGTTGAATGTCTGTCTAACATAGAAAAAACTTTGTCGCAGTACAAAGTCTCATTGTTTTGCAATTAATTTTCTTGTTGCTATAGGAGCTTAGTCTTTGTCGCGACAAAGTTCATCTAATGTCTGCTCTATGTCACGACATAATTGTAATATGTTGCGACAAGGTTCCAATTCCATTTGTTTGATCAATGTCACGACAGAGTAAGGAATGTCGCGACATTCTTCATGAGCTTCTCTAGCTATGTCACGACATAAAAAATCCATTGTCGCAATAGAAATTAGTTAGTCTATCTCAAATTGTGTCACGACAGTCTTCATTTCTGGCTTATGCTCAAATTTTGACTTTTAATAAAGAGTTATTGTTTTTACATTCTTTTGCTAGTTCTATTAAGACTCGCTGCGACATTCGAAAAACCCGTGGTCGTGACATAGCATTCCACCTTGGCCAATTTTTCTGTTTTTCTTGCTGGAATTATCTCTTTTTCTTATAAAACCTACAAAACAAAATTTTGGTGAATATTCCATAATTCAGCATTAAAATGAATCATAAACTTCTGTAATCATACTTAAAATTGATTAAAATATATATTTAGGATTCGCTCACCCCCTTAAACTTAAAGTTTTGCTTGTCCCCAAGCAAAAAAAATAAAACTTTGTTTGTCTTCAAACAATTTAGCTTTAATTTTTAAGGACATTTTTCTGTTGAATCCTTGATTTGGCAGGAAACACAAGTTAGTTGTAAAATTATCTCTAAATATGTTTCCAATCTAGAATCGGGAAGATTTTCAATTAAGTTCACTAAACAACTAAATAATTTGTATAGTGCGAACAATTAAATCATTCAACCCCGATTTCGAGTATGTAGATGGTCTTCTTCTTTCCTACAGTTAGTTAATCTTCCGAGAGATGTTACTCAAATAGCAATTTTCCTTTAATTTTAAAGTCCCATAAGCTTGTTTTTCATAATAATGTCCACTAATGTAAGCATATACTCACCATCATAATCAATTAGGGTCTTTTAGGCTTATAATGAGGCTTAGGTAATGGTAGATAATAGGATAATTTGTGCTCAATTTTACCCAAATTCCACTTTCCACTTGACATATCAGCCATATGCACTCGACTCCTTTCATTCATGTCATCTATCTATCCTCCCATTTGGTTTATATCTTCTATATACTTTCACGTTGGTACTTTCTTGACCACATTCAGACTATGTTTCAATTCCTATCTTTAAAGCTTTTCACTTTTCATTTCCATCAAGGTTCTTGTGGAATAGTGCAATGTTTTGGTTTCTTGCTTTCACTACCTTAATGAACTTTTTGGGGTCAAAGAACTCCCATACTATAGTTGGCATTAGGGTACTAGATGTTAACACCCCTAAAGACTTAATTGTTCCAGTGGAGGAAGGCTACAATAATTCAAACTTATTCAAATCTTTGACACTTTTCTTTTCACAACTCCTTTTTCTCAATTTGAAATAATCTTCCCCAAACTATGTCACTCTTCTATTATTGCTGTATTTGTCATGTAATTTGGACAAATCAGGGTTCTTTATTGTAGGATTATATTCAAGGGAGGAACTAGGCTTTAGAATTTTCAAACTTCCAAAGACATACTATATCATTTCGTTAGTGATATTGCTTAGGATTTCTCCTCACTAATGATCTAATAAGTCTCTAGAACATTCGAGATTTAACTATGATAGATCCTAAAGATGTCCCAAATCTTTATCACAATTTGTTTCAAAGATACTTTTGACCATGTGCAATGTTTATCCGGATTCATAATAACTAAACTGTTTACAAAAATAGAATTACAAGTCTTGATTGAAACTCCATCAATTTGTTAAAATCTTTCCTTATTCTCAAGTTCAACATATTCATCAATAACTTACAACTTTCCTTATTAATTTTACCCAATTCATCTATCTAATTCTTTGTTTGCCCCCTGATATGTTGCTATGTTATTTTATAAGTTAACAAGCCATTCAAATTAACTGCTCAATTCGTATTTAAGTTAACACAACAACATTTCAATCAACATTCTATTCAATTCTACCAAACAATCACAATAACTATATTTCAACCCAAGAAATCTGGTCTTCCATTATTTAACAGTCCATTCACTCTGATGTACTCATTAAATTTCAATTATTAAAATAAAAGAAAGAAAATATGCAAATAAGACACACAAGAAAATGCAAACGGTGAGTGAACATCAATTACCTAAAGGGATTTTTTTTTTTTAATTGTACTTCAAGAGAGATTATAATAAGAGGGAAATGGAAAGGAAGAGCAGGGTGAGTTTATTTTCTTCTTCTTTCATGCCTATGGAGGAATGCGCATTCACCGATTCATACTAACCAAATTTCGCAGAAGGTGAAACTCGTGTGAATCTAAACTTGTGGCTGCTTAGACCTACTACCTTCTTCACTTCTGTTGAACGCAAACCACTCAATGGATATGGCCATTTACTTGATAAGATCATTTTGTCTCTGCCCAATAGAGTTCAGGGTTCCCTCAAACTCACCCTGGGCAGAGTACATCTTTAACAAATTGTTGTTGATCATATCTAAGATTTCATTCCAACACTTTTCCCTATATTTTAGGGTGCCCTCAAATTCCTTGTCCCTTTTCTCTATCAGAAGTCTTATTTATTTCGTTGTTCCTTGTACGTATACCTAAAAGCATCTGGGTCTTCAAAAGAAGTTCTTCTCCATGGCATCTTCCCTTCCTTCATGAATTTGAGGTTTCCACTATCCCCTCCCGAGCGATCTGGAGATGAAGGCATCTTCTCTCGCTCGAGCCTTCACTCTTAGTTCCTACTCTCATCTCCCATCCGCTCTTCCATTCTTCATCTCTCACCTAAGTGTCCCATTTGATCTCTTCTTTCAACTCGCATCCATGTACTCATCCCCGAGTTGAAGTTGACTTTCTGGCCATTTCCTTCCATCTCTCGCTCATCAGCCTTCATAACATTTCCATCAGGCATCAATTCAATATTGTTACCTTGAGTTTATGAGCTCCCAAATTGCTTTGATGGACTTGTCTCACCTTGAGGACACACATGTCAAAATTGGGCTTGCACTGTTCAGCCCCTGTTCTTGCTCTTGGGTTATAGTAGTTCACCAGATCATCGATTTCTATATTCTCTTCATCTTCTTGGCAGCTCTCTTCAACTTTTTCTTTCTACCCTTGTTTTTAGGCCCTTCGTGATTCTTGTCAATGTCAGGGGTGAAGTCCTGGGGCAGTTTTCTTCTTCCTCCCAGTCTCCTTCCACACCACCTAGAACGCAAAGTCTTGTGATCACTGTCGTAACAGTCCCTTATAAATTCTCCAGAATAACTCAAAATCGAAGCTTTCATATGATTTTTCCCACACTCAATTTATAACCTTTCAGATACAACATTACTCACTTCTTTCCCCCTAACATTACTTATGCTTGGTAGGCAACATTATCGAGCACGTGAAATATAACCAACCTTGCTTGTTCACCAATGCTCCTCTTAGCTGGACTCAGGTGGGTTTTTTCCGTAGTGTTCCACTTTTCTTTGCCATCAGTCAGCAAGACTACAATCTCCTGGAAGTTAGGTTCCTTCACCAATTTCTTGAGCTTCGACCCATTCTTCATCTCTTTCAGATTGTAGGTCTATTCTATCTGCTCCCTACTAAAGGATATCCATTTCCCTCTAACATAGATTGTCTTATCTTTCATTCTCACCATATTAGCATAGAACTCCTTTACCACATCTACGCCAAACCCAGGAGCCTTGTAGCCTGGGCGTAATAGATGTCATCCCTTGCTCAACATTTCTCGAAAGTGAAGGAAATCCACCTTGTTAGCCTCTCTCCTATGAAGTCTCTATACTGAAATTTATCCCTCTAGGCGACATAAGCCTACTTCCAAACCTGGGCCGCTCGCTTTTCCACTCGCTCTCTCGCTTCGCTTCTTCAAATTCTCCTCTTCCTCTTTCTTGATTCTTCTACTAGCTGCTCAAGCTCTTCTCTTACTTTAGCTCTTTCTTTTTCTTGCCCTATTTCTGCTTGAGTCGCTTGAACTGTTTCTTCCTCCCTCTCTGTATACTTGTCCATGATTTCATTTAGGGTTGAAACCAGGTTCGTCGAGCACAAACATTGTCAAAAAAGGGCTCTAGGGATCTAGGGTTTTCGAAAGAATAAGAGATTATAAGGAATAAAATGTGAGTGGATCGCTAGTTTATCATGAAGGTGGCCTGAAACAAATCTTCTATTTAAGGACCAAAATTTTGTCATGGACTTCATTAAATGTTACAAAACTAACCTATGGTTGATTCCTTAATTTTATGTCGCGACATAGAAAAATTGTGCCGCGACATATATTTTTGAAATCAATTAAAACTTGGTCAGTCCTTTGTTGCAATAGAGAAAAAATGTCGCGACAAAGAAAAACATTGTTTTGCTTCTCCAGTTTCATGTTGTCGCGACATAGAAAAATTGTGTCGCGACATAATTTCCTCCAGCTTTTAAAAGACTAAAGCAATCTTTGTCGCGACAAAGAGAAAACTTGTTGCAACAAAGTTTAGCAATACGTCACGATGCGAAAATATATATCGCACAATGAAAAACAAATTTTCTCGCACTGTACACCACAATTTTTTTTTATCAAGCAACTTTCTCAAAGAAGTATCTATTCATACAACCATAAACATACTTGGGTGAAACACATCTAATCATCTAAGAACCTCAATTCAAGTATGAACAATCACATTTCATTGTCTTCACCAATATAATTTCACAAAATGATATTCAAAATATCTAAAAATGAGAACAAACAAAAGTCGCCAATCATTTTTCGTCGAATAGTAATTATATTCCCTAAACTTCAACTATGCATTATCATTAAAGACAAAGTGAGGGAAATGGGAATACTCCCCCTTGTAGAGAAAGTGTGCTTTCTAATAACATCCATTTCTAATTCAGCTTCAATGTCCCTAAAAAGTCAGCAAAAACAGCAATTAAAATTTCATATAAAATTGAAACTAAACTTCAAACACACTAATTTAAACAAACAAAATTAACTATGAAAATTAAAATCTACTTGGGTTGCCTCCCAAGAAGCTAATCAGTTTAATGTCTCTAACTAGACATTTTCTAAAAAGAATGCCTGGCCTAGCAAAATTCTTCCCTCTTTCAAATCTAGCTTTACTTACTAGGCTCTCTAGGTAATGCTTCACCTTTGCCCATTCACTTAATTTCACATCCGTGAGTTACTTTTCAATGTTACTTTACTCCAAAGTGGTGTACTTGGTAATTACTATGTATGACCACTCCATCTTGACTTTGGGCTTTGGAAACAATTTGAGCCTTGAATTATATAATAGGACTTGTTCCCTTGAATTCCTTCTTCAAAATCCTTTGATCATGCCACTTCTTTGTCTTATCTTTGTAGATTCTGGCATTATCATAAGCTTCATTCCTTAAATCTTCAAGTCCATTCATTTTGAGTAATATTTCTTCTTTTGCTGCTTAGAAGTTATAATTCAATTTCTTAGTAGCCCACATAGCCTTGTAATCTAGTTCGAGAGGGAGATGACAAGGTTTTCCAAATACAAATCTGTATGGGGACATTCCAATAGGAGTTTTGTAAGAAGTTCTATAAGCCCACAATGCATCATCTAGCTTTATAGACCAATCTTTTCTGCTTGTATTCATAGTTTTCTCCATAATTTTCTTTATTTCCCTATTGGAAATTTCAGCTTACCCATTTGACTGAGAGTGAACTCCAATGTGAAAATGATGAGAGTACTAATAAAATAATTCTAAAATAATTTCACTAGTATAGATAAAGAATTTAATAAAAGTGGATTTGAGAATTCACCGAAAGGAGACTACTCAGAATAGACCTACGAATGATTGTCAATTTTTCCATCATTTAGAGTCATAGTTGTTATTAAGTTGAAAAGTTGGGAATTTGTCAAAGATGCATTGTAGATATAGTTTGATTTTTTCCATAACCATACTCACTAATTAGAGATTCATGTTCATTTCTGACTCAATGATCTAACCCAGCTACTTGTAAGATAATCCTAAGATCTGGGGTATTTTCCTTTAGTACATACTAGTCTTAGACTAAAGAATTTGCCTTATGCATGATATTGCTGCCTCTCCACTAAAGCACTTCATCCTTCAATGTTGATGAAATTTCCATATTCTGATTAGATCTATGCTAACACGGATCATAATCATGTCATATTTGAAGAGGAGAAACCTCCTAAGCAATTAAACTAATATTTCTCCAAACTAACCTCACACACTGAGTATTAGTGATCTATCCACAATCCTTCGCAGTTCATTAGTTCCCGGGCATTAGTCTGTCATACCCATAAGGAACTTCTCCATACCCTAAGGGTTCTCCATCTCTATGTCACGTAGAGGGCCTCCTAGAAATAAGAAAAAGATACAGTCCTTTGTTTTTGGGTACATGATACTAGTACTTGGAATAGTTAAGTTCAAGAATAATACAAATCAAATAAATTTAAGATTTCTAACTAAGGCATTCTTCCACTTTGTACAGAAAAATAACAATCACCATCGACCCATTCCAAGAGGGAGATCAAGCTTCCAAAATTGGTTCACACATATCAGTGACTAACTGATCAGGAAAATTCACTAAAATTGTAAACGAGCTGAAATAAATTAACTCCATAAATTTTCCAAGATCCATTTAAAACAAAACAGCAATGAAAGAGAAAATTTTACAAAAGATCCCAGCTCAAAGCTACACATCAATTCGCTAATTAATTCCAAAAATGACTTAAAAATAACTAAAACAAAACTACTCTAAAATAAAATCTAATAAAAAGGAAAATAAAAAAAATATATATATACAAAGAGTCTCGCCTACCTAAGTCCCGAATTGCGGGTTTACACAAAGGTCCTAGATGCGTTTCATTTATAGATTTTCAATGATGGGTCGACTTCAAGGCAATAAAATTGAGGATCCCAAAACTCTCTGCCCAAATGATAGCTTTGTCGCGACAAAGAAAGTTATGGTCAGACATGGTTCTTATCTTTGTCTCCCAAATTTTTGCCGTAATTCGCTCTGTCATGGACATATTTTCATGTTATCTTCTTTGATTCTATCGCGACATAATCTTGACTTTGTCGCCACTTAGTTATGTCGATGTTGCCTGACGTACGTCACATGGTATTCTTTCGTCAGCGACATAAATTTCCTCCTTCTGTCTTAAACGCTTCTATTATATTACGACATTATATTTGTTGATATTCTCAATTTATGTCGCGAAAGACTTTTTCTTTGTCGAAACAGAGTTTCTCCCAATATAATGGATTTATTGTCGTGGATGACTTTTCTTTGTCACTTACGTAGTCAGGTTGGCTCAGATTGCCGAGATCGAACTTTCGTCAGCGATGAGATCTCCGACTTCAGCATTTGATTGTCGCGAAATAATTTTCTTTTGTCGCGACAGAGATGCCTACCTTTAGTTCATTATATGTCGCAATAGCTATTTCTGAATCGCAACAATCTTCTTTTCATTCTTCTCAACTTCACGACAATAGTCATCTTTGTCACGACAACATTCACCTCAACCTCAAGTTTTCTTTGTCACGACAAAGAAATTCTTTGTCATGACAAAGTCTGTGTATCTTTCATTATTTCTTTGTCGTGACAAAGTATGTGTATCTTTCATTGTTGACTCTGGATGTTGTGTCGCAACATAGTTTTCTTCTATTGCAACATAAAATCATTTCGTCTTCAGACTTAGTTGAAATTTATGTCGCAATATAGAAAACTTTGTCGCAAGCACATTGTCTCATTGTTTTAGCATTTTCTTGTTGCGACAGAGTTCTCTTTTATCGCGACAGGTTTCATCTGATGTCTTCGTTCCTTATGCCGAGACTAAATTGTAAGATGTTGCGACAAGGTTCCAATTCCATTGTTTTGATCAATGCTTCACAGCACAAATGTAAAGAATGTCTCCAGTTTCCAATAAACAATAAAAACTATTTAGACAAAACCAAACAATATCCTGGGTTCGGGGTTTGTTACTTCATTTTAAGCCAGTGCTCGTTTGACTTTGCCAACAAAGACTGCTGTCCATGCATCTTTCATAATACCGACTTACTCACAGTATCTCAAATTAATACACAAATAATTCTCGCTTGCCAATTTTTCTTCTTTCTATTGAATCATATCTTTTTCATACAGTCCCAAAATAAAAAGGAGGAACATCTCTGTTTGTTGTCCACATTATAATTAATCATAAACTTTTTAATTGGTATGTTGTAAAATGGATTAAAAATAGATGAGGCTTGATTCCATCAATATTCCACCCGGCCCCATCGCAATGTACTCATTTTGTTCCTCGAAATATAGAGCCAAACTCCAATTATAAAGCACTGTCCAGTACGCATAACCCCATGTTTCCAATGATCGATATAGATGCAGGAAAAGCGCACAGTAGGGATGGATTTGATAATGTGCTTGCCACCCCTTTGCCACTTGATTTTCATATGCCTGATATGGAGTGACATACAGCATGTGTCCACACACTCATTTGAGATTGTAGAACTCACCTGAAGGAGGATAATATTTGAAATGAGGTACAACCGATCATGTTCTTATCGCAGTGCAGGAGCCGGTTTGCCACTTTGGATATCACAGACGATAGATGGCAAACGAATCAAGGTTTGAGTTCATTTCACATGCTATTTCGAGTCATTTATATCCATATTCATGTAAAAGTCATACATTTCCTTTAAACTTGGTTTTCAAGATTATTGATGGAAAACAAGTGATTTAGTAAGAAAAGATGTAACACAATTCCAAAAAGAGAGCTAACCGGATGTCTCACAACGCGTCATTGTGGAGATGAATTTTTTTGTATCATCTAGAGCATCAAATGGATCAACTCCAGTCATGGTTACATTCTACATTCAAAGAGCTCCAACACCCTTTCACATGCCCTAAATTGAGCCCAACCATCAAAGTTTATACCTTCAACAACAAGCTCGAAAATAAAAACAAGTCGGCCGAGTACAAACTATGTCGCTGAATGTCAGCAATGCTGTGAACTTTGTCTGTCTAACAAACCCAATTTATAAACAGAACAAAGCTAGAAGACAAACTTTGTTGCGACAAAGTTTTTTTATGTCACGAAAAAGCCAAAGACAAATTTTTTCGCAACAAAGTTTTTCATGGTCGCAACAAAGTTTTTCTACCGTAACAAGAAGCTCTTTGTCGCATCAAATTTTCTCATCATAATAGAGTTTTTCTTTGTGATGTTTTTCGTCACAATATTTTTCTTTGTCGTTGAACAAAGTTTTCTATCGCAACAAAGCTCTTTCGTCGCAATAGGAGTTTCTCTTTCACGCAACAAAGTTTCTTTTATGTTCAAGTTTCTTTTATGTCACTATTACTGTGCTGAAAACCATAAAAGCCCAAAATTTGATATTACGTCATTTTCAAGCCTATTTCACCTTAAAGACTATAAATACTGCTTTTAGGTTTTTAGGGCAAAAAGTGGGAGGGAGAACACTCATGGGGTTCTTCTAACGCCATTTTTAGTTTTGCAGTGCATATTGATTTTTAGTAAATCTTAGACTAATTTTAGAGTAGATTTTATTTGTATTAAAGAGATTTTTGGTGTGTTGTACATCAAAGATTCGCATTTCATTAATGCTTCATACAAAAGATTAAACAAAAACTTTGATTTTTCTTCACCTCTTGTCTCTTAATTCTTTCTTCATTTTCCTACTGTTGCTTAATTGCACATCGTAATCTCGCAATGCAATACAAACAAATTTCTGGGGTGGGGGTGGGGATTAATTGCTTGAATATCTCAAACTCCCATTTATCTCTCGTTATTTTATGGGTTTGAAAACTGAACTTATATACTGGTGTACTGCTCATATAATTAGTCGTTTCACATTAGTAGCTTATACTCCAAAAAAGAGTCAGATTCTTTAAGTTCGATTTTCTTATAGTCTCTAAGTGACAATGCAGATTGAGACCTAAGAGTAAAGAGTAGTAACTTGGGGCATGCTAGAAATAATATGGAACTAATGTGAACCCCAAACATTACTCTATAGATGTACTAATTTACTCATAGTGTGAGAAGAGCCTTAATTATATTAATCTAGTTAGATTGTATGTTTCCTCTTAGGGGTCCCCATGGTCTATCTTGATCCATGTTAAAAAGATCGAATCAAAGAGATAGAAAATTTTACATTTGAAGGACGTAAACAATTAGATTGGCGCGCTCTGTATAATCCCATCTTATTTAGTAAGGCAAGAATTCTTTAGTCCTAAGATCTGGGTGAGGTATTGGAAAAGGAAAATACCTAGATCTTGTAAAGATGATTATATTCTACAAGTAACTAATTCGACCTATGTCCCGAAGGAAATAATATGATCTCAATTATGAAATGTATGGTGTATAGAGAAAATCCAGCCTATACTATATTGTTTTAGACAAACCAACATTCCAATCCTTACAAGTGTTTTCAAGAAATGCAATTGGATTGCAAATGATTATCACTATCTTGAAGCCTCTTTTCATACATTTTAGACTTTAGTAGTTGTTTGCTTGATAGATTTTAGATTTTAGGATTATTTTTAAATCATTTTTTATTTCAATTAAATTCATTTTAATCGGCATCCTATTTGGTCGCCTAAATAGTGAAGAGCCCTTGTAATCGGGGTGCTCAAATTCCAATTATAGAGAACCTTCAATCCTCGTGGGTATGATATCTGGACTTTTAAAGTCCACTTTATTACATGTATGACTGCGTAATTTTTGAAAGAGGATGAGTGTTGGTAATATTTTCATTTTGGCTGAAAGTACGCTTACTTGTTTCAAATCGCTGAGTATTTACTACATTACTTATTCTTTGGAAGCCGTGTTAGAAAATTGGTTAACAAGTTTTTAGCGCCGCTACCATGGATTGATTTAGTTACTTGGAAGCCGTGTTGGAAAATTGGTCAACAAGTTTTTGGCACCATTGCCGAGGACTGATTTAGTTCTTTGGAAGTCATGTCGAAAATTGGTCAACAAGTTTTTTGGCACAGAAATGGTTTGCCACTTTTGATGCTTCTCGTAGACGTACATGGGAGGATATTTCCCAAGATTTCATTCAATAGTTTGCTTTCGACACATTTATAGATGTTACTATGAGAGAGCTTAAGGAAATGTGACCAGGATCACATGAGACTGTTGATATTGTCTGATCCCACTAGAGAAGATAACTAAATGACATTGTCCACCAAAAAGAGACTGTATTTAGTATGATTATAAGGAGTTTGTAGCTGGGTTATTCCAAACATTTCCACGGTGTACCACCATTGGTTACATGACTCTATTAGAGGAATTTTATGGTATTTTAAGATGTCATAGCACGTGGTTTATGACTTGATTCTTCCCCACTTGATCGTAAGGGGAAAAGCCATTTGGGTTTTACAAACCAAGGGAGGTGGGAGCTATCAGTTCTTATAGATAGAAGTCGTCTAAGCCGCAACATGTATTGATTCGGTCTCCAAGGACACCATACACGCACACTTCAATTTAGTACAAACCTACTCCACCGATTAGGCCACTTGATTCGCGTCAGTTTGAGGTGTCATGAATCAACAAAATTTATACCTAATACCTCTTATCATTTGTAGCATTGTTATCGGGGCAGATAGTGGCTCTAGGGATCGCCCACAGGATGGTTTTCTTGCTTAAATGATCAAGGAGGTTCAAAATGGTGAATTTGTTTTTGATTTTCGGGGTTTTCATAAAAATAAAAGGTTGTGAAGGTTGAAAATTGAAAATAAAATAAGTTAAAATGTAAAATAGAATTCCTTGAAGTGTTAGGTCACTAAGAGTAGGTTCCTAGGGCAAATGAGGGTTTCTCAGGTCTTTTCCTCAGACAGGAGGATGACCCATATTCATCTCACTCGAACCGACTATTTAGCTATAAACCTAATTTTATTAAACTTTAAATGGCATTCACGACCATTAAAGCTCCTCAATCGTTGAAACACAAATCTCTGACTCACCTTCCAATGGCTCATAAGTGATAACTAAATCTAACATCACCGGGATCTAGCAATAAGCATCCAATGAGCCCAAAGCTACTGGCAACGACTCATTCATGCATCATGAATCAAAACCTAAAGTAAAAGGGGAGGACAGTAATGGTAGTGAATACCTGCGTGAAAAACATGGAAACCTCCAGTTGCCTTAGGATCCTTGACCTAGAAGCCTTCCATGCACTCAAGGAGAGGCAGCCCAGCCACTCATCCTCTCCGAGTTGTCATCCTCGAGGTGCTTTGGCTAGTGAAAAAGTGGAGAGAAAATGAGGGAAAAATGAGAGAAAATGATAAAAGCGGAGCACCGAAGCCTCCCAAAAATCTGTACAAAGTGAAAAGTCTCCTTTATAGTGTCTTGTCTTGGGGCTTTTATAGCCAAACCCCAATACAAATTACCAAAATAAAAAAACAAACACTATTACAATGGGGGCAAATTGGGAAGAGACAAAAAAGTGACAAAAGAAGTCAAAAAGTCAAAAAGCAGCAAGAAACGTGAACAATGGTAGGCAACTTTGCAGGCAGCACTCTGCACCACCGCAAATTTCAAGTAGGGTCGGTGAGGACCCGCAGCCCCACGAAAATTCACAAGGGCTAGAGACCTGCCAAACCTTGCAAAATTGCAAGGATCAAGTACATCTCTCTTCGTGCTCTTCCTTCCTACTCGATTCCAAATGATTTCTTTCATGCTTGAGTTGAATCCATATCTATGGTATAAATAGCTCCAAAAACAACAAAACTTACATACACATTTTATCAGGTATCAAGTAAGGTCCTTAACATGTCAATCAAGTTAATTAAACATTACTAAATAGAAAAAGTGTTCAAATCGATATTAATAAGGGTGTAAAATAGCACTATTTGGGTAGTAATCACCACTTAGGTTGCTAGTTCCATATATTCCACCGTACCTAGTTGACGCTACACAAGTTGTGGAAAGATCACCTGGTACTCATTTTAGGCCTAAAGAACCACATGCAACTCTTGCACAACCACCTAAACAATTAAGGCATTTTACACCCTTAGACATGTCACTTAGTGAGGTTTTGCATATGTTCATAACTATTGGGTTACTAACCCCATTAGCACCGAGACCCCTACCACAGGTCATTCACCTACAGTTTCATATGGACATGCATTGTTCATATCATCAAGGCCCATGACATGCTACTAATCAGTGCATTACTTTGAGGCACGCCATCCAGAACTTGATTGATCAAGGGGTAGTACAGTTGGGTTAGCCTAGTATTAGCTCAAATTCGTTGCTCGCATACTCAACACATGTAGTTCCTCCCCAATCAGAATATATTCATTTTATTAATTTTTACGACACCGTTCATATTGTCTTGGGGTGATCATGAGTCAAAGCCCCTAGTAATTGATGATGGTTATGAGGATGATGGGATTCATGAGATAGTTTCACACCAACATATATTATTGTCTTTTGTTTTGACACTAAGCATCATGCCATTTAAGATCTCTACACCTAGTCACTTCATCATGATATAGTGCCTAGACCTGTTTATTCCGATTCCAAACTGAGAGGAAATTGATATACCAGAGGTTTAATATGTTATTAGCGAGTGATTTTGTTAAAGATTCAATGCCTCATTTGATCCACATGGTAGTAGTGAGTTAATCATGATTTTAGACCATGATCCACCATTCGGTCTTCGATTTGAGCCTATAGAGGGAGATTTTTTATACTTGGCACAATTGTGCAAGAAGAAAGTTAGATCACGACTTCAACATACCTCATTTGATGATCTTATTCACCCCTATAGCTTGATTTTGGCATGCTATTTTGTGAGAGCTTCGGAGCCCCTATTTCATCTAGAGAGACTTATTGATGAGCTTGGTGGCACCCAACACATTAAGTTATAGTAGCTTGTTTCACAACTCTAGTTGAGTGACAGAGCGCCTAACACATCATCTACCATTTTGACCACTGCCCCTTCTCTCAAATCTATTAGTACTTTCACCTTATGCTTTCTAGATGAGGATCACATTCTTAGGGGATAACTTAAGCCTGAAACCCTATTGATGGGATTATGCTACACAATCCTTATACTGATGTGCTACTTCTACTAGGCATTTATCAACTCGATGTTATGGTTCTCCCTAAGGCGAATTCTATACTTGACTACTCTAGTATACTTGCTACGAGAGGTATTGAGGATGTTCCTTATGTTTTGGATCCTGATGTTGTCGATGGTGTTGATGTTGTTACTACTGATATCAAGTTTCCTAATATTTTAGGTTGTGTTATGGGAAAGACTGATTATGTGGGCACACCACTTTCTTTTGATGTTCTATCGAGATTTGTTTCTCATTCTTCTAATATACTTGATTTCCTATCTATGGATTTGAGCATTTTCGAGTATGCATGTGTCTATTTTAATGATGATATTGATGAACATGCACCTATTCACGTACGTCTGGCATTTTGTATATTGACACTGAACCTTACAAGACAAAATTGAGAATTTCGAACATGATATTGCAGGTCCAATTGTGTCACAAGTTACCCCATCTATTGGAGGACATTGAGACAACGGGTCTGCATGTAGGATCACCAGAATCAGAGAGATTACACGCCTTATCTCACCAGAAAAGCCACAAACATGTTATAGTTTCAAACCATTTTATTATTGCTTTGTCATTTGTGCCACACAGGTTTGGATCCTTCCATCATCCAAAGATATTTTCCACTCGCTTCATGCTAAAACAAAGAAGCAAGCTACACATCTTAACTCAAATAAGCTTTGCAAAGTTAAGGAAGAGATACAAAAGCAAACTTTTGAGGTGGGTTTTCATCTATTAATCCATTCAGGAGGCAAGCCAACATTGTCCTAGTCCTAAAAAAGATCATAGAGCGGATTGAAAGGATTACTGTGGCACCAACCAGGCCAAAGGCCTCAAGGATGATTTTTCTCTCCCACACATTATCATATGCAATAATGGGTATCACGTTACTCTATGTTGTTGGCCCAAGGATGGATTTTCTAGATATAATCATATCAAGATGGCTCTTAAGGATATGGAAAAGGTGTCCTTCATCACAAGTGGGGCACATATTTTTACATAGTCATGGTTTTAGGTTAAAGAATGCAGGAGCCACTTATCAAAGGGCAGCTACCCCCTTGTTCAAAGATATAATGCATAGGGATGTTGAGGTGTATGTGGATGACATGATAGTGAAATCTCATAATAGGGCGGATCATCTAGCAACCTTGGAGCAATTCTTTAAGCGAGTTAGATGCTTTAGATTGAGATTGAATCCTAAGAAGTGTATTTTTAATGCCATTGAGATTAAACTCAAGAAGTGTATTTTTACGCCACTTAGAAGCTCTTGGGATATATAATATCAAATATATGGGCATTAAGGTGGACCTAGATAAAATTAATGCCATTCTTGACATGTTGACTCCTTAGACAAAGAAGGAGATTCTTGGGATTTTTGGTAGGTTACAAAGATATTAGAAAATTATAGCCAGTCGATAGATACTTATACTGTCACCCGACCGAAATCTCACTGGGCTGCCAGACCCGGACCTAGACTCAGTATCACTAAATCTATTTATCTATAAAAACACATTTCATATGATCATTTTTCAATGTGATATTTAATATCCATTTAATCATATTTTATATATGTGAATATGATAATGTTCATTTGGCTCACATTCATTAGTATAAGGAAGCATGTATTATATATTTTCAAGATGGCCCATAATCTGACTTTCTTTGAATAAGATTATACAAAGCGGCATTTCCATGCCATTTCAAATTACTTACAAAATATTTGTCGAAAGTTCACCTTCTTATCTCGAAAACTAATGCAAGCGTACATTCTGGAAGTATTATAAAAATTAAAAATGTAATCTTCATATGAAGATTCTTACATCTTTGATTTCAATACAGTGCAGCTGTATGATATCGCGAAATGAAGTATGCATGGACGGAGCATTTACTTATACCCGCACAATTTGAATTGATGAATCTTGAGCCTCGTGATCTTCTCGGTCCCACTATCTAAATCTGATACCACGCATGGAAAGCTAACGCGCTAAGCATTTTCACGAGTGTTCTTTACTTTTCTATTCTCATTCGTAAAACAAATTATACCATTACACATATATGCACAACAATTAACTTTTTCTATATGCATCACTAATCATCTTAAAACATTCAACACATTTTCCAAACAACCTTTCAAGATAACACTCGATGCGGATCCATGCAATATTTATAAATATACCATTTTATAGTAGTTTAACATACTTTCATTTTGTCTCAAATATATAGAAATACAATAAGTCTCATCTCTTCATGCTCCCATGTTATTATTCTGCCTACAACCCAATCTCACCAATCCACACAATTAATAATCATTCGTCTAAATGACCTCCAACTCGAACCCTATGGGCAGATAATCTGAAATCACCGACATGGTTCATTGGGCCCCAAGTCATATGCACACACGGTCCCAAGACGTCCTCACTAGCTAAGGGACTAAATTATTTTACATTTCATTTTCAGTACACTCCGCAAAGCATAGATCTCCGCATGCCAACATAAATCATTTTGCTCGGCACAGCCATCACCTTGCCATATATCACAATCATCTCTCAACTCAACATGACTATAAGCTGTAATGCATTTTCTTGAATTGTATTTAAATTAATTAGGTCATTTACAATACTTATTTCACATTTCCACGATACAATTAATATTCTTGAAATTGATTCGCTTCTTCATATATGTGAACTGTTCAAAGTTGGCTAATAACATAGTTGTTTTCATAAAATCAATTAACCCAAACACTCAAAACAACGCTTATAGTTCAAATGAACACAGAAGATATTTGGTCAAAACATTTCAGATGAATCTGGTTCAAAACTAAAACAAATTTATAAATAAATATTCTAGATTTTGCTTGACAACAAACACAAAACTTGAAACAAGAAGAAAGGATAATAATTAAAATCAAAAAAGATTGTTTCAATTTGACTCTATTTTTGTAATTTTAATTCTAGCTCAAGTTTTATCGTCTGAATCCATATACAGCACAAGCTCACAATCGAGAACAAACAAATAAAATCTGCCATTATGTTAGTGCTCTGCCAAGGTCGGATTTCAACAATTACACCTCACTTAAATTCTTTAAACAAATGATTTCATATTTTCCAAAATTCCTTCCAACAAAATGAGGAGTCTCCATGAGTCTATTTTTCAGCATAAACTTAATCAATCAATCAGAGTTGACTAAACCAAAGATATGTCTAAAAACCCACACCTCTATTTTCAAAACAAAACCAATTTGTCTAAATACGCTTCACTTTAATTATGGGTCCAATGATTCAAACTAATATAAGAGATTTCAAAAAACTGATATTCCTCCCAGTTCAGTTTACCTGTAATTAATCCACTTAATTGATGAGTAATGGCTGGTTTAAAATAAACAAAAACATGCGGGTTATGGCAATTGACAAGATCTCTCTCCAAAACCAATTACTTCATACAAAAATTCTCAAAACCTATCTTAATCAGCAAGAAAAAAAGGCTGCTGAACTTAACTCAGAAACATATATATAATCGAATTATGGTTTTACTCAATCAAAGATAATCAAAGTATGGGTTGAGAGGGTTCCTGTAATGCTGTTTCTGGTAAATCCACACTCAAACTTAGACATGCATCTATACTCAATCTGAACACTCTATTCATTCTTCAAGAATAAGAGAGTCCAAAGATGGCTTCTCCCCGCTTCAACTCGTGAGTCTTAGTTCTTTTCCCAAATGAGAAATTATCTCATTTCAATAGACCAAATTTGGTCTTATTCTCATCTTGTAGTAATTGCTTTTAGCTTCCCCATTTTTTAAGCTTTCTTTCATTTTCGTATTAAATTCTTCATTTGTATTTCGATTTTTGTAATAACAACTTATCACATTTCTACTTTGGCATATACTCTTCTTCATTTATGACCTTGGGTCAAGCCATTTTTGACATTTCACTGAACTGAATTCTGACTTGTATTAATTTAGTGTTTTATTTTTAACTTGTGCTACACAACAACATATCATTAAACCAATAGGCTTAGACTCAGTGCACCAAACCACTATGCGAATTCTCACTTTAAAAACCTCTATTTTTATCACTTAAAATCAATAAAATATTGAATAAATAAACAAAAATTATAATAGCAGAAAATGCTATAAAATAAAATAATAAAACGAAAAGGCTATTTTTGGGACGTTACATTGCGAGCCCATCTTTAGACTCTTGAGGAAAATAAACTCTAAGATTTTCTTGGGAAATGATCAGCTTATATTTCTGAAAGCACGTCACACACCACTGACACTCATGTTTGAAAATTCCTCCTGATACCTTTTGCCAACCCATCTCATTAATTGGTTCATTCTGTACATAGTATTATGGCAAGTATGGTAGCTCAAATGGATGATTTAGGTAAGGAGCTTGCCGTCTATTATTTGAGTAATAAAATGTTGGAATATGAGACAAGGTACTGACAGAGCTACTTTATTAGAAATTAATTTAATCTAATTAGAAGATTAAGGCACTACACATTATGCAATCCAAGATTTCTGGTTTCCCATCATGATCCATTACATTATTTATTTGATAGACCAATTTTTTCTAGAAAACTCATGAGATGGCTTACACTACTAACAAAGTTTGATATCCAATATGTACCTCAAAAGTCTACCAAAGGGAGTGTTGTTGCAGATCAGTTAGCTTCATCCCCATTCTCAAAGGATAGGGCAATTAATGATGGCTTTCCTTATGCATAGATTGCAAGAAGATGCCAGCTCTCAGGTTAGCGTATGTAATTTTGGATGGTGCAGTTCAATCACCTAGAGGTAACAGGTTCGGATTTCCATATGGTGATCTTATCCCCGGAGTGGTTCGCTTGGCCTTTATGGATCGCCATCCAATCCATGAAAAAATATCAAGTTATATTACACAATCTCGACTTAGAGCTATATCGAGCTTCGGGATCGCATTATGAGATATTTGGTGACTCTAACCTCGTGATTAGGCAAGTTCAAGGAGATTGGAAGATCAAAGATGTAACACTGAATATACCCCAGTCAAGCCAAATATTAGGCACAGTATACTTGAATTTTTCGTAATTAAACTAAACACAAAATTGGAGAAACCGAAATATGGTGGAAATTTGTAACTTGTCAAAACGTGGACACAAAGTCATAATATAAGAAGATGATATGCTATTATAGAAATAAGATAAGTTGTGGTGCAAATATAATGTATTAGTTAATCAAACAATTAGAGAAAAAAAGGTAAAATTCAATTAGGATAAGACCACTTGGCTTCAATATCAAAGCAAAATCACAAATTTGAGAATGAGTGCTAGGGTTTCTACATGAAGAGAGGAGAAGAGAAGAAGAAGAGAAAGAAAAAGAAAGAGGAGAATTTTAGCTATGGATTAGTATGGATTAGTATGGATAAGTTTGGATTAGTATGGATTACTATGGATTAGTATGGATTACTATGGATTACTATGGATTACTATGGATTTGTGAACTTAAAATGGATTCTTGATTCTTGATCTAGCCCTTGTCTAGGGTTTATGAGTAGTTCAACCCACTATTACATGTTTGTGGGAAGTTGTTGTTGGAACTTAGAGAATATATAGATGTTTGAAATGAGATTTGTATGGATTATAGGATTCATGTAAGTCATTTGGCTAAAGGTACAGGCATTTCTCCTTGAGCTAGGGTTTGAGGTAAGCAAGAAAATAACATTTGTTATGTTGTAAACCCTCTAACTTCCCCTTTTGTGAGTATGTTTAGGTTATGAACCATCTTAGGAGTTGTTTTCTATGATGCTTTTGGATTATTTTGGGGTTTTTTGTTGGATTTCTGGAAAAATGGACGAAATTAGCAAATCTGGGCAATTTTGGGGTCCTGCGCCGCAGTGTAGGGATCCTATGCAGCAACGTAAGTCCTTGCCAAGGCGTGGCATGTCCACGCTGCGGCGCGGTCGAGAAGGAGGCTCGGACTAGCCTCGGGTACGCCGAGGCGTAGAAAAGCTACATCGCGGAGAAGGCCTACGCCGCAGCATAACGTTGTTCACAGACATGTGTTTTTGTCATGTTTTGTTATTCCGTTATTCCAAGGACTTGTCTATTGGAGTAATGAGTACCCTATAAATGTATGAAAGGGTCCATTCATGTCAGGCGTAAAGAAAAATTAGATCGCATCTGCCGCTTCATGCCGTGCGGCAAACTTAATGCCCTTGGTGATAAGATAGTGCCCCCAAACACATATAATTGTAGGACTACCTAAGACCGGATATTGAAATGACACTAAGACTCATATGGTGTGCACGTATAGTACTGCACTTCCTTCGATTAGTAAGACGGCACTCGCCTCAAGACATTTAGTACTTCAATACTAATGAGCGACACATTCCTCCGTCGTAAGCGTTTGATTCTACTCGCACGGCACCTCGCACGATCGTACCTTTGGGTACCTTTTGTGTTGTGTCTTACTCATTTCTTATTACTGATTCAAGTAGTCAACGCTATATGATACAAGAGCTTGAATAATGAATAAGAGTTAATAAAATGAATGTACATCGTTCACTCACTGTACCTACTGCAGTACCCCATATGCCAAGTATAAGCTCCGTAGCACCTACAGGTACCTTCGTACAAGTATAAGCTCTGTAACTCCTACGGGAGATCTGAACAAGTATAAGTCTGTTATAAGTACAAGTATGTATAAGTCATATATGAATCATGAAAATTCTAATATCCGCCATCAGACATCAGACATCATATATGCTTACTATAATGAGTGTTAGTGCACTTTACATACGCAGGTCGAGATGTTTCCACTAAGCTGCTAGGGCTTAGTACAGCTTTAATCCGTGTAGGTACGTATGAGGATGTTCACGATCTTCCGCGATACTATCATTAACAAACTAAGAGAGGAGTCCATCGCTGCCAATAGGTTTTGCGTCCGATTATGTAAATGCAATACACGCTTTTGTATATGTATATGTAAATGGACTCAGACTATATGTATTGACTGCACCACTCATGGGTGGTAGTTTATTTTGTATCTTTGCATATGATATTTGATTCATTTATAAGATCAGTTCCACCAATGTCCTAAAAGCAAATAAAGAGTCCTAGTATAGTTTCATGCCCCCTTCATCCGCCTAAGTAGGGGTTGGGGGTGTGACAAGAGATATGAAGTAAGATCATGTATCTAGTGTTGATAGTAAAGAGATTCAATGACTAGAGATATAAACATTTGCCTAGAGCACGGAATCGGGCCATAATGCTCCTCGCTACTCTACTCTCCCCTCATTGATATTCCAGAGGATGTAGTAGTCCATCCTCTACTTATTGAGACGAGAGTTTCCCCCATGTATTGTTGCTTGCTCAATAATTCAAGGTTTGATGATGGTTTGCCATGCAGACGCTTAGGACATTTATCGCCTTATATTCCAACACGATCACGAGGTCACAAACATCTGCTGACAAGAGGGGCCTCAAGAAAATTAGCTACCTATTTTGTGATATGTGGTGAGACATTATATAGACATTCAATAGATGGTATGTTATTATTATGTGTAGACCGAGAGTCGGCTGAGAGCATAATGAGAGATGTTCATGTTGGGATTTGTGGTCCGCATATGGGAGTTCACATGCTGGCACGCAAGATCATGAGATTGGATATTTTTTGTTGACTATGGAAACCGATTACTGCATGTTTGTTCATAAATGTCTAGAATGTCATATGCATTAGGATTTAATTCATGTACCACCATCCGAGTTGCATGCACTTACCTCGCCATGGCCATTTTTTGTATGGGTATCAACATTATTAGAAAGATTTAGCCAAAGTCTTCCAACGGACATGAGTATATCTTTCTTGCCATTGATACCTTACAAAGTGGATAGAGGCAGCTTCGTATGCAAAGTGGACTGCAACTATTGTGGCTAAGTTCATTAAATCTCATATCATTTGCAAATACAAAGTCCCTCACAAGCTAATCTCATATAGAGGTGTGCATTTCAGAGGAGAGGTTGACACTTTGATTAGAGAATATGGCATTCAACACCATAGGTAGTCTGCATACAGACCTTGGACTAATGGAACAACTGAGGCTTCCAATAAGAATATAAATAAGAAATCAAGGAAAATGATTGAGAATTCTCGAGACTGGTCTAAGAAGCTCCCATTTGTACTTTAGGCAAATGACACATTGACTAGAGTCAATCCTTACTCTTTGGTTTATAGCATAGAGGCTATGCTACCTGTTGAAATATAGGTGGAATCTTTAAGAGTAGCATTGGAGCATCATATTTCTAAGGCGGAGTGGGCCTAGTCACAATTTGATCAGCTTGGTCTGCTATGCGAGAGGAGATTGAGGGTTATAGACCATGTTCAGGCTTATAAGAGGAAAATGGCTCACGCTTCAAAAAGTGGGTCAAACCTAGACCACTACAACAAGGGGATTTAATTTTGAGGGCACTTAGAGGATTGATTAGAGACCCTGGAGGGAAGTTTAAACCCACATGGAGCAAGCCCTATATCATACGAGAGTTGACCCCAAAGGAGGCAACATGGTTGATGGACTTAGATGGAAATCGATTCTCAAAGCCTACCAATGTGGATCACGCCAGTCTCTATGCTTTGATACTAGTGGTCAGAGGGGTCGTGATCATTATTTCCACTTGAGCCCGATGTCTTTCACCAGATATGACAGCAGGGTAATCACTGCAAGCCCTTTGAGCCTTGCACGTATATTATGACCTTTCTTTCTTGTTACCTTTCTTACCTTTTCCAACCGCTAGTGAAATCCCTGTCAGATATAGTAATGTTCTAAGAGTCTTATGAGCTTAGGACTTATAGGTCTATTTTCCTCACTCTTGTTGTTATCATCCCTATCTCTCGGTTGTGCTCTATCACCATCACCTATCTTTTTTTCTCCATGTAATTGATGATGCTTGTTTCATTCAATTTGTTACATTAAACTGATGATTCTTCACATTTTAATGTATGAAGTCATATCACCCCTTCAGCCCACCCTTCACTACTGATTTAAAGGATTTTAGCTTCTTGGGAGGTGGCTACAAGTGGCGTATCCACGCTGCTCATTAAGGGTCGGGGAGGGTTCGCCGCTTTCTTTACTGCTTCCATTGAGGCTTGTTTTCTTGATAATTAGAGTGCTTGCTTTCATTTAAAAAAAATAAGAAAAATAAAAAATAAGAAAAACAAAAAAAAAAAAAGGAAAAACGTGTAATAGTATGTATCATACTCCATCAGATATTTATACGAACTTTTGGGGGTCACTCATTGGATGTATTTATCATTAGGGAGTTAGAGGAGATTCTTGTCAGAGCTTTCTTTTATGGGGCCATTTTTGTTTCGGTTTGGGTGGTGAGAGTTTTGTGAGATCCTTACTTCTAAGGATCACTATTACCACCTCATCAAAGGTAAGGAGAGTTCAACCTTCTTGCTATGGTATTTAGATCAATCTCTCAGCTACCATTTCATCCTTAGTGGTAAGACTTTCTTCACCGTGGTTACAGGTTGATCATTCTTATTGTTTCTTGTCTTCTCGTGTTTTAACAATTATCATTCTTCTTACAATTGATCCACCGTTGTATTCCCTTCCTGCATTGATGTTTCCTCCACATCTAGCACCATCTCACATGTGTCCTGATTTCTTATTAGTTTAACCTTTTTAGTCTACTTTATCATTAGATTAGTTACCCTTGAGTCCTTAGCTCGTGAGATTTTGCCACACATTACATCTTGTACACTAGGGTACGAGTTTTATCATTGGGTATTTGAGCCTAGTTTCCCTTCATTTCTTTTACCTTATCACCCCGAGCCTACATTACGGTTTGTGTCATAAGACCACCTGAGGCCATGCGATTAGATTTTAGCTTCGACAACCTTCACTTTGATTGGCATATGAGGTGATCTGCCAATTTAGTCACAATCATGCTTCTTCTATGAGTGACACTCTGATTCATGACAGCCTCGAGCCAAGCCATATCCCGACTCGGGAGCCGGTATTTCCTCGCTCTCTGAGGTTTAACCCTGACCCGGGACCCGGTCACTCTTTTTTCTTTTTTTTTTAACTCATTTTACTATAATCCAAATACAATTACTTTTCTAAACACATTTCAAATACTAAATGAAAATATATATACGTAAATACCACTTTAACATAAAGGGGGCCCACCATTTGATCACAAAACTCTTTTTCATTCGATATGGCATTTCATACCCATTTAGTCCATTTCCCACCTTTATACAATGCGGCATTATTATCCGTTTTCAATATCTAAATATTCACAAAATATAATCATAGTTCAATTTTCATAATAGTGTTTGTACAAAATGAGTCGAATAATTCCATGTATGCATGTGGATTCGAGTTTTTACTTATCCTCCATGGGGTGACTTCGACGATGACTCGATTCACTCACATGATTCAGACTGCTCTCTCGGTACTTGTGCGATGATAAACAACCCACACTAACCATTTTCATGCTTATGATTCTATATGTTCTCTTATATTTCGCCATCACAAATCATAAATTTTTTCTAACCATTGCTTAACCTTTGAATGATCAATGTAATACAATACATATATTCATTTCATATACATTCATTTACGCTTATTGATCATTCCAAATATACAATTTTCATATACAATAAATCATTTTAAAACACAAATCGTATATTTCACAATTTTCTTTACCATTTAATTTTTCCTCTAAACGAATTTAACCTATGCTTTCAAGCAGCATGTGATAATCCGAATCACTAAGTGACGGTCCTCACAATGTGTCGATGAGTAAACATTTTGTTTTATAACACAAGACCATCCCACTGGCTGTTGGATCAAGTTATTAAAAATCAATTCATGAACACTACCGATATTGTCCAGCTGGGCTTCGGATCGGAGTGAGACATCATTACGTTCGTTCACAATATTGCTAATTTGACCCTTATTGGTATACCAATCTATCCTCAACTCGAATTTAACGGTTAACATTCTATTAAGAGTGTTCAAATCATTCATAGCAAAATACAGTATAGTATGTACATTTAAACAAACAATTCATTTTCAATACTCATGCAATTTTTCATATGCAAATCATTTCACAATCAATTCATTCAAATCAATTAAACAAATCAATATGCTTTTCTTATAATCATTTCAGCAATTCAAATCGCTTTTGTAATCCTTCAAACACTTTTGAATTAGAGAGAGAGAAGTGGGAGAATTAAACCAAAGATCATTGCCCTGATTCTTTGGTCTGAATCTCGACCTCAACCTCTAGCTTTTCCTTGTTAACCCTAATCTATCACAACTGACAATTATTTGGGTATTCTAAGGTTTCTATTTAGGTCTTATTTCTACTCGACTCCCTTTCGGTACACTGTTCCTTTCATTTTTCCCCATTTCCTCATTCTTAGACATCTTATCATTATTTTTAAGCATCGATATGCCTCATTTTGACGAATTTTCTAGGTTCAATGGGGTCCAAATTTGGATACACTTATTTCAGGCAGATTTGTTCTTCTAGAAGTCTAGTTTACCCAGAAATTTGAATCAATCAATCAATCAATTCGGATGAGTGATGGCCAAGCTATGGCCTAAATATCGAAACTGCTCCAAACACCAAAACTGTATCAGAACTGAACTAGAATTGACCCAAAAACAGAGCCTCAATTTTGATGAATTTCTAGGTCCAATGGGGTCCAAATTTAGATATACTTATTCATAGATATTTGTTCTCCTAGAAGTCTAGTTTACCTAGAAATTTGAATCACTCAATTCGAATGAGTGATGGCCAAGTTATGTCCTAAATACCGAAACTGCTCCAAACACCAAAATTGTATCAAAACTAAACAAGAATTAACCCAAAAATAGAGCCTCACTTTTGACGAATTTATGGGTCTAATGGGGTCCAAATTTGGATACACTTATGTCAGGGAGATTTGTTCTCCTAAAAGTCTAGTTTACCCATATATTTGAATCACTCAATTCGAATGAGTGATGGACAAGTTATGGCCAAAACAAAAACATGGGTTTTGGGAAAATCTTGACAGCATCTCCCTTAAAAACCCAACATTTCTTTTATACAAAAATTCCTCATTTGAGGACCACAACCAATGAAACAAACAAAAACAACTTAGAGCAACCAATAAAAACACTTTTAGTCAAATTTGGGGTTTCCCCAACCCAAACACAAGAAAATGGGGTTAGGGTTTGGTTTACTTACCTCAAATCTCTTTCAATCTTCTTATTTCTTCTCTCTCTCTCTCTCTCTCTCTCTCTCTCTCTTTCTCTTTCTCTTTGATCACCTAAATCCATGATCCTATGGAG
This sequence comes from Tetrastigma voinierianum, assembly GCA_016808115.1. Classification (NCBI taxonomy): domain Eukaryota; kingdom Viridiplantae; phylum Streptophyta; class Magnoliopsida; order Vitales; family Vitaceae; genus Tetrastigma; species Tetrastigma voinierianum. Next base: position 33,372 of record JAEQBH010005581.1, on the reverse strand, counting down.
AAAATCACCAAGTTCTTCTTCTTCCTCAATTGTACGTGCTCCTAGCTCTCCCTCTCCCCTTTGCCTAAATGTGGGTTATGGCATTCAAAGACCAAAATTGGTCTTTTTGTCCATTACATGACTAAGGCCAGTTTGGCCACACTAATTCATCATTTCTCCTTTTTTTTCCATTTAAAGCTTCATTTCGCTCCTTCATTTATGCTTTCACACTATATTACTCATTTATGAATTCTAGGTCCTCTATTTAACATTTTTACCAAATTTATTTGGCTCCTATAAAATTTCCGAATTTTTATCATTTTTTCGTTTTTAGTCATTTAAACTCTGGAAAAATATAATTTAATTTATTTTACACCCATAACATATTATAATACTGTTAGGGCATTTTCAGGGCATTACACTAATGATATGTGTTTCAAGCTGGTTGTGGGTGCTGATCTTCATTATGGCTGCACTCTTAATGATTGGCTTAGTGGCTCACCAGGTGTTATACTAGGACATACCCCCTCAATTTGGGATTTCCAGCTTCACACCGATTGGTATCAGTTATTGATGTTGACATCACTTGATTCACACTTTTACGCATTGTCAGGCCATATATTGGGACATACCTTCTCTATAGATATGTTTGATGGTTCCTCAATGACCAAAGTTGGGTGTTTGACTTGGTTACTATTGTACCTAAAGGCAACGATCCACCGAGTTTTATATTGGGGCATAACCCTTCATCATTTGAGTTGACGGTTTCTTGTCATTTGGAGTTTGTGCTTTATGTGAATTTCACTCGATCCTTGAGATTCATGCTTTGTTAGGTTATATACTGGGGCATACTCACCCCATTGGATTACCCAAATTGTCATGCCTTTATGAGATTTCATAGTCATCATAGCTATAGACGTTCAGACTTCATCTTTAGATCATTGTTTCAGACATTTAGATTTCGTCTTCATAGTAGTGTTAGATGTTCAAACTTCATCTCCATCACAAATTCAGACATTCAGGCTTCATCTTGTGTCCATTTCAGATGTTCAAACTTCATCTTCATCATCAATATAGATGTTCAAATTTCGTCATCAATTCATTTTAGACTTTTAGACTTCGCCTTTAAGCAATTTCAAATGTTTAGACTTCATGTCCATCACAGTTATAAATGTTCAAATTTCATCTTCAGATCATTTCAGATGTTCAAACATCATCTTTATGATAGTTTCAGATGCTTGGACTTCATCTTAAATACAAACTTAGATGTTCAGATTTCGTCTTTATAGTAGTATCAGATATTCGAACCTCATCTCTAGCTTATTACAACCGTTCAGACTTCGTCTTTGTCACGGTTTCAAATGTTCAGACTTCATCTTCATCATCGATATAAATGTTCAAACTTCATCTTCAATTCATTTTAGAAGTTCAAACTTCATCTTTTTGAAAGTTTAAGATGTTTAGACTTCACCTCCATCACAGTTATAGACATTTAGACTTCGTCTTCATATCATTTCAAATGTTTAGGCATTCTCTTTATGACAATTTCAGATGTTCAAACTTCATCTATAATACAAACTTAGATGTTTCGACTTTGTCTTTATAAGCAGTATCAAATGTTCAGAACTCATCCTCAACTTGTTACAACCGTTCAGACTTCGTCCTTGTCATAGTTTCAGATGTTAAGATTTCATCTTCATCATCGATATAGACGCTTAGACTTTGTCTTTAGTTCATTTTAGACGTTTAGACTTTGTACTTATGACAATTTCAGATGTTCAGACTTCATCTCCATCACAATTATAGACATTGAGGCTTTGTCTTCAGATCATTTTGATAGGCAAGAATGCGTGTATATAAAATAATACGCCTATGTGCGCAAGTGCACGCATCGCCTTAAGTAATATAGTTTAAAAGGTATGTGCATCACCCCACAAGGATTAGGTTACTAAGTACTACAATTGGGATAGTCCTAACTTTATCTAGATGAGAGAATATGATGAAAATTAAAATAAAAACAACTAATAAACTAACATGCAAAGATGTGAAATAAAATGGAAAAGCCTAGGGTTTAGATTTCATTTAGTTAATCATTATATATTATTATCCAATTTACCCCTAATTAAAAATCTAATCGCCTATTAATGGTAGGCCTCACTATTGCCCCTGTGAATCTCTCTTGATGACCCACACCCACTCCTGTGGTTGGCCGATTTTATGACCGTACTCAACCCCAAAACTCTAAAAGCTAATAAACTCGAGAAACCCTAATTATCACACAAAACCCATGAGAATCTCTTGTAAATGGTGAAATGTGATGTCCTAAACATGTCTAATTCAACTCCGACTTCTCAAATCTCGAATTGAACCACAAAGCATATAAATGATAATGAATCATAAATAAGCATGAAGATTAGAATAGGACATTTAATATAAATGTGATAGAACTATCAAATATAAAGCAAATCAGTCTTCAAATACATAAATCGTCACTAAACTACATCTAAAACCCTAGAAAATTAAATTAGTTCATAATGGGGGAAATAAAACCAAAGAAAAGAAGAAAAAAATAAAGTTGTGCCCTAGGGTTAGAAACCCTAGAGGATTATTCAATGCTCTACCGCCTCTGGTTGGAGGTAGCTCCCTTGAATGCCCTAATCATCTTTCTTTTATATCTCCCCGAGCATTGGCTGAATATGGGCTGAATTCAAAGCTGTATATGGGCTTCACATCACGACGTCGCGACGTGCGAGTTCTATTTTGGCTCCTCTTCTCGGCCACATCACGACGTCATGACTCGCACATCGCGACGTGGGTGCAAGCTAACGTCGGCGATTACGGTGTAATAACATTGGCGATGGAGGTTGCAAATCTTCATTTTAACACTTGACTTCAATTCAACCCATCTTAACATCTTTTGCTTTCATTGTCTCTATATGCCTCGGGATTATACCTAAAAGTAACATGGACTAAAAGCGCATTAGAACACTTATTTATATACTAAAACACATATAAAACTAACTAAAATAAGGGGATAAAATGGGTATATTAGATACACATCACATTTCAAACGTTCAGACTTCATCTTTATGACAATTTCAAATGTCCAGACTTCGTCTTCAGTTCTTTTCAAATGTTCAAGCTTCATCTTTATCAAAGCCTCATCTTTGCATATTTGGCATTCAGACCTCCCTTTCATTCCATTCCTCTTCATCTTTATCAAAGCCTCATCTTTCCCTACTTCCATTCCTCTTCTCCACAAGAAAGTTCCAGCCTCCATTGTTGAAGACTTTCTTTGAAAAACTGCTAGAGTACTTAGTTGAAGAGAAGATTTTGATTTCAGTCATCTTGTGGGGTTGGGTTGCATTAGGGTGTTCAGTTTGTGTGGTATAGAGGCTATTTGGAAGAGCATAATTAGTGTTTGAAGAGCAAAAGATGTCACACCTTCCAAGTGTTCGATAAAATTTCCAAGTGACTAGTGATGGCTCCTAAGAAGGGGAAAACCAATTCTAAGGCTACACACCTCCTTCTATCCCACCTCTAAATACGAGCAAGTTTATATCTCGGAGTAATGGGAAGAAAATACGACATCCTCAAAGCAGGCGGTCTTTGTACAAGAGGAGGGGTCTCCCAGAACAACCCTAACTTTCACGCTTTCCTTTACAATCAAAGAAACTGGAAGAAGTTGTGTGAGCATCCTAATATCGGAGTAGCTCCCATAGTGAGCGAATTTCATGCGAATCTCCTGGGATAGGATTGGCTCGACTATTTTTGTGAGGGGAGTTTGGGTACTATTTGATAGTGTGACTATTAACACATTTTTCAAGTTAGAGGATAAGGATTGTGGTGAGTATCAAGCACCCTACCGAGCACTGAACTATGACCTAATTTTGAAGAAATTGACCAAGGGGAAGTTTGAATGGAAGAGAAGCATTTCAAATCAAGTCCAATCATTTATGAGGACTAAACTCACCGAGACCATAAGCCTGCTCTAATTTTTTTCACAAAGCTTATTCCTGAGCTTGGCTATGTGTCTGCTGTACTAAGTAAAGGACAAGGAAATGCTCACGTATGTTGTTACGGAGCGTAATTAAAGCTTAATGTGGGATAGTGATCGAGAACTCCATATTGGAGTCAGTTTATGGGAAGGCAATCACATAGCCATCCCTCATAAAAGTGCCCCCCACCCCCATGATCTCTCTCCCATTCCCCCCTGAAAAAGAAAGACCGTCCTTCTAAGCCCACTACTAATACCACCACTAAGACAGGATAAGAAGAAGTAGAAGAGAATGCATTGGAGTCTATGGACTCATAAGTAAAAAAGAAGCTAAAGAAGGGCACAATCAAAGTGCCTTACAATCTGTCTTAGAGGATCACATAGTTGGCCAAGATCCAATAGAAGAAGTATAAAGACTATAGAAAGAGCAATGCCTAGCTTCATGTGGATAATGACAGGATCATGCGACAGCTTGATGCCATAGCATAGAGGCAGGAGCTCCAAGTCTAATGGCAGTTGCAACACACTCAGTATATGACTCAGATCATGGCCCATTATCATAGCCCGGGCTCTTCATCAACTAGGCCACCGAGTCTTCCTCCACCACTTGAGCTACCAGCTTTGCCACCTACATCCCTACCAGATGATTCAACTTCAGATGTGTGACACCCTAAAATCGGGGTATCCGTTGATCATCTCGTCAACTCAAGGAAATCTATACATCTCGTGATCACGAGACGATACCGAGCAAACGGCCTCGGGGCCCATAAACCAATACTCAAAATAATAATCAACTATATTCTCATAGTTTCCATGCTTGTTCTCCAAAAAGATTTATACATATTTACAAATATTTACTCAAAGCCACATTTCGGCTTTCTTCTCAAAAGCTACCTCTACTGAGTGTCGTCTCCCTGGATAGTCTCTCACCAAAGGTCCCACGACGGCAAAGCCCAAAGAGAAATTTTCCTACAAGGCTCCCACCTAAAATGCATATGCAATGGCATATCAAATAAATCAATCACATTCCATACAATTATTTACTATTATATGAAATGTCTATATCATGCATGATGCAACCCTCATGCTCACTAATCTAAGTCCCAATCGACTTCACACTGAATGCCAAGTGTGAATAAAACCACTATACACCATGACTAAACCATTGTGAGACCCCTCCAATTTTATTTATCAAATTCTTCTTTTTCCTTCTTTTGTGGCCACTTGATTCGGGCTACACCACAGATCGTCATAGCCTTTTCAACATTTTCAACGAACTTGATCGCCTGATTCATGTCTAATCAGTGGAATAAGATTGACTTTCTAAATTTAGGGGATTCACCCCAACTTGCTCCGCCCAAAACATGTAATTTATCATTTTGATCATTTACACACTCGTGAATCTCTACCTTGGACTTTGTCCCATTTTTCCTCGAGTTCACGACCCATTTACCAACACTGGTAAATAAACCATACCCTACACCCACACCCGACTGGACGCAATGTAACCGTGCATATGTAATGCATGATGTCAATGCATTTTTCTCATGTTACATGCATGAATAAGCAATACATGAAACATTTACACACCGTGGACAATTATAATTGATACATATAATCTACCTCCATGCAAACCATATTAATACATCAAATAGCATGCATCAATGACTTTCTCCACACACAATCGATGTTATTCACTCAAGCCATAACACATACCTAGGTCTCAAACTTTGGACCGTCCAACAGCAGCACTTCACCGTTCTTCACAAGTGTGAACCAATTTGGTTCCAAGCATTATTATTACCACAACAACAACCACAACACCTAGAAACGGTTTCTAATAAAACTCCTAACTCCTACAAGCCTGATCAGGTGAAACCGATCATGAAAATCCACACTCCTTGTAATCCCAAAGCTTGAACCAATTTACATGGCTCCCAAGGAGCAACCCCTACCATTATAAAGCCTTAAGGCTAAAAGTAAACCAAGTAGGAAAATATCCTACCTCTTGGAGTTTGTCGAAACTCCAACTTTTTGGTGTCCACAGCGTGCACCAACTTTAGTCCTCGAACAGTCGAACTGCGATCGCCCGAAAGCCGGAAAAATCCTTCCTTTCTCTTTCCTCCTTTCTCCTTTTCCTCCCTTTTCTCTCTACGAACTGTTTCCTCTTGGTTCCTTCTTTTCTTTCCTTTCTCTCTTTCCTCTTTTTTGCTTTTCTATTCTTTTTCTTTTCCCATCTCATTTTCCTTTCATTTTCCTCATTTTCTTCTCCTTGGTCATTTTCTCCCTTGGAGCAAATCCACTCATTCTAATGAAAAGGAGGAAAATTCTCCTCCCATTTCTCCTCAAACCAAAGGGGTGGCTATCACTTTCCCATCTTTATTTCCTTATTTCTTAAATCCTCTTTATGACATCATCATTACATGGCTCAATGTGAGCCATGGGATTCATTTCCCACACATGGCTAATTGTGAGCCATTCTTTCCATGCCAAGTGTCACTCTCTTATGGTGCCATGTGGCATCTCCCAACCTTGCCATGTGTCATTCGACACCCCACGCCCTCGAAAACGTGGAAACCCGAACACCTCGTGTAATCCAACGAATTCGATGTGGTAGCTAAATTCTCATGAGACGATTTCAAATAAGAAGTCCGTTTCTGGCTATCCGAGATCTAGAAAATTCTCGGATTTCATCCGAAATTACTATTTTACCCTTTATCCAAAATCTTGGATTTTCTGGGGTTTCACAAGATGATGACAGGTTTACAATAGTGAGGATTTATGTCTCTATTTCATTTGCATCGAGGCGAGGGTTTTAATCTTGTGGGATATGGTTTTCCCATTTTGGACATGGGATTTCACTATATTTAACCCTTATTTCTCTATCTCCTTTTCTTTGTCTTGGATATAATTTGAGATTATTGTGACGCTTCTAACCCGGCCAATTCAAGGGGTGTCAAGCAAGGGTGTCACACTTCGTGACTAGGACTCTTTAACCTTTTTTTTCTCGTGAGCCGATAATTTTGTCCCTCGTTCATTCATATGCACACTTGTAATAACAAAATTCTTTTACATATTATTATACATACCACCATAAGGCATTCATTATACTCTATACACATATACTGTGAGTCCCTTTACTCTCAGATTCATTACAATTTCACTATTACAAAATCCATGACATATAAACTTAGATTATGGAACAAATATGGAGCACCTATCTCGAGATGGCTCAGGCCGATGCGGATGTCCCGTCCTCTATCCTTGTCTTCAAGCTTTCAGCCTACACTGATTAAAAACCCGTGCATGTTTTACGCTTTATGGAAAACATATACATGGATGACCAATAACATTGATCGTCGCAATCTTATTCAAATGCTTTCATTGTCTTTTACCTGTTTCTAGTCTTTTTCATCTTTCAATTCTATGACTTATTACATTCTATGTACTTATGTACTATTACATATATCATTTCTTATCCTGTACCTATATCATGTCTCCTTTCATGTAGTGGCTACACGCCCATGCTATGCTATTCATTTCTTTAAATGATATTGTTTTATCATATATTTTTTAGCGATCTTATATTGTCATATACTTTACATTTAAGGTTCATTCGACTATAGAATTGACATTCACTAATGCATTCGAGAGGGAATCTCCATCATGTTTGTCATTATCTTGTACTTTTTATATACTATATTTTTCCTATGATTTCTATATACTGTGCTTTCTCTATATATCAGATATCTATATTATCTGTCAGATACATTTCGTGTCATTGACACTTTATTTCCTTGTACTTGTATATCGGGTTGGTATACTTTTCTCTTTCATATATTACAAATTTGTTCATATATTTTTCATGTAATTGTACTTTGTACTTTCCATATACTACACATATACAATTCCTTTGTCTTTTCATATACTTTCATGTATTATGTAATTTTCTATATACTGTCATATTCTTTCATATATCACATCTTGTACTTTACTTCTTATTCGTAATCAGATAAGACTATCATCGTATAGCAAGAAGTATGCTTCTCATATCATTTCATATATTCTATACATTTCATTTGCATATACTTGTCATTTTCTTTTAGGTTTCATGTCCACAAATACCTTAGAAGTGGATACTTCGAAATAACCGTATGTACTGAAGGTACATCATTGGGTAATGTGATAATGATCTCTATATGTGTATGTACCCGGTTGTACTACCACCTGTGACGAGACAATGATCTCTATTTGTATGACTCCAAATGGGGCCGCTATAACATCCAACCGGGATCTATGTCATCGACTCCAAACGGCCCTCGACATATCCGTGAAATCGCATACACAAACTATATCCTATAGGCATGTCTATCTATCCCTCTACTAGGTTCTGGGGCTGCATAATCCATGTGTATTTATGTTCAAGATATATCTCATATTCCTGAATAATTATTGTTAGTCTGCAATCATATGCGTATATTTACAACTATATATTGCATCCGTGGCATTTTTCATATATCTTTTGAACTTCAATTCACTATATTCATAATTTTTACTCATACTCAGAATTATTTTCCTATCATTTGTGCATTTCTAGCATGTGTTGTCTAATCGTATACTTCCTAATCTGTATTTTATCATATATCTATTTCACATATTCCTATATTCAAAATTATTCATCTATTCATATCATATCATATATTCATATATATTCTATTCTTATCTAATTTATATCCTTTTAACACAATCAGATCAAGCCAATCCAGCCCAATATTTCAATATTCACCCCAAAAATCTCGACTAAATCACACCTACTTATTCCTATTCCTAAACAACCTATGTCATTACATGGCTTTTATGGTAAAAATATTCCAAGTAGGGAAAATTCTCACTCGTAGTAGTTTGGACGAAACTCAAGATTTTGGTACCACGTAGCCATGCATGCTTGGATCAACTTTGTCTCTGGTCCACCTTCACCGACAATCGAACGTCAGAGATCGAGAGAGTACCAAAACTTAGGATTTTCCCACCCTTACTTGAATTCTCGAAATCCCGTATTGCACTCACGCCTAGCCCCTCATCGAGTAGATGAACTGCTCTGGCTCGACGAATCTACAAATTGAAACCCATATATCGAAGAGAGAAGCGAATAAAATAAAAAATAAAATAAATCTCTCACGCTCAACTCTCTCTCACGTTTCCTTATTCGTCTGAGACCAAATTTTTTTTCTTTTTTATTCTTATTTTATTTTATTATTATTATTCTTATTTGGATCCATAGCTCATATTATTTCATTCGGATCCGTTTTTGCCTCGAAAATTTTTATTTCTTTTCAGTTCACTTTATTTTAAATGAACTTAGCCCACGTTTCATTTTCTCGACTCTCCGAGATTTTCGTAGAAAATTTCATCCCCGGGTCATCAGCTTAATTTATCACCCGTAAAATCAGTCATTCGACTGTCTTAGAATTTGACTCCAAACTTTTCTGGTCACTAGATTTCACAGACGAATTCAATCCACAGAAATTGCTTTCCACATCCGAGACCTGTAGAATTTTTAGGCTTCCCTTGCCATTTTAAATTTACTTATTCTTGTTTTTTTTAAGTTTCTCTTATTTGCATTCTAAATCCTTTCCTTCTTCTTCTATTTACACAATAATTTCTTAATTCCTCTTGAGATATATGCTCTCTCTTATATTATGACATCCGGTCCTCAAGGGTGAATTACCACTTTACCCTTGATTTTAGTACTAATTCTAGGTCTCTCTATGATTTTTCAAAAATTCAATTTAGCTCTATTACACCCTAACATCCGAAACTCAAGCACGGTATATTTCGGGGTGTTACAATTATACTTCTTTCTCATATCTCCTTCTCAGGAACTTTGGAATTGAAATCATTGGTTTGTTCATTTAGTCAGGTGTTTTATTAGTTGATTTTTTTGGTTTGAGATTTTTGTTTAGTTATGCTTTGTTTATTTTGGTATATATGATGCATCCTTAGATCAAGTTTTGTCACACTTTCATGCTTATGGTATGCTATCTTTTGACATTACCGATCTATCATGTCTAGTCATCAATTGTTTAAAATGTTTGGAAAGTATTGAGCTACCAATTAGTTTACTCAATTCTGATCTTCGGTGCATTTTAAAATTCATAAAAATTGTACTTGAAAAAATTCTCAAAATATTTTGAAAAGTTTTGCTTTGCTTGTTGATTTTATCCGATAAGAATGATGTCTATGATCAATAATGATTGAACCTTTCTTTTTATATGAAGAAAACTAGAGATAGTTATGCTTTAAAAAATAATGGTTTGACCATTGATTTGTAGACTTAGCCAAAGGTTCTTCCCACTTAGAGCACAAGTCACACTACCTTGTTTGGTCAATATTGCTTGGTTTAAAGAAGAATACCATCTATTTTGAACTCATAAAACTCTAGAACTTGTTCGGGTATCATTTGAGGTGAAATCATAGGCAACACAACAATTAGGAAATGATATAGGTCATCCTAGGATTAGTTGAGCCTTATGTGCATTGATTCATAGTCACCCAAATTAGACCTTAAGCCTTAAGGATATTCGCAAGAATGGATATCATATTTTGAGACAACAAACGAGCATAACTAAAAAGGAGTTTTGGTTCATCGATCCACATATACTAAGAAAATCTTAAAGAGCTTTTATATGGATAAAGCACACCCTTTAAGTTCTCTAATGGTTGTCCGTTCACTTAACGTGAAAAAGGACCCATTTCGTCCTTATGGAAAGGGTAAAGAATTACTTGGTCCTGAAGTACCATATATTAGTGTCATTGTTGCACTTATATATCTTGCTAACTCTACTCACCCAGATATTAAAGGTCTATCAATTTATTAACCTAAAGATACCCTCAAGCCCAACCTGTAAAGACATTGAAATGGCATCAAGCATATATATTGTTACCCTCCAATGACCAACTAATATGGTCTATTTCACTCAAAAAAGAAATCAAAGCAACAATTTCTAGATATGCAGAGATATGTGGATACCAACCACATAAATCATATCATGCCAGGTTATTTTGTTCAATTGTAGTCCAAGCTATAATTTCATGGAGATCTTTTAAGTAGACAATGGTGGCAACATCATCGAATCATTAAAAAATTATAGCTATTCACAAAGTGAGTCGTGAATGTATATGGCTAAGATCAATTATTTAACATATCCAAGAATCATGAGGGACTCCTCTCTATTAAAGTTGATCCAACAATACATTTGAAGATAATGATGAATGCATTACACATATCAAAGGAAGTTATACCAAAGGAGAAAGAGCTAAACATTTCAAAGTTCTTTGTACACATGAACTCTAGAAAAGTGGCAAAATTAATGTTCAACAAATAATTCTGGCACACTACAAGATTTATTTACTAAGTCATTGCTAACCTCAACAAGAAGCTTGAATGTGCCAATCGGTTGACAAATGACACAGAGGGAATAAGATTATGACATGATGTTAGTATACTATATTATTTTTGTCCAGGCTTTGTCCCATTGAGTTTTATTGGCAAGGTTTTTAATTAGACAGTCCCAACAAACTAAGAGTAATCAACAACATCATATGAATATTGTACTCTTTTTCCTTCATTCATCATAGTGTTTTTCCATTGAATTTTACTAGCAAGGTTTTAATGAGGTATATTCTTTATGGTGGTCATTAAAGGGGGAGTGTTGTAAATGAAGAGTTTCACTTCATGTGGTGAATGATCACATTAAAAACTCCTACTCATTTAAGATGCATGAACTCATTAATCCACCCTTGCATTCACTTTGTACTTGTGTACATATATTACCTTCATCAAATCCATAATGAGAAGTACTTGAAGGCCATATGGGAAAGCCTATAAAAGGATCTCCATCTCTGAATGAAGAACACACCTCTTAGAAAGTAACTTCTTCTATTCCTCATTCTCTCTTCTCCCTTCATTATTTATATTTTGATATATATATATATATATATATATATATATATATATATATATATATATATATAAACAAAGAGTGAGAACTTACATCTCTTTATGTTTTAGCTCTTTCTATAATATTTTCACAACACATTATTAGCACGAGTTTGCTTTGAAGGTAATTTCATAACCCTATCTTCAAGTTATTTCGATTTTACATATTCATAATTATAGTTGATTTTGCTTATAAGCCAAAATCCATATTGCTATTTGTCAAAATAAATTCTATTACTATATCATACATCAAAGATTGTTGATAATGTCAAATATCACAAAACTTAAGTTTGTGGCACTCAATATTATTGGAAATAACTATCTATCTTGGATCCTTTGACAACTGATAAATCTAATCTGATAGTCATCAAAGAAGGAAATCAAGCATCTCTATAAGATCACACAAAAGCATTGATTTTCCTTCGGCACCATCTCCATGAGGATTTAAAAAGTGAATACTTTACATTGAAGGACCACCCCCTCTCACTCTATGGAATGAGTCGAAGGGAAGATATAACCGTCAGAAAACTATGATTCTCCTAAAATCTTGATATGACTGGATGCCTATGCAAGATTTCAAAACAGTCAATGAATGCCACTTCACATTATTTAAAATCAGCTCCCAATTGAAGCTATGCGGAGAGAAAGTCACAGTAGAAGACATGCAAGAAAAAACGTTCACCACATTTCATCCCTCGAATGTGCTCATATAGCAGCAATATCGAGAGTATAGATTTACAAAATACTCTAAATTGATATCATGTCTTCTTGTTGCACAAAATAATGAGCTTTTGATGAGAAATCACCAATTCTGTCCAACTGGATCCGAACTATTCTTCAAGGAAATTTGATATCGCTCAAACCCATGGACCTCGAACAGGACGTGTCATGGGCCGTATCGCGAAGGAATTTACGATACCATGAACCTATGCAGTGATCATTTGCAAATCCCAAAAAGGAAAACCTCATGGAACCACCAAAGGTGGAATAATACCGAGTTGAAACAAGAAAATCGGAAGTATATACAAAATACACCTTCCAAGGCCCATAAGAATAATTGTCATAGATGTAGTATGAAAGGGTATTGGTCGCGTACTTGTCGTACGCCCCAACCTTTGGTCTATCTCTACCAAGCATCAATCAAAGAAAAGGGAAAAGAGATAGAAATGAACTTTAATGACAAAAATTAGCTAGACTTAACTTACTATGATATTGATTTCTTTGGAGGCCTTTTAGTAAAAACAAAACTTAATTATTTGATGAATGATGAAAATACTGCTACTAAATGATGCTTCTTATATCAAAAAATAAATAAAATATCATTTTGTCATTAAATCTATTACATTGCTATTTATATTATCTATAGTTTTTATTAGTTTTATCTGAAATCCATGTGTTGTTAATTTGAAGACGAATGAGGATGATGTATGTCTTGCTAACTATGCAATCACACAAACAATTCTTCAAGATAAAAGATACTTTTTAGATTTGATATTAACAAATGCCAATATAAGTACCATATCTAGTACTACAAACTTAATTGAAGGCTCCGAAAGAGCAAACATAATGCTACCAAATGGAACTAGGTTCCATATCAATGATGCTTTATATTCTAGCAAATTCACAATGAATTTGCTCAGCTTTAAAGATATACTTAGAAATAGATATCACATTGAAACCATGAATGAATGTAGTAAAGAATGTCTTTACATTACCTCTTTTGTTTCTGGTAAGAAACTTATTTTTTAAAAACTCTCAACCTTCTCCTCTGGATTATACCATACGACTATGAAGCCTATCGAGTCATACGTTGTCATGAATCAGAAATTCAATGACCCAAAGACTTTTGTTCTTTGGCACGATATGTTGGGTTACCCTAGGTCCTCAATGATGTGAAGAATCATTGAACACTCACATAGGCATCCATTAAAAAACTAGAAGATTCTTTTGCCTAATGAATACCCATTTTCTACTTAGAAAGAATACATGGAGACATATGTGGAACTATCCATCCACCATGTGGACCTTTTTCGTTACTTTTTGTCTTCTTTCACAAGAACGCTTGCCTTTTTTTACTAGACTCTTGCACAAATGATCAAATTATACTCTAGTTTACTGATTATCCCATCATGACTATCAGAGTTGATAATGTCAAGGAGTTTACCTCCCAAACATTTATTGACTATTGCATGTTAGTTTGAATAAATGTTGAGCATCATGTTACTCATACTCACACCTAAAATGGTTTAGTAGAGCTCCTCATCAAACGTCTTCAATTAATAGCTCGACCACTGCTAATGAAAACCAAATTTTTGTCTTTTGCATGGGGACATGCTATAATTGCATGGTGAAATCTCGGTTCGTATTAGACCAACAACTTACCATGAATACTCCCCTTTACAACATGTACTTGGTAAACAACCAAATATTTCTCATTTACGAATCTTTGGTTGTGTAATTTATGTAACAATTACACCCACCAACGCACTAAAATGGGTCCCCAATGAAGACTTAGGATTTATGTAGGTTTTGACTCTCTGTCTATCATAAGATACCTTGAACCCTTAATAAGAAATGTTTTTACAGCTCGCTTTGTAGCTTATCATTTTAATGAGAGTATATTACCACCATTAGAGGAGAAAAGTCAGTTCCAAAAGAAATGCAACGAGAAATTGTTTTGAATTTAATCTACAATGCGTCTCATTTTTGATTCTGAAATGCATCACCGGAACTAGAATTTCAAATGATCATTACTCTACAAAATTCAGAATCGATCACCGATGCATTTATTGATACAAAGAAAGTGACAAAGTCACATATCCCAACTGCAAATGCTCTAGTATGGATTGATGTCCCTAAAGAAAAATTAGCAAATGAGTCTCAAATAAGCTTGAGGTGTGGGAGACTTATTGGTGGCTCAAAAGACATAACTACATGGAAAACGAGAACACAAAGAAAAATCGGTGCCCCTAAAGAAGCAAATATTAAACAAAAGGCCCCAATAAAGGTAAATATATATATATATATATATATATAAAAGGCCCCAATAGAGGCATACAATGAACAAGAGACCCCTGAAAAGGCACATGTGCTTGAAATTTTTTAGATCTCAATGAGTTATGTAAACAAGAGATATAAATGGGATCGAAATGATATTGTTATCAATAGTATTTTGCCTTCCAAGTGGCCTTAAACATCATAAGAAACGATGAGGATCCCGAATCACAAAATGTGGAAGAATGTCAACATAGAAATGAATGGCCACAATGGAAAAAGCTATGTAGACATAATTAAACTTGTTGATGAGACAACAAGTTTTTGGACCCATTGTCAAAACACTTAAAAGGCTGCGTAAAGCTCAAGGACTACGTGTATGGGTATCCGCACGAAAAATGCAATAAAAACAATGCAATCATAAGATATATAGCGTGATTGGTAGCACAAAGTTTCTCGTAGAGACCTGGTATTGACTATGAGGAAACATATTCTCCTATTATGGACGTAATTACTTTTCACTTTTTAATAAGCTTAGCAGTCTCTGAGGGACTAGATATGCGTCTCATGGATGTCATCACAGCTTATCTATATGGATCCATATATAATGACATATACATGAAAATCCCTGAAGAATTTAAATTGTTTGAAGCAAAGAAAAAGATTGTGCATGCTCAATCAAATCACAACGATTCTTATATGGATTGAAGCAATTCAATTTATTGTGGTGAATTCATTTTAGCTAGTATTTATCAAAAGAAGGTATACAAATAACCCTATATACCCATGCATCTTTATCATAAAATTAAAAACCCGATTTGTGATTACTACTGTATATGTTGATGATTTAAATCTTGTTGGGACTCTTGAAGAGCTCATAAGAAGAACAAAATATTTGAAAAAGGAATTTGAGATGAAAGATTTTAGGAAAACAAGATTTTTTTTCTCGACCTATAGATTGAGCATTTCCCTACTGGATTTTGGTTCACCAATCAGTATATACTAAGAAAATCTTAAAGCACTTTTATATGGATAAAGCACACCCTTTAAGTTCTCTAATGGTTGTTTGTTCACTTAACGTGAAAAATGACCCATTTCGCCCTTGTGAAAAGGGTGAATAATTACTTAGTCCTAAAGTAACATATCTTAGTGTCATCAGGCACTTATGGGAGTCTTCGCTAACTCGTACTCAGGCCCATATTGTGTTTTTCCATCAATCATTAGCCAAGGCGCTCTCTCGCTCCAACCTAAAGACATTGGAATGGTATTAAGCATATATTGCGCTACCTCCAAGGAACAACCGATATGGATCTATTTTACTCAAAGGAATCAAAACAAAAACTGCTCGCATATGCAGATGTAGGATACCTTTGAGATCCACATAAAGCCAAATCACAAACATGGTATGTGTTTAATTGTAATGAAATTGCTATTTCATGGAGATCTTTTAAGCAAACAATGGTGGCAACATCATCGAATCATTTAGAAATTTGAGCAATTCACAAAGTGAGTTGTAAATGTATATGGCTAAGATCGATGATTCAACATATCCAAGAATCATGTGGACTCCCCTCTATCAAAGCCGGTCCGACAACGCTATTTGAAGATAATGTTGTATGCATTGCATCGATAAAAAAAGGTTATATCAAAGGAAATAGAATTAAACACATTTCCCCAAAGTTCTTTTATACACATGAACTTCAGAAGAGTGGCAAGATTGATGTTCAGCAAATAAGCTCAAGTCATAATCTAGCATATTTATTCATGAAGTCATTGCTAACCTCAACATTCAAGAAGCTAGTACATAAGATTGGAATGTGTTAACTTAAGGACATTGACATAAGGAGGAGTATGTTTATGACATGATGTTAGTGTAATATACGCTTTTTCCCTTCATCTAGGTTTTGTCCCACTTGGTTTTATTAACAAGGTAGTCCTAACAAACTAAGAGCAATCAACAATATCATAAGAATATTGTACTTTTTTTCCTTCATTAGGTTTTCCCACTGGGTTTTACTAGCAAGGTTTTAATGAAGCATATTCTTTATGATGGTCATTAAAGAAGGGGTGATGTAAATGAAAAGTTTCATTTCATGTGGTGAATGACCACATTGAAACTCACTTATTTGAGATGCATGAACTCTCATTAACCCATCCTTGCATTCTCTTTGTAATTTGTGTATCATGTTATTACCTTCATTACTCAACCATAAGGAGGAGTAATTGAAGACCATATGGAAAGCCTATAAAAGGACTTCTATCTCTTGAATGAAAAACACACCCGAGAAAGGAACTTCTCCCATTCTCATATTCCTCTCTTTATTCTATCTCTATCTCTCATTACTTCTATTTTCCATTTTATTATTATGCTTGGTAGAGATCGACTAAATATTTGGGCATACAATAGGTACGAGACCAATGCCCTTTCATACCACATCTATGACAATTATTACCATGGGCCTTAAAAGGTGTATTTTGTATATATGTCACATTTTATTGTTTCACCTCGATATTATTTCATTTTTGGAAATTCCATGAGGTTTTCCTTTTCTATGAATTTGAATGGTTACTACCATGAGTTCCATGGCATCGGAAATTCCTTCCACAACCGTGACCACGTCAAAGGGTTTGGGACGATATTGCATTCACTTCAGGGAACGGTTTGAATCTAGTTGGATGGGACTGGTGATTTCTCATCAAAAGCTTATTATTTTTCTTAGCAACAAGAAGACATGATACCAATTCAAAGTCTATAGTAAATTCCATACCTCTCACACCAAGCCGTTGGAGCAAATATTCGAGGCATGAAATGTAGAACGTTTTTTTCTAGCATGTCTTCTTTGTGACTTTCTCTCGTATAGCTTTTCTCTGAATCGGGAGCTGATTTTAAATAATGAAGAGTTGTATTAACTAACTATTTTAAAATCTGCAATCTTAAAGTCTTCATCTAGTCATATCAAGCTGGATAATCATAGTTTTCTCAAGATCATATTTTCCATTCAACTCATTCATAGAGTGAGGGGGTCCTTTACTGTAAAGTATTCATTTTTTAAATCATGAGATAAGCCAAAGAACAACTTGCTTTACGTCGATTATGCAGCATGCTTCGATTTCTGATGGCAGCTCCAAGATTCATAGTATCAAGATGTATTTCAGCATCAAAGATCCAAGATAGGTAGTTCTTTCCCTGCATCTGAGAAAATAAACTCAAGTTTTGTGATTTGACATTGTCAAATAATCTTTGATATACAGATATAGTATTGAAATTGATTTAAAAATAAATATAGATTTGAACCCCTTATACAAACCAAGTATAATTTAATATGCAAAATCGAAAAACCTTCAAGATAGGGTTAGGGAATTACCTTCATAGCAAACTCGTACTAATAACGTGTTGTAAAAATATTATAAAAAAACGAAAACTTAAAAGAGAAGTAAGTTCTCCTCTTTGTTTATATATATCAAAAGAGAAGTAATGAGAAAGAGATAGAGAAAGAGAGAGTGAGATAGAGTAGAGAGAACGAGAATGTGGAGAAGTTCCTTTCTCGGGTTTGTTCTTCATTCAAGAGATGGAAGTCCTTTTATAGGCTTATAGGCCTTCAATTACTCCTCACTATGGTTGAGTAACAGAAGGTGGCTAACATAATACAAAATTACAAAGAAACAAGGGTGAGTTAACAGAGTTCATGCATCTAAATAAGTGATTTTTAATGGTGGTCATTCAATACGTGAAATGAAACACTTCATTACATAAGATTCTTTATTCGTTTATTTATTATCTTCTTATTCATGTTTAGTTTAAGAATAATTATTTTAATGAATCATTATCATGTTTTAGTTTATCTACTTCAATAATTTTTGTTCATGCATTCGATAAATTAATAATGTGTAAAAAAAAAAAAGTTAGTCCACGTGCTTGTCCATCAATTTGATTCATAGTTCCTGACTGCTTTATATAAGTTCGCTTGAATTATAAGTGGTATGTGCCGATATTATTAATGTTTTTGGCTTGTATTGGTTTAAACTAATTTAATTATTCATAGATTAAATTCATGCTCATTTAGGTATATTTAGCTAAAGAACGATCTCCATTAAGGGATGCACAATATGTGAATTTTGACTCTCAAAATCACACTCAAGGGGTTGTTCTTCTCAAGAACATGTCTAAAACCTCTTAAGAATATCAATACAACTTTTGTCTATCTCTTTTTTTCTCAGGTTTCTCGCATTAAAGGTTCCTTTATATGAGAACCCTAGGGTGCGGGAAATGTCCAAAGAGCCCTCACTTAGAGACATGTTAGCTATATGATCCCATGTAAATTTTCAGCTGCACCCTCAAGTATAAACCATGAACATGCTCAAGCCTTCCAATCATATCTAAATGTACCCTTTAGTTCTCAGGATTCCACAAATCCCGTGACGGTCCATTTCACTAAATGTGCTTCCCTTATATTTGGATCTCATCCAAATCTATTTTATATCAACCCCACACACTTCTAAGTGTGTGACCCATTAGGTTCCCGGTTATGTTTGCCACTTGATTCAACTATTGAATCTAAGCAAGTCATGAGTAGTATCTAGTAAAACATCATGACCCCCATTTGACCGAAGAGTTAGTGGTTTGATTGTCAACCCTTCCATAGACAATTATTGTGCAATTTGTCCTTTCACCAACCTATACCCCACTTGGTTCATAGCATGGACTAAATGTAGCTCCCACTAAACTAACTATGTCACATCTAGCCCAAGTAATTTTAATTCTTATCCCCGAGACTCACTACTCATCAATCATGTCATTGAAGACTCTCTTAATGACATTTCCACTCTAGCCAAAGATTCCTAAGTAATGATCTTGACAAAAGGCCATGTGTATACCCACCTTCTATCGTGGAGTGTGAATCATTTGTCATACTCAATTACCTTCGAATACCTCAAGTTGTACCCAATGAGAGACCTCTGAGAGGGCAACAGGGAATGAAGTCAATGTACAGGATCAACATCCAAGATATCATTGAGCACCTCAAGTCTAAGGATACTTGCACCATTGCTATGATGAGACTATCATCTACATTTGAATAAATAATCCATACGATTGTCTCATAGCAGGTGTCCGATGTACTTAGCTACTCTTAGCAAGTCTCTACATGTTAATTATAATCAACTCATGACTACAGTTTATAAAATCCACTACTTGATTCAATCAAGAAGTATAACATGGATTGGTTTGTCCATATCAACAATGTCCAGTCTTGTTAATCCTATGACTAGGGATAATTTAGATGCTAACATAATTTAGATGCACATGACAAGAATCTTATTATCATGATCTCATCATGCTATGTTACGTATCATGGACTTCATTAATTCGATTAAAGATCGATATCAATTCAACGCATGAATATCAAAAGAATGAAGAAGCCTTTTAAAAATAAAAGCATACAATAAGTGCTAAAGGTGATTTGCCTTTACAACACTTCACTAACACTACTATGGTGGAATAGTTTGTCTGCAACCTTAATGTCTCTCTTTCTCATCGTCGCCCTCAGGATTTCGTCATGGTTGATTGACAGGATTAATTGATGATTGAAGAGCATATCGATAGCGAAGTTTGATCAAATGCTTGAATAACGCAATTTGGTTGTGGCTTTAGGTTCACGGTCATCACTACATCGTCAGTTCTAGTTCTCGCTACAAGTCACAAAGATCTAGGTTTCCCTCTAGAGTAACTCCGTTGGGATAGAGACTGTGTAATTTAGGGTATTTTAGATTGCGATCCAGTTGTTTTGGTTGGTTTTTCTCACAAGGAGGGGTGATTTTTGGCTATTCTTAGCCTAAAATCACCCTTCTACATCTTTTTTTTTCCTTTGTTTATCAATCAAGTGATCGTTCCAACAAATCTCTGTTTAATTTTGTTTTTTCGTGTTTTCGTCGTTGTCTTATTGCGGGGTATTGTTTGTGTTGGATTTTGCTAGCTTATTACAATGAGTACTAGTGTTTTGGGTTATAGGATTGTCAAGGTCGTCAGAGACATCAAATCAAACCAGGGTGGACATAATGTTGCAAAATTGGAATCTTATAAGTTATAGTCATCATAAAATTTTCAAATGTATAGACTTTATGCTAAGTCATTGTGTTAGTGTTATTAACCTGGATGTTTTTCCATCTTTTAGAGTTGTTAGCAAATTTGATTTTATGTCTCAATCAAATGTATTGCTAGTTTGAATAAGTGAAATTTCTATTTCAAAAATATGTGCTAGTTCTTTTTACGTTTCTCCTAAATTTTATTTAATCTAGTATGTTTATTAGGGAGCGTTTGTTTTTTTACTGAATGCTGAATATAACTTTTATTTAGTTGAATGTTGAATAAGGCTTAATAATATTAAGAGGTAAATCATTTGTTTTTCTATCAAGTATTAAGTTGTTTGCTTTTTATATACTTAAAATCAACATCTTAAATATATTAACGTCAATACTTTTTTGTATAATGATGATATAACTTTATTATTATAAATATTTGGTTTTTTTTCAAAGAATATAAATATTTGGTTAAAGACCTTAAATAACTCAAAATATGTAAAACTACTCATTTCTATATTTTTTTTTTCTCGAAGAATGACTCATAATGGAAAAAAAATGTCATTCTCTATTTCAAGTAATTACAAATATCTTTGAAAAGAAAGTTTTTTTTTTTATAAGAAAACAATGAGGGTATTTTTGTAAAAATAAGATAAAAATTAATGAATAATTAGATTTAAATTTAATTTTAAAAGGTCTTTAATGAAATCACCTTATTATTATGATAAAATAAAATTATTTCTGTATAATATATGTATAACATATTAACATATATACAAAAATTAAAATGATAAAATTATTATGATAAATAATTTATATTATTATCATTTACAAAATACTTATTTTATATATATATATATATATATATATATATATATATATATATATATATATATATATATATATAAAATTAATAATTTAAAAATAATATCGATGAAACCAAAATTAAAATATTTTGAAAATTTTTATGTGGATTTTAAAAGATTTTGTATAGATTTTAAAATATAGTTTTTTTTAGATAGAATGCAATAGAAACAAAGACAAGGAACGGGTTACCTACTCTTAACGGTCAAAGCAAGCCCTTTCATTCTGAATTAAAGAATTCATAAGGAATCAAATCTCCCCAGGTAGGATTCGAACCTACGACTCGCTAGGTTAACAACACTACTCTACCACTAAGTTATCGAGGAACAACCCGGATATTAGATCTCATAGAAGCCCACCTCCCGTTCTCAACCCATAATCAATATGAGCTCGAAGCTTCCTTCGTAACTCCCAGAACTTCTTCGTAGTGGCTCCGTTCCATGCCTCATTTCATAGGGAATCTCAAAGTTGCTCTATTTCATTATATTTCATCCATATCTCAATTCCATTCATTCAATATACCTTTGGTATCATTGACATAAGGGATGTCGTTTCTAGTCTATCTATTTTTATATATGGAAAGTTAAAAAATCATCATATAATAATTCAGAAATTACTTTGCTTTTTCTATTGATAAGAAAATTTAGAAATTTAAAAATAAGTTATCAAAAAATGAAAAAACAAACGTATAAAGTCTGAAAGCATTTTGCTTTCAGAAAAAAGCAAAAAAAAAAAAAAACGCCAAATTTAATCCTAAATTTTATTTTAATCTAATTTCCTATTGTTGTTTAGATCGGTAAAATTGTAGGATGACAAAATTATTAAAGTTGATCGACGATGTCTTTTTCAACCTAACCGGGCCGAGAGTGCTGGGTCGCCGGGTTGACCAAACCACTCGATACCGAACCGTAGGACGCCGGGTCGTTGGGATGGGGTAGAGCCGCCGCAATGTCGACCACGTGCCCGGATGCAAGACGCTCCCCGCAAGAAGAACCGTATGAAGAAGGGCCTACGAGGGCTTCATCGGGCCGTCCGATGCCTAAGTCGATTCGAGAGAAAATAGAGAATGTTTGCATTGCTTAGTATTGGCGCATCTTCAGCTGGTGGACGACCTTTGTATTTATAGTGGATATTCATCCACTGGATGACACTAGAGTCCTTTCTCGCTGGGGGTATGTTTCCTCATGGTATTAACCTGGGATGCTAGTGATGGGATTAGTCAAAGGAGTTTATTTGGAATAATCCTCCTTCTTTATTGGAGAATGTCCAACTGATGGTCTTCTATTGCTTTTTCTTCCCTTTATAATAGGACTCGATTAGACGAGTAGGATATCTTTTAGGGAATATTCTATCTTCTGTTATTGGAAGGATATGGGTTGACTGGCCGAGTATGGGCCTCCTTATTTTTCCAAATCCATGTTTTGGGCCTAATGAGCCGAGCCTGCTTCTCGGGGCTGCTATGGAAGGACACAAGTGGGCAAGGACCCCATTGTTCTATCTGGCCATATGGACATTTGGTCCAATTCCTATACCCCCATCGCCGTCTGTACCAAGGTACGCACCGCAAGGGCCGTGATTAATCCCGCGACTCGCATTCCACGTGTCCGCTTGATGGATTGATTAACCTCGACCACATACATGGTGTGCGTTAATGATGGCTCTTCGTAGTTTCGCTCTTATTTTTCATACCTTTGTTTTCCTTTGCTTCGTCGACTCCCGCTTTGAATTCCTCCGGCCTTATAACTTCCCACTTTTGTCTTTATATTTCGTGTTCTTGTATTTCGTCTGATTTTCCTCCGTCCTGCTTAGTGTTGGGTCCTTTCTCAAGGTTTCTCTTATTCCCCTCTCATTCCCGCCCTTCAAGGCTTCCGCCTCTTCGTGACTCTTTTTCATTGCATCGACGAGGCTCTAGGTTTGGTCAGTTCCTGATTTGCTATAATGCTTACTATGTCATGGGTCCAAGTCGCTCTTCTTCTTTGCATCGGCGATGACTCTTCGCCGGGCGCCGGCCCGAGTAGGCTAGGATGTTCCCGCTCGCTCGATCCCCGCCACCTCAAATGCTCCCGAGGCGCCCTTCCTTCGGGGTAAGGGTAAAAGAAAATAACTGACATATCCGAAGGGGCCTGATTACCTCGTGTCCTGCTTATATCGCATGTCGTGAATGTGGGACCTAGTAAGGTTGGTCCTTCATACGAGTTTATCTTCGCTGAACGATATCGGGCTCCCCGGTGTCCGACATGGTCCCCGATGTTTCACTTTATGCCGCTCCGCGCCTGCAGGTCTGCTTGTCGCTTTGATAATCCGCCTTCGCTTTCCCTTGCATCCCTTCATAAAAAGCGGGTTCCCGCAACACTCAACATCCGCCTTCCCAACCGCTCCTAATGGTTGGGGTATTTTGGTAGGTTTATTAACCTTTTTTAGGGATAGAGGGCTTGGCGTCCCTAGCGTGGCTCTGCTCCTTCATCTTTTTAACCCAACGGCCACTACCGAGGGTTTTATTTATTTCTCCAGACGCTCTGGGGCCCCTCAGGTGATCTCGGACCTTCCTTCTTCACGTGCCGCGGAAGCGGGCGTATATTTCTTTGTCACGGCCCAACCGGGAGTACGATTCTCCGATAGGACGACACTCGTGCCTGACGACGTACAGAGCACCCCCCGATGTAACCTTCGCGGCGTATTCAGACATACGGTTTTGATTTCGTCTAAAGACGATCGAATACTTCGACCTTAGCTTTCATGTTTCCTGTGTGCTCGCTCGAATCTTTAGTGACGGCACAATGTCAGAGTTTCCAGCGTTAACGAAATGCTCGCCGTTCCATGCCAGGCTGATAAAGCCTGACATTCCTAGTCTGCCTAGCTCGATGCCCGCACGCCTCCGCTCAGGCCTCCGCCTCCTTCCGCCCCGGGAGTTTCTTCTCGGGGCCTATCACGCCTCCTCCAGTGGGAGAAATTTTAGTTCATCTGGGGCATGCCAAGCCCCGGCGCAAAGGAAAAACCCGAGCCTCTGAGAAGACCTACGGCTCCGCCAAGGTTCAAATCGGGGTGTCTCCTCTTCTCCTATTCGAGAATCGAGCAGTATCGCGCCCTCGGGTCGGGGTCTGACCTGGCACGTTCTCCTTCTCCTCGCTTAAGAGCCGAGCTGCATCACCCTGCCCTTCTCCCGCCCCAGAACCTGAGCAAAGGCCGGGCCACTCCCGATTCGACCTCGTTGTCTCCCAAGCCTATCGTAAAGGCAAAGGGTTCTTCTTGCGTGCACCACCACACGACTCCGCCCGCTATAATCAGAGTGGAATCCGCTTCCGAGCCAATGCCAAGTCACCTCCTGGATGGCGGGCCGTGGAGAAAGAAATCA
Source organism: Tetrastigma voinierianum (assembly GCA_016808115.1). Taxonomy (NCBI): domain Eukaryota; kingdom Viridiplantae; phylum Streptophyta; class Magnoliopsida; order Vitales; family Vitaceae; genus Tetrastigma; species Tetrastigma voinierianum. The sequence goes on along the minus strand of JAEQBH010005581.1, from coordinate 8,112 downwards.
ACAAAGAGTCAGGCAGTCAAGGAGCCTTTCGGCTTAACTCGGCTCGCTAGTGCCATTTCGCCCATCCTCCCTGCGAGTCCGACGCCGAGGTCGAAAGGGTTGCCGGTTGACGAAGCCCTGGCTTTATCTTTTCAGGGGGTTGCCTTGGTAAGTCTATAGTCGTTCTTACTTCCTTGTTGGTTTGTACGTACGCCGATTGCTGATACGCAGCCATCACTGAGCCAAGGGCCCGCCGATAAGGCTAAATTAAATGAAAAACATGTGAAGATCGCCCGTGATGAGTAAGGCGAAGGTGGCTTCCTTACTTCCGAGCGGGCCGAGCCGCTAGGAGCGAGCGCAAAGATATGATCAAGAGATAGAGCGGCTTAAGTCGATCTCAAGCACACTCACGCCGTGCTCTGCAAAAATAGAGAAGACGAGTCCTGAGTACCTAATACGCCAGTGGTGAGCCGAGGCTCGTGGTGAGCTCCAGGTTGCGCAAAATGATTTGGTCGAGGCCGGGAGGGGTCAAGTCCGGCCGTAGTGAACTTTAACCGGTTAGGAGGAACTCACGCCTCCGGGCGAGCAGCTGATCTTCTGTGGAGCTACGTGCGCAGCACAGATTTAAACAAGGCGAAAACAACTCGAAATCGTCACGCGAGGCTTTAGAGGGCAAGGTGTCAGCTGAGACCGCCGTCGTGAGTCCTCCGAAGTCAGAATTTATCAAGACTACCGAGCCAGGAATGTAGCGCTCGCGCACGATCTTCACGCAAGTCGTACATTTCGCCGTCAGAGGGACGAGGTTATCGACATCATGAGACCGGAGCCGGCGCTCGCAATTTCGGGTGGCTCGCTTCAACGGAGGGTCGCTCACGCGCATCGTGATCCGATTTTCGACTTTGACCTCCCAAGTGACAGGGGAGGCTGAGGAGTCTTCCCAAGCATCGAACTATTCTAAGAGCCCGGTGCTCTCGCGAGGCCCCTTCATTCTTCACTGCCCGATGCTCACCTGTGGCTCATCTCGCTACCCGTGCCCATTGCTCTTCCTTTTTTTTTTTTTTTTTTTTTGTCGGGCTCTGGGCCCCAGACTGCATGGTAGTCGCTTTTGATAAACACTCATTTTTTGGAAATTTGTGTTCTTGCCAAGACATCCTTATTCTTTTCCTCGAATCAGATAACTCGAATTGAAGGTCTCAATCTGGGATCGCATCGTTGAGATTTTGTATATTATTCTGCTTGAACTGGCTTGGTTCCCCAACTAAGTGGTTGGAGTAGGGCTGTTGGGAAGAAACTCGTCAGGTAGACTGTTGTAAGAGCTCGTCCATGTAAATAATAGGAGCTCGGCAAGTGTAGTCAAGCCAGGGGAGGAGCTCACAGTGATCACAGAAGAGCTGGTCCATATAAATAATAGGAGTCACATAGCCAGCTGGGAGGAGCTCGTCAGTAGACTGTTGTAAGAGTCATTCATGTAAATAATAGGAGCTCAAGCCGTAGGCTGCTGGAGGAGTTTGTCGCAAACCACTTAAGAGCTCGCCCATGTAAAGAATGGGGTTCGCCAGTGAGCTGCTGGGAGAGCCTGGTCGTGCAGAACTATCAAGAGCTCACTGGCAGCTACCAAGAGCTCGTCAGAGGAGCTACCGGGAAGAGCTCGCCAGTAGATCAAGAAGAGCTCGGCCCATAACACAGACGCCATGAGAGCCGTTGGAGGCTTCGCCAGTAGCGCTATCGGGAAGAGCTCACGTAGATATCGGGAAGAGTCAGCCAGCATCGTTGTAAGAGCTCAGTCCATGTAAATACAGAGCTCGTCAAGTGTAGCCGTTTCGAGGAGCTCGCCGTGCAGAGCTATCAGGGAAGAGGCTTCGACAGCAGAGCACCAGGCGCTTCAGTGTAATGTCAGGAAGAGCTGCATCTTGCAAATAATAGGAGCTCAAGTAGAATCGCTTCGGGAAGAGTCACGTGAGCTATTGAAGAGCTCAGTAGCTATCGGGAAGAGCTCGCCAGTAGATCACAAGAGCTCGGTCCATGTAAATAATAGGAGCTCGGGGTCAAGCAAGAGCCTCTGCTTGAGGAGCCTGCCAGCAGAGCTATCAAGAGCTCGTCAGGTAGAGCTAACAAAGAGCCTGGCCGTAGATCACAAGAGCTCGTCCATGGTAAATAATAGAAGCTCACAAGTAGAGATGTTCGGGAGTGAGCTCAGTAGAGCTACTGAAGAGCTCGTCAGCAGATCGTCAGGTAAAGAGGTCATCCATGTAAATAATAGGAGCTCACAAGGTAGGGCCGTTGATGAGCCCATCAGTGGGATACCGGGAAGAGTCACGTAGAGCTATCGTGAGCCTCACAGTAGATCACAAAGCTCGCCATGGCACAGATTGTTGGCAGAGTCGTTAAAGAGTCGCCAGTGTAGCTATCGGGAAGAGCTCGCCGTGTAGAACAACAGTAGGAGCTCGCCCATGGCTGATGGGGAAGAGTCGGCCAAAATGAGAGATCGCCTCGCGCCGCGGCCTTTGGTGGGCGTTTCAAGCCAATGGCAGCCGTAGTCGGTCGGCCTGGACTTCGAGGCGCTGCGGGCCTGTGCGCAGTGCAGTAAGGGCTCGTCAAAGTGAGCAACTGGGCTCCTGGCGCTGTGGCCCTGGTGGCGTTCAAGTCGAATGGCGATGTAGCCTGAGCCGGTCTCGACCCTTTGAAAGGCGCCGTGGCTGTGCAGAGGTAGGAGCTCGCCAAAGTGAGCAATGGGCTCCCGGCGCCGGTGGCCTCGTGGCGCCTGCCGAATGGCGATGTAGCCCGAGCCGGTCCGACTCGAGGCGCCGTGGGCTCGTGCGTAGCAGGAGTCACAAAGTGAGCAACCGGTCTCGAGTCGCGGGCCTTGCAAACGAACTAAATTCCTCGCATGATTTTCGCAAGAGCCAGAACAAAACCGCCGCGATTTTTCAGCAGCATGGTTTGGCGAATCAATCACGCGCGGTCTCAGGTGCGGGACGAATCATCATTAATGCTGATTTATGGAGAATTTGGAACGATTGCGTGAGTTTTCCAATGCTTCGGCTTCTTTATAAATGGTGGTTTTGTTGCCTATGTGTCCTATGCTTCGAGATTCTCCTGCTAAGGTGAATGGAGTTCGGGACGGGACGGATGCTCGATGTTCTAATGCCTCGTCAGCCTCCGACGCCTCTGGGACCAAATTCTTTTCCGGGTCTCCGCGGAGCTGTGTTTTTCCCTTAGCCTTCCTTTATAGATCGTTGTTGTCTCCTAGCTTTTGGCCAGGATTTCCTGGGAGGGGGCTGCATCTTTGTGCCGCACTGCTTTCTTTTTCTCTTTATCTTCTTCCTCCTCCTTTCTACCTCTCCTCCCCTCTTTTCTTTTCTCTTCTTTTTCTCTGGCCAGCCTTCTCTATCCGCTTCTTCTTTATCTGCTTTCTTCTCTCGTCCCCATCTTTTTTCCTTTCTTTTCCTTACTCATATTCCTCTTTTTTTTCTTTTTTTTAAACCCCTTCCTTCCTTCTTCTTATTATGTCTTTCTCCTCAGTCCCCCCCCTTTTTTTTTTTTTTTCGAGAGAATTGCCTGTGACTGAGGGCTGGAAGATGTAATAGGATAACTGTTCACTGTAACTGAATACATTCATCAAATAAAGAGAGACTTTTTATGTCCATGAACTTTCCCATTGCGTATTTTTCTGTTATATATCCGAACTGCTTCGAGACAACCTAATCAATTCAACCAAAGGTGCGCCCAACCCACACACATGAGAATCGATAAGGCTTTATTTAATATTACAAACCGATGCCCACTGCAAAACGCTAAGATGCCCTCCAGATCACATGGCAAAATTTTCCGTTCGAGCTCATAATTGCCTCGGGTCCGACGACTCGTATGATATACAGACCTTCCCGGCTTGGGGCCTAACTTTCCATGCGTGATTCTTTCTGCCATATATTTTTAGACCAAACTCGGCATGTAACTCGGGCTTGACTTTCTGGTTGTAATACCCGGGTTGTCTTCCTTGATACTCTCCTCGCACAAATGCTGAACCTGCTCGCTTCATTCAGGAGTTCTAAGTTCGTGACGTTAGGCCTCGTCATTGTGCTCCTCTGATGCTAACTCGACTCTAGGAGATTTTATTCTGACCTCAACTGCCACGCCCGTGCCAAAGGCTGGGCAACGGGGTCTCCGAGTCGTCACTGTAAGTCGTCCCAGAGTCTATTAATAATTCTGGGAGGCATTCTACCCAACTCCCTTTGCTGGGTCCTCCACCTTGGTCTTCAGCACTTGGTGGGTTCCGATGGTGACTTCAAATCATCTCGTCGACCGAGGGTGCGCCGGGTGAGGAGTAATAATTTTAATCCCGAGCCTCAAGACAAAACCCTCGACTCCGTGTCTGTTTAACCTGCTTTCCATTATCCTGGCTACCGTGGCTCTCGGGGATGCCAAACCAGATGATAATGTGGCACAAACAACTGGCGTGATTTTTTGCCTGTAATTGTGGCTAAAGGCCCTGGGCTTTCGCCCATTTGGTGAAATAGTCCATCGCGACAATTATGAATTCCCAGATCGCCCTCGCTCGACGTAAGGTGGGTCCCAATATGTCCAAAACCCCATCACGAAAAGTATTGTGGGCTGGTGATTGATGTTATGGCTCACGGAGGCGCGATACTCTTGGCGTGCTCCCGCGCATTCGCATTTCGACTAGGCCTACGCATCTTTAAGTATCAGAGTAAGCAAGATCCTCAGCCTCCAAAACTTTCCGCTAACGTGCGGGTCTGATGTGATTCCCGCATATGCCCGTACTTTCAGCACACACTCAGGTCTCTCCGCGATGCATCTTAGGAAAGGTGTGAGAACTCGTCAGAGGTGGCTCGCCTATTTGCAACTGAAGACCTCACTCTATCTTAGTCGCTTCGCCTACCGGAAGGGTTCCACATTGATATAATCCCAATGGGGTCCATCCAAATAAGACTGATTTTTTACCGCGACCATCATGTCTAAGGATCGACAGAGGGTTCCGCCTGCATTCGACAGGTCGACCTACCGATCTTCCCAGCTAGGCTAGTTTCCCAAGGTGTCACGGAGTTCTCTATCTGGGGTACGGCCTGAATTGAACCAAAGACAAACTTCTTTAATAAATCACTGAATCTTTGGAGATACAGAACCATCGCCTTGCTGGGCCTCAGATGTATCTCTCGACTGTCTCGACCACCAAATTGAGTCATCAGAGACCTCTAGTCGGGTCGAATTTAATGACGGGCGAGGCCGGAGCCGCTATGACTCCGCCCATACTCGGCCATTTGAAAGCAGCGTGGAACCCAAACCCGAGCCGTATTCACGCTCCATTCCTTTCCGGCGAGTCGACTGCTCGCCTCCGCCCCCTATGCGCTTGAGGCTCCATCTACGAGAGTTTCCATATCTGAGGTCGTCTCCGAACGGTCGTTCGGGCCGAGCTTCCATCTGAGCGAATCTCCATGACGGCCTGGCCAAGACCCGTCCCTTTATAGCGCTTTTCTGGCTTTATACCCGATGTCGAATCCACTAGCTCTATGGCTCCACTTCATCAACCTTCCTGAGACTTCGTTCAGGTAATACCGCTTCATTGGATACCTGTCAACTCTGCCGTGAGTCTGAAGTGTGGACAGTTTTCGGTCACACCGCACTGCATCAATTTTCCATTCTGAACCTCTCCTCCGCCCCTCGCGGAGTATTCGTATCAGTAATAAACTGGGTCTTTGGACTCGCTCTTTGTTCGACGATCTTGCCTTTGGTCGAAAAGCAGTCGATGCGACTAAGTACAAAGTGAGGTTCTCCTTGCTGAGGACTTCTTAGAGAATGGGAGGAGAACTCAGTGCGTTTTAATCTGTGAATGTACCTCCCGACCACCGTCCCAGATTCGAAGAGCTTTCTTGAACTTGGAAGAAAGGTGGCATTTATCACTGCTCTGGATACGAAATGACAAAATTTTATGTCCTTCTGTCGGTCATTGGACTTCCTTTATTCTGAAGTGACTGTGCATGTCGATCAATGTCTTTATTTTTGTGCAGTTCGCTTCAATTCCTGCGTGAAGTTGTATGAAACCCGAAATTTTCAGGGTGACACAGAAGGCGCATTTCTTTGGGTTCGAAGCTTCATGTTATAATTCTTCGGGATCTGGGAGCAGCCTCGGAGGAGGTGGCGTCATGGAGATCGGATTTGGTGGACTTTACGAGCATGTCGTCTATGTATACCTCCATTGTTGTACCTATCTGCTTTTGGAACATCTAGTTCACTAATCTCTAGTAGGTCGCCCTGTTCTTGAGCCCCAAAGCGACGTGCACATATGATGGGTTCCTTTGTGCGGTGTGAAGCGAAGGTGCTCACGATCATCGGGGTCCATGCTTATCTGGTTGTAACCGGAAAATGCATCCATAAAACTGAGAAGTTCGTGGCCCGTCGTGGCGTCCACGATGAGGTCGATTCTTGGTAAAGGCTTCGGGCATGCTTTGTTTATGTCCGTGAAGTCGATCGAGTCATGCCGCAAGTGGCTTCTTGTGAGTACAGCAGTAACTAGCCACTCGGGGTGTTCTACCCTCTCTTATCGCTCTGCTTGGAGGAGCTTCTTGAGCATCCTCCTCATTTATGAAACTCACGCGCCTTTAGTGCGAAGGAAGCCTGCGTTTTGTGATCGGTTTGGAAGGAGGGGTTTGGTGTTCGATACGTGAGTGATCATTGTAGGGTCGATTCCTCCCATATGCGATTGCTTCCATCGAAAACATCTACGTGCGCCTCGGGCGGGTAGGGGAGGTTTGAGTCATCGCTAATTGATCCGTGCTCCAGCGCGGGTGTTAGGGTCTTCATCTAAGCGATCTTGAAACCAATTCCTGCGGGGTTCGGGTCAGTGAGTACCTCATCACGCATGTCGAGCTACCGATCTATACTGTGGCTGTCGGCCAAGCTCTTTGTTTCATGGAGAGTTTGTGTAGCACTCCACAGCCACCGTTGATCCTCGGACCATCAGAGCTCATTCACTGTTGGAAATTTGATTATCATGGTATCACCCAGGGAGATGGATTTTATTGCGTTGAGGAGGGTCGCCTAAGCGGTATATTATAGGTGACAGGCGTCACTATAAGGAACCTTCTTTATTAGGTCGTTGCACAGCCGGTGTTCTCGAGGTCGACACCGGTTAGATGACAACGGTAATACCTTCTCTCCACGAAAATCCGCGAATGTGCGTGCTGGCGAGTCCCAGCTTCTCTTCCAATACCCACACATTTATCGAAGGGTGTGAAGATGATGTCGGCCGAATTCAATATCGATTAAAACAGATGAACCGTTGTATTGGCCTGGTGCGCAACTACCGGCGGTCGTCATGAGTCTTGGCACCCTTCCGGATCCCGGTCGAGGCGTGATGGTAGTGTCGGTCAGCGGCCCGATTTAGATGCCTTGTATTTCCCATGTCCTGGCGGAGTCTTGTACTGCGTGGGTGGGCTTTTCGGTAGAACTAGATTCTCCTCCTCCGGCAAATCCTCCCGAGATCACATGGATTTCTCCAGGGGTTCTTTGGTCTTCCCGAATAGTTACTGCTTAGGGTGGTTGCTGGCCGAAGTCGGGTTGTGGTTCTGGGCACGACTTTGGGTTGGTCCCGGAGCTTGGTTCCCTGGAGATAAACCTTGAAAGTTATCGCGTTATCAAGTATTCTATTTCTTCTTGGTTGTATCACGGTTATTAAATGCGATGCCCGTAGTCCTGTGGAACTTCCTTGATACTTGGTGTTATCCCTCGTCGCGGGGTCTGATTTCATCTGGGTCGGCCATCTCAGGAATTGCTCGTTTCGCACTTCATGTAGGACTTGTGATACTGAGGCCGTTAGTGGAGTGAAGCGTTGGGACGGGTAATGTCATCGTCCTTCGGTTTGTGAGTGGGCTGACGGTCTGGACTCGCCTTTGGGGATCGTTCTGATCCTGGGCCCAAAGTTTCCCTCTGACCGTCTTGTCTCTTGGGCTCGGAGTCGCGTCGGTCTATCGTGAGTCCCTTTCTCTTTGCGGGCGGAGGCTCTCCTTCTTTGATATGAGGGCCTCATCTTAGTTTATGTACTTTTACACGCTGGCGGGACCTCGGCCGTGCTAGCAGGGTTCTTCGAGATAGAGAACATCGGGTCCTTTGATTATG
>JAEQBH010005580.1:0-120445 GCA_016808115.1 Tetrastigma voinierianum | reverse complement strand
AAAACTCAACAAAACACGAACATAGGTCAGGGATTAAACCAAACCTCGACCCGGTCAGAGGCTGGCAAGCAGTTAGAAAATCATGTCGAGCGTCGAAAACAATCACGGTCGATCGGTGTCAGAAAAGCGATCTAGTAGGTTATGTTGTCCAAAATTCCTAAAAATTTCTACACTTAGTCCCAAAAATTTGGGACTAAAATTTATGGCCTCTAAGAAAAACCCCAAGCCATTAAATGACCTTTAGGTTAGAAATAACCCAAGTAGAAAAATTCTCTACCTCATAGAGTTTGAAGAAACTCTAAGGCCCTGTTTAGTAGGTGAAAATTTTGTTTCTGATTGGCTTTTGGCAGGAAGCGCGTTTGGTTACGAGAATAAGGCAGCCGAATTTTGGCAGAAAAATAGATTCACTTGACACTGACATTTTATATATGAATCGAACAGGTGGCGTGCTCGGCGTTTCCGAGGGTAAAATTGATCGAATTGACCGAAATGGGGTTGAAAATGAAAACGTATTTTCAACCAAATTAGTGCGGCGCGTATTTTAATGGCCAAAGATTAGAATCGTTGAAAATTTTCGTATTACGAATTTTTGGATAAGAGTTGAAAATTTTTGTGAAGGAAGCCCCAAACGGGCGCTGGATTTTGGCTATCCAAATGTCTGCGTAGCTACCGATGTGTGTGGATCGGCTGCGCACTGCTTCCGATGAAAACTACGATCGATTTCCATAGATCTTAAAAAGAAATGAAATTTTTTTTTCCTTTCTCTCTCTCTTCTCCTTCTCACACCCATCCTACTCGTTTCCTCTTTCCTTCCCTTTTTACTTCTTTTTTTCTTTTATATGTCCATCTTTTGATGGTTAATTTCTTCAAATGATTTATTTATTTTTTATTCGATTTATTTTAAATGAATTTAGGCACAAATCATTCTAGCATGAAGATTTTTATAAAATCTAGCGTCGCAATGTCACAATGACTTATCATTGACTTCGTAAAAATTTACCAATTGTCACCATGATTGACGAGAAATTCTGCTTACGGTCATTTAGGTACACCTGAAGATGAATTTAGCAGTACGCGATCCCGGCGTTCGTTATCAAGAATATCCCATAAAAAATTTTTAAGCTTTTAACCCGTTCTGATAGTATTATTTTATCATTTTTTTTGAAAATTAGTGAATTTTTTTGGGTTTAACACTTTCACCTTGTTGATGGGATGTAGCTTTTGCCAATTTTGTTGAATCCATCCCCTCTATCCGGTTGATTCATACCCAGGCGGTGTTGACTCGATTTAGAAAATCGTCCCTTGATGTGAAATCTTTAAACAATCCACTATTCTGTGTCTGTGTGTCTGGATGGAAGGTCATGATCGGTATACCATTTCCGTTGTTTTATCAACCCTCTGTCATTAGGGTAATCATTATTCTTCGATTTTTTATTATTCTTGGGTTCTTGCTCGATCATTTTATTCGGTGTGATTGTGGTTGTTTGGATCATCTCCGTCATAAGATATGTGCGGCTCATTGAGCATTATCTGATTTGTAGGATTTTTCTAATCGTTGAATGTCTGTTTAAAAAAAAACTAGATTGTGACTCATGGTACTCATCATCTTCTAAGGTGGCGCATAGTGTAAAAATAGTATTATATATAAGTTTTTCATGATCAATAATATTTTATCAATAAGTATGTTTTAGAAAATGTTTTCAACAGGAGCAAGTGATAATCCACGACATTTAACATTTAATTAAATAAGAATACATTCGAAAAGCTTTTGAGGTCATCCCTATTTTTTTAATACATGGATGGAGTCAATGATTAAAGTCAACTACGGACTTTTTAAATTATTACATCGATTTTCAAGTTCCTATTATTTTTTCAAATATTGTTTTTTCTTTCTTTTTTTTATGTTGAATAATGTAAGGTGTGTAATATCATTTGTGATAACGTTCGGAGAAATTGAGAAAAATTTTAAATTTAAATTTTTAAATCAATAGATGATAGAATTTATTCTCCCATAATATTATAATAAGTGATACATTAATTATACAGTTGTCGGAAAATGAGAAATAATATCATAAAAAAACTTCCAATCCAAGAAAAAGGTAGGTGGGATGTTATTAGTCACTGAAAATTGGGATAAATTCAAATTTCAATCCTTTTCTTTGGACTTTAGAAAGTACTGCTTCATAGTGAAAGGGAAATGCGTAAGAATGAAAATTATATATATATACTGCTATATATATATATATATATACTATATGCCTCTGCTATATATATATATGCTCCTTTCTTTCTCATATATATATATATGTGTGTGTGTGTGTGTGTGTGAAAAAAAAGGTATAGATGATTTAAGAGGGATTCACATTCAAGTAAGTTCTATCCACATCCATCTATAATAGATGGACCCTTTTAAACTATTATTGATATCCTCTCCAAGAATATATATTGTTGGGAAAACATTTTCTTAAAATTGTTTTTGAAAAATAGTTTTCAAAGTTATTTACTGTAATGCTCTCTATAATAAAATTTTGTTTAAGAACTTAAAAGGCATGTTTTGTTCATGTTTTTTAACATTACTTTTAAGAACAGATTTTAAAAAATACAAAGAATATCATTTTGGTGTTTTCTAAATTTACTCATTGTTATTAGAATTTAGTGTTTTTTTTACTCTTCATATTTTTTCAGAATAAAACATGTTTTTTGTGTTCTTATTTTTTTAAAACAAAAAAAACTTCCTAAATAGGAAGTAAATGGGTTTAACTATTTTTGTATAAAAAATTTCTAATGCCTTATATTTTGAATATAATTTTATTTATTATTTTTTGATAGCCGTGTTCAGGCTGGGTTTATTTACCATATGTCGTGAAATATCTTAAAATTAATAGTAGATAGCTTGATGACCCTATGGGGCTTGAGCAATTTGGCCGTGAGGCAAACGCAGAGCTACCTCTCAAAAATTTTTAAAATTTTGGTGATATCAAAAATAGGACAAAAATTTTCTTGAGAATGCTGCCAAAAAATAGGATATTAATTTTTACAGTGTGAACTACACAGGTAAGGTCGGTTCCTATATGTTGATGATAGCTACAAGTCCTAAACAGTAAACACAATTATCAAAAGAATGCATTGTGGACCAATAAATCCTTGGATCCATCAACAGTCTTTAATTCATCCTCTTTGAAACCCAACAGCCAACATCAGATTCAACTTAATAAACATTCTTATTTTTCTAACCAGATCAAAATAGGCAATAATAATTGTTCTAAAGCCACCATGATGAGTGCCCAATAATCTAGTATTCTGTAAAATTAATTAAGACATTTAATTTGATGCAATATTTGTTGATAATTATCTTCTAGATCAAATGAAAAGTAATGCTTCATATTTATAGTCATATTAATGCCCCACATGGATGGATTCCCTTTAGGGGTGTTTTTCCATCACTTTACCTTCATAAGGAAATTTTCCAGGAAAATCTTATATCTAAATATTTGAGTATCATGCTCAAATGTGATAAATTCCAACTATTTCCACATGGGTTTCCCACTTAAAGTTGATGCCAAAGTAGGTCTTTGAATTTCAGAAGTAAACTTTTAATATTGTGGATGAATGGAATCTTCTTAATATTGTTTGGGTGGGTGATGAGAAGTTTCATCAATAATTTAAAATATTAATATTTCTTTATTCATGAAAAAGGCTATTAAGGTTAGTATCGTCACATTCAATATTGTCTTCCCTTTTTTGAAGGTATTGATTGCTTAGTGCCAAGACACTTTATTGAAAAGGATCAATACTTTTTAATTTCTATAAGGTTTTTGATTACTTAATATCCAAACAAATTATTAAAAAGTACGTATGCTTCTAAGAGGAACTTTGATTTAGTCATTAGAATTAGACACCTCACAACTAAAAAAATTAATTACATTTTCCAATTTACCTTTTGAAAAGCGTAATCTTGATTACATTACGAGACTAAGTAAGTAAGAACGTAGAAACTCGGTTTCAAACTTTTTAAGAATTCAAACAGTAAATGCTTCTAGCCCCTTTGCTGGACATTCTATTAGTAAAGGGCACAGTGAAATATAATTATGAAAAGATTGGAAGATTTCGCAGTGTAAATTTCCAAGTTTTTTTTTCAAAAAAACATATAAAAATGTCATTTATTTCCTATATTTGCATTGTTTCTTAAAAGAATGGGTTATTATTATCGAACATATAGGTGAGATGATTGGAGTCTGCTACAATAACTTGTAAGGTATGCCGGTCGAATCTTTATGAATACGGTTACGTGTTTTTATGATAGAGTTTTTTGTTAAAAGCGCCGTGCGATTAATGACTTTACGTGATTTGTGAAAAAAATTATTTTGTAAGAGCCAAAAAGCATGTTTGTCAAACGCATAAAAACTTCAATGAAGAGTTAAATTTAAATGCAGATTTTAAAGGATTAACAATCAAATAAGCGCTACGTATTATTGCGAAAACTATTCTATTTTCATAATACAACTATAACACAAATATAATAACAAATTAATAGTTTATGGCTGAGCAAATAAGAAAAAAATATTAGAGTGAGGATTACATTCATAAACAACTTTTGTATTTCTCATTTATTAAGTATATGATTGAAAACTCATATTATTGTAGATGGAGGAAAATAAATTTCTATGGGGATTAGAAAAAAACTTTTATTATATAATAAGAGGTTTGGACCCACATTTTAGGCATCAATAAGGAACCATGTGATGATCACCAACAATGTAAAAGTCTCAATTATTAAAGGCTTCCCTTCTAAATATCTATTTGAATTGGCTAGTAGTATTTTTAGAGCTCTTTATTGGTGTTGAGGATTTTTATGGAATCCCCTTTCATTTGAGTAAAAGTGGCTTAAAGACAAAAGGAATAATTTACTCTAGTTTTGTTGGGTTGTGAAAATTTGGAAAAAAAAAAAAAAGAAGAAGAAGAAGAAAAAAAAGTCATAAAAAAATATTTAAAGTTAATAAATTATTTTTATTTGTTTTTCAGACTTATTTTTATTTCTATTATTATATTAGAGGAATTTAAAATATTAGAGGAAGATTACTTGGAAGGGAATTAGGGCACACAATTTTTACTATCATATTTTTTTTTATCAATTTTAATTATATTTCATCTCTTATTTTTATTGTAAATGAAATATGAGAATTCTCTCTTTTAAATAAGTAATAAAAAAAATTATACATGGGATAAATTTTAATTTTTTTATAAAGATGGATTTTTATAGTACTTAGACTTTTTAGTTATAATATAGTAAATTATTTTAAAAAATTTTAAATTACATTTAAATTAGTGAATAATTTAAATATGATAATATAAAAAATACATAAGATAAGAAAGAAAATGGATAAGCCATATTCGATTGGTTGCACTTTTTGTGACTTGGGCATCATAGAAATTTTTTAATTTAATAGCAATTACATCAGTGGATGTCACTTTCTTTCCCCCTCATCTTTTTCATCCACTGAATTTGCTTTTTAATAAAAGTTTCAACAACTTTTTTTCATGATATTTTTTTCGTACAAAAAATAAAAATAAGAAAAATGATGAATTACATTAAAAGAAAACTAAAATGAAGCGTGTTTCACGTTGTTTTTCCTTAAAGTGTTTTTAGTGTGTTTGCTTATCTATGTTTTTAATGTTTTCATTAATTTTCTTCAAAAGTATTTGTAGAGGAATCATTTAATTTTTTTAGAAAATATTATTGTGTGGTTTCTGTTTTTTATAACAAGTTTTGGTAATTTAAAACAAAAAATTAGAAAAACATGTTTTAGTTACACACCCAGTTTTAAAACTTTTACTTATTTATCTAGGATTGTTCTAAAAAATAGTCATACAAATATTTGATTAAAAGTATAAAAAATATTTTTGAAACATATTAAAAATAAATATTGAAAAAAAAAATTTGAGGATAAGAGTACGTAAATCTTGCTTGTTTGTGCGTACTGTCTCTAACTACTTGGCTTGAGCTTGGTAGCAGGACATGTGTAGTTTCTATTTTTTTATAAGTTTTGGTAATTTAAAGCAAAGAAATTAGAAAAGCATAATTTTTCCAGTTACTTTTAAACTTTTACTTGTTATCTGGATTGTTCTAAAAAATAGTTATAAAAATATTTGGTTAAAAATAAAAAAATATTTGTGAAACACATTAAAAATAAATATTGAAAAAAATTACAGGGGATAAGATCTGTAATCTTGCGAATTTTTGTACGTATGTCTGCTATACTTGAGCTTTTAGATTCAAAGGCGTGTTTGACATGTATTTTTCGTGGTTGGCGTGTCACTCCAGATTAGATAAGAACAAAATCACCTGCTTATGTTTAAAGAGTTTTTTCTTTTTTGGCTTAATAGCTACTTTTCTTAAACGAAGTGGGCATGAGTGACTACCAAGAGCAAAGTAAGACATGCACACAAAACTTAAGGCGTTTTTACCAAACATTTTTTTATTGGAAAATGTTTGGTGACACCATGGTGTCAAACACAATTTCCAAAAATATAAAGTTTTTAAAAATAAACTTCGAAAGTGTAAAAGTTAAATGCTACCAAGAGTAAAGTTTTTTTATTAATTTATTCTTTAAAAAGTTAGTTATTGGCTTATCATCTAAGTTTTATGTTTTGGGTGATTTCGATCGTTTTGTTCAGGTGTTTGGTTTTGTATCTTCTTATTCTGACGGTTCCCATTTTTATCGCCATATTGCGGTGTTTTTCTTTTATGTGTGATTGATTAACCAGGATGGCGTTTTACGTAAGAAATATGAATATGCATCGAAATTATGATTTTTAATATATTATAGAACTGAAATCGTAGGTATTTTAATCATTATATTATTATCATATTTATAGGCTTTAAGCTTATTTATTATGATATTATTAATCTCAATGTTGTTTAATATATATGTGCATAATATGTATTGTTTGAAATTATTTCCATTAAAAAAAACATCTTTCCATTTGTTAAATTTTGAATTTTTTTTTAAAATTATCAAATTAAATATACATCTTAAATCACGGTCAAATAGACATTAAAAATATATTTCATTATAGATGAGAGCCCCCGATTCAGCTTTTTCCACTTGCCCATTCACGTTTTTAACCCATTGAATTAGGTTTGTGGATAAAAAAAAACATTTTTTCTTAATTTAATTTTTCTAAGAAAATCATTCATCAAATATTTGTTAACATTATTAAAGGCAACTTTTTAATTCAAAAATCACAAATCCTCAGTTATAAAGAGTTCGTTCTCATTATAATTGAACTCATCTTCAAATGCAAGCTTATTTCCCAAATTTTGATGAGACGAGGAGTTATGATAATAGCAAATATTTTTATTCATATAAAAAATAATCAAATAATTAAAAATATATCACAAAACAGATTTATTTCATCAAACAACTCTACTGTCCAATAGTATCATCTCACGATAACACTCAAAATTATTCAAAAAAATAAATAAAGTAAAATACATAAATAAAATAAAGGTACAAAAAATAAAAGCTAAAAGAAGCTTCCCGTAGCCACAAGAGTTGCAATCATAATAACCATCGAAGATATGGTAACTATTGACGGTGCAATAACGGTCGCCGACGAGTTTCCGCCGGGCGGAGTAGACGTCGAATTTGAAGATGGGGATGTCGCCGACGGTGGGGTCGTGGCGAAGAGGAGGCGAAGTGGGCGATGTGAAGGAGAAAGCTGTTGGAGACTCCGGCTGGTGACGCATCAATGAGGGGGTTCGCCGGAGCAGGGGGACACCGTCGGAAAATGGACGGCGTTGGAGATGAAGAAGACGACGGAGCAAGGGGACACTGTCCGGAGAAATGGACGGCGTTGGAGATGAAGACGACGAGCAGGGACACCGTCGGAGAAATGGACGGCGTTGGAGATGGAGACGACGAAGCAGTCGTTGGCGCTGGAGAATATGCAGGTGTTGGAGACGGCGACAACGGAGACTTCGATGGCGCGGGAGAGTATGCAGGTGTTGGAGACGGCGACAACGGAGACTTCGATGGCGCGGGAGAGTATGCAGGTGTTGGAGACGGCGACAACGGAGACTTCGATGGCGCGGGAGAGTAGGACTGCGTTGGAGACGGTGTTTCGCGCCACGACGGGCTGGAGATAGCTCGGGGTGCCCGGCCGGCGTCGGGCTAAAGCAACCGGCGGTCGTAAGGCTTTCGGCGACGAGCCCGGCGGGGAGAAGGAGTAGGAATCGGACTTCGGCGGCGGAACGCGGGTGCGAGAGTTTAGGCGGCGCCGCCGAGAGGCGAGGGCTTGAAATGGATCGGGAGACAGAACGACGACGATGAACTTCTCACCCCATTTTGGCAGCTGGTCTTATTCCCACTAATGAAGAAAAACCCGACCGATCAGGGTGAAATTCCGATTCACCATCCGCCATTTTCGTTATCGGCTTCTCTGTATTACAACTGTAATAATCATCTTTCCCACCACCCAAGAGTCCACCCCCTTTGGATGCCAAAAACTACAAGAAAAAAAAATTAAATCATCAGAAAAAAAAAAAAATCCAAATCACTAAAAATCATTCATTCAAGAACAAAGAAGAACACTTACAGAGAGAATCATTAACTTGAAACCTGTTCCTCCCGGCCCACTGATTATAATCCTCGGACGGATTCCCCACCCACCCTTTCTCCCCGCCGACAACGAACTTATACCCTTCACAGAAACTGAAAAACCCGGCAAAAACCAACCACCATCTCATCAATCCACGAAACCCCATCTGGGTATCAAGCTATATATCGATCAAACCAAAAAAAAAAAGAAAATGATGATATTGAAATGAAATGAATAGAATGGAGAGTAGAAAATATATATAGAGGGAGGGGAGAAAGAAAGTATCAGGTAATGATTTATTGAATATGGAAAATGGAAAATGGAAAATGGAAGGGGGTATGAAGGAAGCTGGTTCTCTCCGTTGCCTATATTTGGCTCCATTTTTCTGTGATTTAGCCACGTGGCAATCAGGTACGGACTCAACGGTCACATTACAAGAATACAAATCACTGTAGTGCTACATGAGTTGTCACACTATAAAGTTTTTTTAGTGTTAGCTCCCAATATTTATTGCAAATTTTTGGCCACTTCACTTCTCAAATAATTATTCAAATTTATCTTCTTTCTTCTTTTATTTTCCATTATTTCAAATGACAAATTGACATCTAATCACCCCCAATCAATAATATAATTTTGATTAGGTTACACAAAAAAAAAAAAAACTATAATTATGTAAATAATTTAAATCAAGTCCCCTCGTGGCCACTCTTGTTGGCTTACTTTAAATGCCTAAAAAGAGGTTCGAGCAATCAGAGTTATAATTTAAAAAAAAAATAGTAATAACTGTAATTACGTAAATAACCCCAATTTATTATGGATGTGGCAAAAGTGAGTATTTTAAATAACTTTATCTATTTAAATAATATTTACAACCACACCTGGAGAATCGAAATTTAAAGTTTCATTGGTTACTGTACTTGGAAATGACTGTTTAAAGTATCTTCTAAAAATTATTATATGAGACAATTTTGGTAACTATTTAAAAAAAAAGGTAATAAATAGTCTTTTAAAATAATTTTTAAAAACTAATTTTCATGTTTTATGAAAAAAAAATGTGGAATTTTGAAATGTTTTCAGGGTTATTTGAATTAAAAGGTATTAAAAAAGCCTAATTTCAAAATTTTGACCCTCCATTAATTTTTTTTCATTATTTTTATGCAAAAAAAAAAATCCCTTTTTTGGACACATGTAAATATATGAGTTTTAGATTGGAATAGTTCATTTGAAAAAAAAAATTATAAAATTAGTTTTTTTTTGGATAATTACTCTAAGAGTAGTTTTAGCTGAATTAATGTTTAAAGTAGTGTGTTTGAGTAGTAATCGGTTCTGAACAGAGGCAAAAGCTATATTTGGCATGGAGCCGCGCGGTGGAATTTTTATCGAAATGTTCTTGTCGTGGGCCAGATTTGATGGTTTAAAATCTGTTGAGATTTTCTTGGCCACGAATTTGTTAACTTATGTCCAATGCGTTGCACTGGTATTGATTTTTGGTTAAAGAGTGATTTTAATATTTTTCAAATGAACTATTTGAGTCTAAAACTCTAAATATAAAATAGTAAAAGGGTTTTATGTTCAATATAAGTTATTTTTCAATAAAAAGCCATGAGAATGGTTAAATTTATAAATTTGAGATTGTTTAAGTTCTTTTAAGGGAAAAAAGTATTAAAAAAACCACCTTGAACTTTCAAGTTTTTTTGTACATTGAGCCTAAACTTTGAAAATAACATAAAAAAATCTTGAATTTTGATTTTTTATTGCAAATAGAGTCTTAACAACCACATAATGTATCCAAGAATATTTTTATGGCCTTCATTTCTAATAAGTGAAGTTGAGGGTTTTTATAACACATTTTTAGAAGACCAGGATGTAATACAAAAACTTGAAAGGTTCGAGGAGATTTTTATGCTATTTTCCCCTTCTTTGAGCTCAAATATTTGATGTTTTTAAAGAAAAAAAATATTTCATGTTCTTAATTTATTTAAATATGTTTTTAAGGAGAGTATTTTTGTTTCGTGTTTTTTTATTGTTTTATATGTTTATGTGATTATAGCTTGAATTGTCCTAAAAAACAGAAAGTAAAAACAACATAACATAATTAATATATGTTCTCTAAAAACACCTTATTTTATATTCTTAAGGACATAAAACATAATGAAGGAAAAAAAAAACATAAAAAATAAAATAGTTCATGTGGATGGTAGCTTAAAGGAACAAAAATATAGGTATTCTGAATATATCGGTACTTGGATTTTATGAAAATATCGGAAAATATCGGTGAATATTTTGACAAAAATATTGGTAATGCAAAAATTAACAAAATCTTTGAAATTCATGGAAATCTTTGTTGAGCCCCATAAAAAATCGTAAATAAAAGCGAATATCTGAAACGTTGAAGGCGATATTCGTTATGGTGTCGAAGTCTGTCAATGGTCGTTTAAAGCGAAAATGAAGGCAGGTGTGATTTCAGATTACATTATTTGACGAAGGGATCGTGCGTGAAGGCGATAATCATGCCGAGCGTGGTGTTCGCCCGATAATATTGATTGTAACTTCGAACATCTTAAATACATAAATATGTTGACTCCTATAGAAGCAGCTTTCTAAGGTGGATAGGAAGTCGGGGTTCGCCCGCCACGCGTACTTGTTTGAAAATCGCTTGCTGCCGTTTGATATGGAATTTGGAATGACGTTTGTGTATCGTGAAGGATGGTTATAATTCCATATTCTTCGCCAATAGAACACGAGAGTTGAAGAAGGGCGACCATAACTCATTGTATAAGGAGGAAATATGTTGCACTCGTCGATGAGGAATCAACGGAATTAAGTTCCAATACTCGCGGACTCAAAGCGGCCGTGCAGTCACCGTTGTATGGTGTCGTCGGCCCGTTCAGTGGCTACTCTGTATTGGCTTTCCGTGAAACCAATACACGGCGGGCTCTCCCCAGACCGTGGTCTTCATCTTGTGTAGCATGAGTGAGGAAATCATCTTCACCGATTGAATGGGCTGTGGTCTTGACTTTGTTGTGGATCTACAATATCCTCACCATCATTTCAGTATCACCTCTCATCGTTGGTCCCCTCTCACTCTTGAGCCATCGCCCAGCTTTGTAGTAGAAGTGCAAACCAAAACTTGATGCTGGCGCATGTTCAACACCCAATCAAAGGAGAGATCGAAGTAACAATGGGTTGAAATGAGTCCGTTGTGTCTTGGCCAAACTTTATTATGAACTTCTAACCGAGATAAAACTGACAAACGTTAACACTTAACCCCGACGTGTGCGGCCGATTTGTGGATTGGGATTTCCATCTTCATCATCTAAATGGAGAGGCGGCTCCCGTTGAAATAGTTGATTATCTTATTCTTCACCAAACTGAGTGAGAAATTTTTGGTAAATCGAGAAAATTATTTTTTGCAACTTTATCGGTCTCTGCCTCCATATCGGGAATCTTTGGTTTCATGTGTTGTAATAATAGCCGATTGTTGGAGTCTAGGATAAGCAGATTTCTTTGTTTTGTATGAATTAAACGAAATGTACTCCAATTCTTTCACAAAGTTTGAAGATGATGCGGGTTTGAGAAAAAGAACCTTTAAGAAGCAAACTCTTTTGTGTTGGAGCGTGATTTCCATACAAAAACCACCCAATTATTTATGATACTTATATTGATAAATAATAATAAAATAGTTATAAGAGCCCACTTATAATGAAAAATTAACACTAAATCGGGAGCAGATTTTTATCTTGTGTGTTGGCGCTCGATCACCAAATCTTTTGCATCACGAATAGTATAAAGTGTGAATTGAGAAAATGTCAAAGTCTAAAATAAAAAGTGTCGAGGAAGTGAATCAATTAATTGAAACTCGATAATTTACCTCGTTTAAAATTAGAGACCTTAGCCGTGGGATAATTTAGAAAAACATCATGAAACGACTTGAGAAATAGCTCGGGGTTGGAACCAACTCAGTGCACGTAGTGAAAATTTGGATTTAGAATGGTATGCTACAATAGTGATTGAGAACCAGTATGCGATAATAATATAAACATAAAATTATTAAAGGTGAATATTGGCAAAGATGATATTAATTGGATTACTGCGCGCATGAAGAGAGGATGCTTAAGAGTTCTATCCCAACGATGCTGCGATGATAAGTTTCACCCACTCTTTAGCTTTGAGTCGTCCCAGAATTTGCCTTCATCAAGCCCAGAATCAGCTTCGTAGACAAATGACATGGTTAGGGATGACTTTTGAGATCAATGCGAAGCTTGCTATTGTATAGTGCCTCATAGATGGACACCCCCGCTTCTCCACCTTCTCCAATATTGATGATCAAACATGAGTCTTTTCGACCCCACTCATGCCCAACTACCGATCGGAGGCTAATTTATTGAATGACGTTCATTACTAATAAAGACTTTAACCAAATCAACCATCTTTTTTAAAGACTGTCAAGGAAATATAGTTTGTTGCACCAAATCTTGTTGCTCGGGGCATACGATATCTCCACCACATACGTCGCATTTTTGCAAGCAACCAGCTTACGTGATTGTAAATGAGTTGGTTATCTTTTGACCATTCACGAATCAGCGAGCAACATTATCCCTTTTGCCGTGTCTTCAACGATGCATCAATGTAGTGTGCTGCACATGGAGTCCAATACAAATTGTATTTCTTCATCAACAACTTTCCCGCTTTCACAAATGTCGATCCATTATCTGTTACAATTTGAACTACATTTGCTTCTCCAACTTCCTTGATAACGTCCTTCAACAAACAATATATGTATTTGTTGTCTTTAATTTATCGAAGCATCAGCGATTTGAGGAAAGATTGTGCTTCCTTTAATATACCATGAAATTAATTATGCTCAATTTAGTTGGCACGGTCCATCCAGCCGCTATAGTGACATCCATATGTCTCTCATTCTCCCTTTACTTGAGGATTGACGTAAACTGTATCTTTTATCTTCGTTTAAGTACTTGCTTTTGATTTCATATGGAGATGGTGGTTCGATGCCCATCCATATAATAACTCAAGGAAAGTTGGTTATTAAAACATATTTCATATGAGAAGGTAATAATGTCATTATTAAAACATATTTCATATGGAGATCATAATGTAAACATATTATATAATTAGACAAACCTACTTGTTGTGCACCAAAAATCATGTTCTTAAAATGGTGTGAGTCCGCTTTTTGAGGTGGAACACTTTCATATATGAAGAACTTGCTAATTAATCGTCTCATTGTTTCCTTGATTGAACCACCTTTGAACATATTTTTTAGGCTTTTTTGTTTTGCAACCGAAAACTTGTATAATGATGGTGCAATTGGTGGTGATGGATCGGAGTATCGCAGAAACGCTTTGTGATCTTTGTATACGTCTTGATGGATCACTTGATTTAGTTGAAGACTGCCTATTGCAATTATAAAAATAAATCAACACATTATTTTATACATAATTATGTGAAAAAATGAATTAGGTATAAAGATTTTCCAATTTCTTTTGCCTCTCATGATGCTGCAACTTGATCTCAGTTCCATTCACTAGCTTTTGATGCGCGTCTTTGCCCCACCGATGTTAAATGCAAGCTCATCGAGTTGTATGTCGATAGGATACATATGCACATCCTCATCACCCTCCTCTTCCTCATCATCATCAATGAGGCATGATGTTTTCCTCTAGTGTGCCTCGTAATTTATTTCAATTTCTTCCATATCGTACGCTTTTTAAGCTTTTGTTTTTACCTTTATGTTCTAAAAAGTTCAGCATTTCTTGTTTACTTCTAGCATTTGGACACTTCTTGGTATTTGAATTGGGATCGTATGTGACCGGATGAAGCTAGCGGTAATTATTACTTTTGTCTTAAACCACCGATAATTATGAATTGTTGTTTTTATGTCCATCGGGTGCGCAATACTCCATGCGGGATCTCGACCTCCACTTTCCACTAACCATTTATAAACACATGTGATTTTTATTGAAAATAAGAAATTCAAATCGGTGTGATCTTTGTATATGATATCATTATAATAACATTATATATATGTATTTAACATAAAGAGAGTAAAGACCTAAGTTTCTTAATGATATCTGGCTTAATAATATCATTAAGATGTTTAGAAAGATCTAAATTTCTAACATTAAATAATATAATTAATTAACTAAAATTATATTATCAAATGAAACTAAAAATAAAATTATAGTATAAAAAAATAAGATTATAATATAAAAATGTTTGAAAGCATTATATAACTAAAATAACTATTAAGTAAATAAATAATATAATTAATTAACTAAAAATTATATTATCAAATGAAACTATAATAAAACTATAGTATAAAAATAAGATTATAATATAAAAATGTTTGAAACATTATATAACTAAAATAACTATTAAGTAAATGAATAATATAATTAATTAACTAAAAATTATATTATCAAATGAAACTAAAATAAAAATATAGTACTAAAAAATAAGATTATAATATAAAAATGTTTTGAAAGCATTATATAACTAAAATAACTATTAAGTAAATGAATAATATAATTAATTAACTAAAAATTATATTATCAAATGAAACTATAATAAAACTATAGTATAAAAATATAAATTATAGTATAAAAATGTTTCAAACATTATATAACTAAAACAAGATTATAGTAAATAACTAAGTTTGAAACATTATATAACTAAAATAACTATTAACTAAATAACTAATATAATTAATTAACTAAAGAGGTAATGCTATAGTATTATCAAATTATAAAAATAAAATAAACCTATAGTAAAAAAATATATATTATAAAAGCTGCTGACTTACAAAATAAGCTAAATACGTAGGCATAAAAACAAAATTGTCGATAAAAGAAACATACCTTAATTCACAAAGATCTTCAAAAAATTAGGATAAAGAGCAAAAGAAAAAATTATTTGGTAGGAAATAAGACTTAGATGTGGATGGATGAGTTTATGAGTGAGGGTGTGTATGATTTTTAGGGGTATTTATAAATTTTTGGAGTCAAAATAATCATTGGATTGTCAAAAAACAGTTGTGATTTATTTCTAACCGTTGGATTTGATTTTGGTTCATCGGCCAGTTGGATCATCATATATCCGTTAAATCGTGCGAGACCGTTAGATTAAGCCCGATTTAAAATCAACCGTTGGATAAAAAATATAGCCGTTGGGTTTAAAGAAGCGGCCAATCGGGCCGGAAATCATGTCAAAAAACGAAAAAATCAGGGCCAAAGATAATGGTCGAGGAAAATGCAGAAAAGGCGAAAAATCGGTATTTTTTTAATTTATCGCCGATCATCGACGAAAACTATGTGAGATCGCCTCAGGCGCGTGTAAATCAAATGCTGAAAAATCGGCCAAAAATCGGCCATTTCCAAAAAAATCGGTGATTTTTCCCAATTTTTCCATGATTTTTTTGCAGGCGATTTTTCCATCCCAAAATCTTTTTCAGCACCACCAAAAACCAATTTTTCTACGAAAAATCCGATTTTTTTATCCTTGATGGTAAGTATGTTTTTTTAAGTAACAAAAAACTATTTTCAGAATAGATAAAATGATCAGATATCTAAAGTTGTAGAGAATAAGTCTTTTTGAAAACATAAAATATTTTTTTAAATTATATTTTATATCTAATACTTTGATTTAATTAATCCTTATACACATATTCATATAAACCTTTCTTAAATAACCATAAAAAAATAACTAAAATATATTCTTTAAAACTTTTTATTTTGTACTCTTAAAACACTTTTTTACTTATCAAACTTTTTTTTTGTTTTGTAATTTAAAGAATAAAAATTTATTCAACTAAATAATTACCAAACATCCTCTTATTCTTTGGTACTCCTCTAATGTGTTTGATAAGCTTGATAGAACTACAACTTTTATATTTTCCCATTTAGATAAGTATCAACAGCCATTTTCCCCATTCATCATTATGATTTGTACTATTAAATTCTTTCAAAAAAAAAAATTATAACTATTAAATTATATTAACCAATTATTGCATATTTCTAAAACAATTATTAAATTTATTAGGCATAACATATTCAATCATTCAAGTCGTTGGTGTTTTAATTTCCCAGTGGACATTCTCTGTACTTTTAGTTCATGAAATTATCTTCTTATTTTTTTCAAAAAAAAAAATGATGAATTAAAATTATTGGACCCATTGAAAGTTTTTTTTTTTATTGTGTGGACCTTCATTTATATTTTCCAAATCTTTTTCTAATATCTGTGTAAATATGATTAGGTTTATTGAGAGTATTGAGCTTGGGCCGCCAGAAGTAACACAAATCAACAAAAGATGCAAAACCATTGATCTACGCATTAGCAGTTATCAAATTAAAAAGTTGAAAAAAAAAAAGATTATGTTGTGTAAAATAGATGCTCAACTGGGAACATAAAATATTTTAAATTGGTTATAGTTTTACCTTTTGTGTAATATTTTATTTTTAATGTTCTCTGTATTTGGAGAATTATTTTTTTAAAACAATTCTCAAACAACAAAAATATGTTTTTTGAAAATATTTTGTTTTCTGATTTTAAGAAGGAAAAAAAACGATTTTCCATGTTTTTATTTTTAACTTGATATCTGATGACTTTGCGTTATATTATTGTGATCTTTGTTGCTTTATAGGGAGGCTGACCTAGGATCCCACGACCACATTTATCCCCTCTTTAATTACCACTTTAGTCGGAACTCTAGGTTTTTCATGTTTTTAGTTATTAAACAAGGAAAAAAACAAAAAAGTTATTAAATATGTCATGGTTATTATTTTATGAGCCAAGAAAAGGTTGAATGTGATTTGAAAACCAAATCAACAAGATAACAAAAATAAATACAAAAAATCAAAGTATGTCACTTTATTTTACACAATATTGATAACATTAGTTGGCCAGAGAGAAGAAGATGAAATTGGTCACAAAGCTTGTCCATGCATCAAAGATCTGTTTGTGCCATACTACTCCCTCTCTAATATACATAACTCTAAAACAAAAACAAAAACAATTGATGATAAGAATTATTTGAGGACTGGAAATGCATATCACTCTCATATATAAAGATAGTCGTCATCATCATCATGTACGTAGGATGTAGCTCTCTTCTCTCTCTCTCTCTCTCTCTCCTTCTCTAATTATTACTATTAATGTCGTTCAACTGTTTATCACAGAGAGGATCACACTGCTCCTTGCAGCCATATGGGGTGGAGCCTAGGATGATCATACATTTCCTCAGCATTCTGCATAACTTAATCAAGGATCCATTCCGGAGACCTGCTACCTCAGCAATTAGACAACATCATACCATCCGTGAGATTATCACCATTACTGCTACCACCTTGCCTGCCATGCTTCTTTTTTCTTCCACCTTTTGATATGTATGTGGCTCATTATAAGTTTTTTTTCAATATTTGCTGTGGAGAATGGTGGAGGAGGAAGGGATGGCTTTTTTTATAGGAGATGGGGTGGGGTGGCTATTTTTGGGTTGCATTAATTGAATGGCTTATTTGAGGATGTTGGGTTGTGGTGTGGAGGAAAGTATGGGGGATTCAGGAAATGGGATTGTTTTTTTGTTTTGTTTTTAATTTACTTATTAAAAAAAAACATGGGGTTGATTTTAAAGTTAATAGGGAATAAAATTTGACCAGAAATGAGAGATATTTTCCTACTTTCATTACCAACTAAAGAGGGAAAAAAGGGAAATCTAAGATAGCTAATAAAAATGGTGGCTTTCTTAGGGTTCCATCATCCAAATATTCATATTATTTATTTATTTATTTATTGAAGAAATTATAAACAAAAAAGGTTAATATTAATTAGAAATGAATGGATCTTGATACAATTAAAACTGATTAAGGCTTGAGGATTTGCAAAGCTTTTGGGTTCCACTCACTCAAGGAGTAAATATTTCATAAGTAGCCTCATTAGACAGTTTTTTATTGGTATTATAAATAGGTGAGGAGCAAAAACTAAAATGTTCTGGAGCTACAAAAGAAAGTTATTAAATCGTTAGCACCGCATAAAAAGCATTCTTCCTAGAGTAGCTGTTAATACAACTAAGAAACTCTATTACAGCCATTTACTCATACATTCAGTATACTCTTGTGATGAAAGAGAAAAATACGGTGGAGAGGCCCAGCTTTGGAGGGGGTATTTTGCCTTTTATGCCACATATTAGTGAATAATTGTCACCTCAATTACCTTGATCTGTCATTCTCATCAACCAAACAGCTTTCTGATTCTTTTTGTAGTTAAAGTACAAACAAAAATGTCAGGAAGTTTTTGATTGGTGCCCTTTGTCATCCAATCCAGAAGTGAAAAATGAGGTGGGGTGCTGGTCTGATAAGTTCCTTTGCCCCTTTGCTTTCTTTACTTTTTGGGATTCAAACGTATTGTTGATAATATCAGTAACCAAGCTGCGCAAATGCCTATGTTTCCTAATACCATCCGTAATGGTATTAGCCTTTGTGCAGCATTTTTCCTCGATTCGCTTTTTTTATGTAAATATTATCTGTTTTGAACCCAATTATAAGAAGTTCCGTTAATCGGGTCGGGTTCTTTTTCATGATTGGCAGAGAGATCAACTTTGGTCCATTTGGTGTGCAATGTGATCAACAACAAGACCTCCAACAGCTTGACCAGACCACATAATGAGCCTATCCACAAGCCCTGTACCAAGAAAAAGAGAAACAAACACAGTGTTTGTTTACTATTTTCTCAAGAACTTTTTTTTTTGTTCTGAAAATTAAAGAAAAAAGAAAAAAAACAATAAAAACTGTTTGGTAAAAGGGCCCTCATTTTGTGTTCTCCGTGTTTCCAAACCAATTTCCGAATAACACCTGTCCTAATTGTTCTTTGTGTTTCCAAAAACTGTTTTTCTAGAACAATTATCAAGAACACGAACCAGACAAGGACTAAGGTGCCTGCTTTGCAACTCAGTACTAATTCAGATTGCTCCATCACCTTGACATATAGCTCCAATTTAAACCCAAGAAGGAAGGAAATTGGAACTCCAATGCAGTAGAATGTAGCTAAATTGATGTACACAGCTAAATGCTGCCACCCACATCCTCTGGCCACCCCTGAAAAGACCCCTTGTGCATAATCAAATAGCATTGAGATTGAAAGCAGGGGAATCATGGAGGCATATTCCTTTATCATGACTCTGCTATCATTGAAGAAGCTAGCCCAGATGTTGTGACCAAGGGCTAGGACTATAATAACTGACACTGCAAGGAGGAGAGCAAGCTTGAGAGTGACAGCCATGGCCGTCTTAGCCCGGTCTGGATTGCAGGCTCCAACCTCATTTGACACCCTTGTGCTGTTGCAGTACTTATGGTTGTCATTCCATGGGATTAAGCATTGAATACCAAGAAATTTAGCATAGGAGCTGACCTTGCAGCTGCACTGAGACCATAAGATATCATGTATGCAATGTTTTCTGTGTTCACACTAAGAAAAAAAAAATGCAAGAACAGAGGGTGAATCAAGCATTCAGAAGAGGTTTATAAGAATTATGATGAGGAGAAATGGGTTGCAGACTTACCACGTCGCGATTAATGAAGTAGTTGTTTCTGAATTTGGCATCAGTCCAGCTAAGAACACAAGGATCTCGAATGCCCAGAACTCCAAACTGGCAGAATGTAATAAATGAAAAAGGAAAATGGCAAGGAAAACCATCAAGTTCTATGAGATCACAACCTGGGGTTTTAGGCTTTTTTCCCCAAAGAGAATAATGATAGGGGGATTCAGATGGTTTACCACACCATTGCAGCAGAAGGCAGAGCTAATTTCAAGATTGGCAATAATATAACTGATTGACTCCCAAGAAAATCGCGCTTTCCATGTATGCTCAAATTTCTTAGCATAATTCACATACAAGGCAGCATCAGGACTGATATTCTAGCGAGAAACGAAGCTTGCTAGCGGCGCTCCCTGTAGCAAGACCTGTCAATGAACCAGGAGCATATGCAAAGGCAACATGGCTGACCCAATGGGAGCAGTGAGCATATATGACAAGAGGTAACACAATGGACTGTGTCTGAAGAAACCTCAAAGAATATTTTTGCAGGAAACCATAATGCAAAGATTCCAGGCGCAAAGATACTTCATGTAGAGGGCAGCTGATTTTGAAGATTTGAGTCTTGGTGAAAATAAGATCAAAGATTGGTTCTGTATAGAACCATAAAATGAATCTATAAGATGGAAAAAGAAAATTACATGAGGCAAGAGCGAAGGTAATCCCACCATACTATACATTTTGCTCCATATCCTTGTCCACAAGAGTTTCAGTGCACCACTCAGGCCAATCTACAACAAGAAAAGAAGAAACTGTTTGATTTTTTTTTCATTTCATCTGAGTTCACAGAAAGTGACTGAAAACGAAATTAACCAGTTAGGAAAGCAGACCATGAAAGCCAAACCGGTGATTGTGGCCCATGAGTTTGGCAAGGGTGGAGTCGGCAAGCTCACGGTCCCCAAGGTGACCATGAACATTACGATACCAGAGTGATGGAATAGTAAAAAACACATTGTAGGATCATTGGCAGACCAAGCAAGACCTGTTTCTTGGCTTCCTTCATATCCAAAATGCTATTAATCCACCACCCTCCATCCTTCCTTTCTTCTCCATGATCATTACCAACATCCTCTAGCAGAGGACTAGAATCTGCATGACTACTATTCTCAAACATCTCTATCCGTACTATAACCTTCCCTCACTTCATTCCTAGTCCTCTTTCATCTTCTGTTTACGTCTCCTGATATGGATTGTTTGGGAGGTGGTCTGAGAGGGAGAGAGGGAGAGAGCCTTTGACCTGATCTGGCAATTCAATCATGTGGTGCACAATGATTAAGGACACATGGATGGCATGCATGTATGTTAGATAGAAAATTATTTTTGCTGCCTATACCAGTAAAAGAAATCATGCAAAGAATTGAACAAACCAGAAGTTAGATCACGGGCCCATTTGTTGATCTCTTCTGTATAATGAGAACCATAAAAAATGCAAATTATATGACAAATTCAATGTCCTTTACAGCATGTGAACCTTATCTTCCTGACGAACAACAATGTTCAACATCTACATCTATTATTATCACTAGCATCAAAAAAATTGCAGCAGCTGATATTACTTCACATCATCCTTATCAACCTTGTTGTCCGGCAAAAATGAATCTATGTTTGGTTTGTTTGTGCCGATCAGTTAATCAGCTCTGGATTTTCTTTTCCGCCGTTAACATGAGCTCTGGTCTCGTCCATTTGGGCGGCCAGAGTTAAGAACAACAGACCAGCAGCCTGGCATGAGAGCCCACAGATCAATCCTATCCTGGCCTGTGTAAAGACAGCAGAATCCGGATAAAATTGGGGTTAGTTCAGATTGAATCAAGTCCAGGCAGGCTACAATGTCTGTGTTATATACCATAGTATATAGTTTTAACTTGAAGGCGAGGACTGCTGCAATGGGCATGCCAATGAGATAGAATGTAGCTAAGTTGATGTACATGGCTGTATGCTGCCAGCCACATCCTCTTGCCACTCCTGGGGAAATACAATTTGATCACATATAAGTAAAATAGGAGATACAAATAGCGTCAATGCAAGGGGATCGGGATTAGTAGCACCTGAAAAGGACACCTTGTGCATTGTCTAATAGTATTGAGACTAAAAGCTTAGGGTGTCATGTAAGCATAGTGCTTGATTATGACAGTGCTTTATCACTGAGAAGAAGCTCCAGCCCGAATGTTGTGATGAGGGCTAGTAGAATAACAACTGCTAGAGAGCAAGACAGACGGAGATCTTGAGAGTCACTGCCACATGCGGCTCGATCTGGATTGCTGCTCCCCAGCGCTCATTTGACACTTGCTGTGCTGTTTCGAAAATTGGTTTGATTCAATGGAATGGATTAGGATAAAGAGGCATCCAGAAAATGAATGATATTAGGGCCTATTTGGTTCCTCTTTTTTTGAAAACACAGAAAACATTATGAAATTAGTGTTTTTCTGTGTTCTCCAAGGCTAAGAAAAACCCGTAGCAAGCATTTTCTGTGTGTTTTCCTTGGCCTCCTTGTTTTTCAAAACAAAAAACAATTTTAAAAACGCTCTCCTTGTTTTTCCAGAACAAAAAGCAATTTTCAAAAATGTAAACAGACAGGCCATAATGGGCCATTTCACGGCCTGACTGACCCCAACACTGCTGCTGCTGCACTGAGACCATAAGGAATCATGAATGCTAGCTTCTGTGTTAGCACACTGAAAAGATTCAGACCAGAAAGACTGGGCTTTAATATTTTTGAGCAGTTATAAACCAAGAAAGAAAAAAAGTCACACAGAGAGAGTGAAACTTACCACATTGCAATTAATGAAGTTGTTGTTTCTGAATTAGGCATCAACCCAGCAAGGAAAACCAGAATCTCAAGCTTGCCAGTACTCAAACTGGAAGAAAACAATAAGAATTTGTCGAAAAAAAAAGTGAGGTTATAAGCATCAGCCAGAAAAAAAAAAAAAAACAAACAAACAAACAAACACTTACCACACCATTGCAGCAGAGGGCAGTGCCAATTTCCAGTTTGAGAGGACATGACTAAATGATTCAGATGAAAACCCTTTCCATGTATCCTGAAATCTCTTAGCATACTGACATAAACCACGAAACATAATCGTCGACAGCCACAGAGAGAGGCTGCCAGTGGAGCTCCATATGTATCCAAGATTAGTCATATGAACCATAGCATATGCAATCCCAAAATGGATGAGTAAAGGAAGGCCACGAACTTGAATTACAGAGGCCAGACAACGAGCTTTGTGTCTGGAGAAACCTCAGGAAATGTTTTGTGGAAACCATATGCAAAGATTGAAGGTATAAGAAACTTCATGTGAGAGCAGCTGCTTTGGAATATCCTTGGCTTTGCTGCAGAAAATTTAGGAATTATTGGTTCTGTATAGAGACAAATGATGTGGCTGAAGGGGAGAAAGAAGAATGAAAGGTGGAAAGATGCTTGGAGATAAATCCCCAACATCCCATACATTTTTGCTTATATCCTTGCCCACAAGGGTCTCCAGTGCTCCACTTTTTGGCAATCTACAACAAGAAAAATGAGCTTCATAAGAAAAAGAAAAAAATTCCTCATGAGGCCTGTTTGGCCTCTTAAGGTTTGCAATCTCCTGAACACAAATATAAACAATATCTACATTGATTCGATCGAGGCATCCCACAGTGATCCCCATTAGTAAGGATACCTTAATTCAAAAATAAAACAAGTTCTTAAAAAAATTTAAAAAAAAAAAAAAAAAAAAAAAAAAAAAAGGGGAAGAAGGTTACCATAACGGCGAAGCCAGTGACGGCGGCTTATGAGTTGG
Source organism: Tetrastigma voinierianum (assembly GCA_016808115.1). Lineage (NCBI taxonomy): Eukaryota > Viridiplantae > Streptophyta > Magnoliopsida > Vitales > Vitaceae > Tetrastigma > Tetrastigma voinierianum. The sequence continues at coordinate 96,463 of JAEQBH010005580.1, read as the reverse complement.
CGAGGGTGGCGCCGGCAGTTCAGCTCCGCCGAGGTGGCCGGCGTACATATTGATGACAGAAAGCAAGATGATGCCGTAGTAGCAAACATTGGTGAGAATCATTGGGAGGTAAACAGGACTTGCTTCTTCACCTCTCCCACATCCACCACTCTCTGCCACCCATCCCTCACTTTCTCCGCCGTCGCCACCACCCACAACTCCAACAGAGGACTGAAGAAGTAGTCGTAGAACTCGTGCACCTGTTAGTATTCTCAGACATATTCAATTTCGTGCAACTGTTATTATTCTCAGACATATTCAATTTCTCCTTCTTCCTTTTCTTCTTCTTCTTCTTCCTCTGCCTCTGTTACTTCCTCCAAGGTGAATGACAGAACATAATCAATATATTTCTCAGAACAATAAATTGCTCTATTTATCAAAGAAAAAGAAAAATCTATACCTACTCTTCTAGCTGTTCACTAACGACTTGTCAAGAGTCACCTCAAGTCAAAACATTGATACGACGCTATTTATCTTCTCGCCTTAAAACACCCAAAAAAAAAAAGAAAAAAACTTGAGCTGTATGTAAATGAGAAGAAGAGGGACAAGAAAGAGGACAGGCATGATTGAAAGAGTTTGCTGAGTTATAGTGTACAAATTTTTATCGGTGGTGAAGGATCGATATTTACTGCATTTTACATGAGAAAAATAGAGGAAGCATTCTATTGCTGTCCTCACCATGGATTTGTTGGGTTTTGTACGGATATAAGTTGTTTAAAAAAAATTAATTAAATTAATATGACGTCCCCAAAATAATTCGAAGTGAGGCTTTATCTTGGCCAGCTGAGCATGGAGCATTTGAATCTGAGAAAGCCGTCAGGAGTTGACGGCTGAATTTTCTTGGCTGATCTGCGTCGAGGCGTTGGTAAGTCGAATAATGATGATCAATGGCGACATTTGACTTAGTCCAAATGTAGTCGTTCATTCTTTATCAAATATTTGAACCAGATAAGTTTTCTCCCCTCACTTTTACTCTGGCTGTACCGGGAAGCCAAGCCAGAAACTACGAGGCCCTGATTCATCACCAGCAGACGAGGAAAAACATTGGATCTGGTATTCATTCTGGAATAAAATAAAAAGAAAAAAGGTTGGATGCAAAAAACTGACACTCTTCAGGTTTTTTTTTTAAATTTAAGAATAGACTATTTCAAAGTTATCAAACTCAAAAAAGTAGTATAGGTGAAAATTTTAGCACATTCTAAACAATTTAAGGTCACGGGACATATAGAAAAGATTGAAAATTATTCAATATTCTACAAAATATAATACCGAAAAAAAAAACCAGAAGCTCAAAAACCGTCATAACAGCAACTTAGTTAAATATATATCAAAGATCATAACTCCATAACACACACAAGAACTGACCATTTTTTATCAAGTTAGACAACAGAAAATTGGCTGTGGCCAATATAAATTTGATTTTGGTGACTGGCAACTTATGCAGTTATTCCTGAAGTTCTCACGAGGTGCAATATATCTAATTCACTCTCTCCATGAGGGTCTTATAGAAGGCCATATTTTTCCCCAAATTGCTTCCTAAAGCAAAAAAAACTAATAAAATAGTTAAAAGGGAGGGTTAGTATCTTCAAAAAAAAATAGGGTTCAATTACATCTAATTGTTTAGAAATTCTATTAAATTTCGCGTGACTTGAAAGCAGCTACGATATATAAATCGCGAAATCACTCATTCCCCAGCATACTACGCACAGGCGTCGTTTTTTTTAAAACTTAGCCCAAAGGGTAGGTCTTGGGAGGCCGGCAGAGGAGAAAGAAAAAGAAGTGAGGGGGAGAAGGAAAAAGCAATTGACCGAAATCTTGCCGTAGTTGTGGTTTCGCGGCATTTGACTAAAGATCAGATAAAAGCAGATGATGGGATGTAGGTTTACGTATTTTCAAAATAATAAACGTTAAGTTCTTGGAAGCGTTAAACTACTGGGAATTATTTTGAAGCGTATATTTATTTTATTTTATTTTTTTAAAAAATAGCTTATATCGGTACAAAACTCTTGTTATTGTTGGCAGGTGGATTTGAAATCTGAATCAACTTGAAAATGGATACATGGATCAACCACTCTCTTTAGCTGAGTCAACCACTTGTTTTGTTTTTATTTGGATGATTTGATTGAATGACGATTTGAAAACCAAATTTAGGTTAACTATATGAAAATCGTTATTATTTTCAAATTTGGGTATTTATATTTTTATATTTTGTAGAACAAAAAAAATTCAAAATCAAATATGTTCTTTTCTTTTTTTTTTTCCTTCATGTTTTTAAGAAAAAAAAAAACGATTTTTAAAATCAGTAACTCAAACGATATCATTTTATTAATTTTTCTCCTCATTTTTTATTTTTATTGTTTTTTTTTAAATAACTTAATTCTTATCAACATATATAAATATATAAGATATAGTATTTTTATCTAGAAAGAGGTCATTTTTTCCAAAAGATTATTTGAGGTTATTTAATCAATTTTATTTTAATTTTATAATTTTTGTTCATAAAAATATAAAATATTAATATAAATGTTTTTTGACAATGCTTTATCGAATAATAATATAAATGTGGCACTTAGAAATATAGATAGGTAAAAGAATGGATGTATGAGTGGTTTAGATTTGAGTTCTTTAAAAAATAAAGTATTACTAAGATATTAATGTAAACATAATAGGTGTAAAAAAAGAAACTTAAAATGTTTCTAATTTTTGTTTATGCTTTAAATAATTCCCACATATAACGCTCAAATGACTTTTATGTTTTTAAATAGTTCTTTTCCTTCTTTATATTATATAATTCTATGGGTGAATAGGTGTTTTTAAGAGCAATTAGGAACGTTCCTTTCAAATGCTTACAATTTTTTTCTAGTAGTATTATGGAAAAAACACTCAAATCACAAACAATAATGCACCGACGAACTGACAATTTCAATGATGATAATATATATAAGTTAAAAAAACTAATGAAGCAACAAACTCCAAATATATTATGAACAATACTATGGATGTCCATAAACTTTCCATTAATCTCGATATTAACCAGGTTATATTAAATATGTAGGTTATAAATATACTTGGGATTCACGTATTTATATCTGTGTAATGTATTCATGTGATATACTATAAATATGGAGCAACTGTATGAGTCCTGATACCTGCATGAAGGAATAAATCTACCTTGTTTCTTGCATATCTCTCGCTCTCTTGTTCTTCTATTTTATAACACGTTATCGTGCTCCGTGGGGTGTGTTGTTGTGGTCTGTTGATCCCACATCGCTCCAGGCAGGTCCACGGCCGGTTTATAAGTGTAGTGCTACTTTAACTTTGTTAGGCCGTTTTTAAATCAGTGAGGCTGTACGGGATGAGCCGGACAATATCGGCGGATTAAGGAGGAACGGTTATAACACGTTAGCGGCGATGGCGTTCTGATCACAAAGTCGAAGCTCAAATCGAGGAACTTCGGACCTCGAGCGATATTACAAAATCATAAAAGCAGCTTTGAAGCTTGAACTGCGTCGTAAAACCAACCCAGAAGCCCCTACGTTTGAAATATTCAACGATGCAAAGATGAGAAGAAGAATTATTTTCTTTTTCGAAAGAGCATGAAGCTTGATATTCGAGACTTTATAAATATCTCCCAATGTCACCGGCTTCAATTTCTTTGCCGCGATATTTCGAGGCGGGAGTATTTATCTTGGATCTTGAATCTTGAAATCCGCAGTTTTATGAATCTTGGAAAGCATAATCAAGGAGGAAATCACGCAGCATCTAACGAGGATCGCTAAGGCCTTAATATTCCTTAGCCATCGCGCTTATTGATGGAGGCACGAAAAAGTGAATATCGCTCGGTCGACTAACCAAGCTACGCATTTGCGAATTTTTTGTTACGTGTTGTTTATGTTCCCATTACCCCCACACATCGACCCTAAGTTGGGTCCTGTCTTGAGTCTTGGTATTTTGTAGTGGAAGCTTTCAATCTACATCTAAATTATATCGAGCCTCTTTGAGGAAGTTTTCTTGCTCGATTGCAGTTGTCACTTGATGAAAATCTTTTCTACCGCCATTAGGGGAGATAAGCCAATTCAAAATGGCGAAAGTATGGAAATAAGTCGCTTTATCTCACCTTGATCCCGGTACAAAGCAATCGAACTAGAGTTACGTGGAATGATCGTCTTTATCTCACCTTGATCCCCGTGCAAAGCTGTCTGACCAGAAATTGAGAAAATAATTCATTTACAAGGTCTTGTGAATCAGTACTTTGATGCTTTTATTGATTCAACAAAGTTCTAATCTATATCCTGGTGCAAATATCCGGCGGGTGAAATCCCAATAGGAAGTACAAAAGCGACATGACAAAAATAAACCTAGCCACGATTAAACGTGGAAGACCTATTGGCTCAAAGGCACAATTCCTAGAAAAAGGAAAATTGTTACATATCTATGACTTCGTGAAGAGCATATATTGTTAAGCGGTCGTGAACAAGTAGCCCACCTATGAAGCACCCGAGTCAAAGAGTTATCTCTTAATGATGTATCGGTACATAACAATGTAGAGATCTCTATCAATTATATACATGAGGGAAGAATATGGGATCGAAATACTACCAACATAAATGATGCTTTTTCTTTCCAAGTGGCTATGAACATCTGGAAATGAAGATCAAAACGCAAAAATATTGAGATGAAGATGTGTCGACACATCGAAACGATTGGTTAAAATGAAAGAAGCAATCAAAACATAATTAAGATCCCTTTGCTAAGCGAGGGTATTTGGACCCGATGGTTCAAACACCTAAATATACGACATGTTGGATATCGATGGGTCTTTTGTAAAAGAAAGAGAAATGAAAAAATGAAATAATTAGATATAAAAGCACGCCTTGTGTGGGTTTCTCACAAAGACCTAGAATTGACTATGAGGGAACATATTCCAGTAATGGACACAATCCACATTCCGATATTTGATAGGGTTTAACAGTCTCGAAGAAGAATTTGGACATATCGTCGATGGATGTAGTCACAACTTATATATTTATATGGATCTCCTAGATGCTAATGTATATATGAAAATCACACGAGAAGGATTCACATTGCACGGCTCAATGAATTCCAAAACCACGAACATGTATTCAATCAGGATTGCAAAGATCTTTATATGGATAAAGCCGGTCACGGTCGAATGTGGTATGTCGTTTAAGGCTAGTATTTACTGAAGGATATGTGAATAATTCAGATTTACGTCCATGTGTTTTCATCAAAACGAGAAAATGGATTTGCAGTATAGCCGTATATGTAGACTGATTTAAAATTTGATTGAGACTCCCTAAAGGCTCATCGAGAACAACCAACTATTTAAAAAGAAGAGAATTTGAGATGAAAGATATTGGGAAAACAAGATATTGTCTGGAAACTGCGAGATACAGTATTGTTTGAATGATTGTATTGATTAAATCCCGATCATCATATACGAAAAAAAGTCTGGCAGCTTTTATATGGATAAATCACACCATAGTTCCCCATGGTTCTTAGGTCACTTGAGAGTAACTAAAGATCATTAGAGCCTAAGGAAGAAAATGAAGAAGTACGGTCCCGGTACCACTTATCTTAGTGCAATTGGTGCATTAATGTATCTTGCAAAATTATACGACAGAACATTGGCACTAATGTATTAGCAGATACAACTCGGCTCCCGACTAAGGCTTGGAATGGAATCAAACATATGTTGAGAGAGATATCTCAGGTGGGACAAAGTGACATAGGATGACCTTCCCAAAGCAATGGAGCCAGCAATTCTTTGGTATCTGAATACGGGATATATTCCAGACCCTGTAACTTGATCCTGAAACGAGGGATATATATTCGCTTATGGAATCTTTTCCAATATCATGGAGATCGGGTTAAAGCAACAAAGCGATGGTGGCCACCTCCTCTAATCTTTCAGAAATACTTGCGATGCATGAAGCTAGTAGGAGAATGTGTTTGAGTGAATCCATGATACAACACATCGAGAAGAAATCATGTGGATTATCTTCTATTAAGAATAATCAAACGGTATTATATAGAAGACAATCTTTGCATGTATTAAAATCAAGGAGGATATGACCAAGGTGATCAAACTAAGCACATTTAAGCTAAGGATTGTTCTACTCATGAACTTCAAGATTATTGAAATTGATGTGCGGCAAATAAGGTCCGATGATAATCTAGCAAATTTATTTATAAATCCGCCTTACGAGCATTGAGAAACATGCGACAAGTTGGCATCGCCCGACTTAAGATGCTGAAATTGAAAAGTTGAAGGCAGTATATTATATGTCACTACCGAGGGAATATGAATAAAGATGTTAGATGCGATAGCCACTTTTTCCCGCCGTCGGGTTTTGTCATTGGGTTCTTGCTTTGAGTTTTAATGATGTTACCCAACAATCACGATGGTCATTCAAGGGAAGTGTTATAAATGATTCGCGATAAAGCGTGAATAACCACACATTGCTCGGTGAATAATTATTACGGGTAATGGCTTGTAATAGCAGGTGAATAGTATGCGGTAATGGTGCAGCATTTGAAAGCTGGTTCATAGCATTGGAATGCGCAGACTCGAAATTCATGTTGAAGGGAACAATATTTTATTGCTTGTACTCTTTTTCTTCCTGTTTTGTCTATTTGGGTTTTCATGAGTAGGTTTTTAATGAAGCGTGTATCATGGACATCAGAGGGAGTATTATGAACACAATGTGTGGATGTCCTTAAACTCTCAAAGCCAATCGATCATTGCAGGTATATTGAATGTGTGGGTTACAAATGTGTAGGTTACGTGTTATATACACATTGGCTGCATTCATGTCATTAAACCCTATAAATAGGGAGGCTTTTTGTATGTGGGAGTCATGATAAAGCGTGAGAGGAATAAAAATCTCCACCACTTTATTTACCATTTGCTATCTCTCAGCTCTCTTATTAACTCTATTTTATAACAAATATAATATATATTTTCATTGCATCAATAGAAAAATTCATTTTCTCATGTCATCTCACATCCACCGAAAACAATAGCAATATTTTTTGATCTTTCAAAAATAATAACAAGATTTTGATTCAGGCTTATTGAGGTAAGCCATCGATTTAGTATGCCATGAAAAGCAATACATAAGTTTATAAAAGAAGCGTAGGAAAAGTAGATTTTCTATATTCATATCAAAAATATTTTTATATCAATGACCAAAAAAACAAAAATAAAAAGAATTATTACAAGCTCTTAAAAAAATAATTATAATTTGGTTTAAATGTTAAAAATGTAAAAAAATCTCAAACTATCACTTATAATAGATAAAAAGTTATGATAATTATAATATATTATAATAATAGATGTGGTATCAAAGTCATAACTATTTTTATTTATTATTATAATGGAGGGATAGTTTGAGAATTTTTTTCCTGTGCAAGCAGAAGTATAATCAGGCTAGAAGAGTCACTATAAGAAATATAATGATCTGGGTTACCTAACTCAAACCCACCACTCTATGAATTTTACCTACTTAATAATGATCTAATCCTTGAATTTGAGATTTGTTTTTGTTAAGAGCATCTCCGACTGTCGTCCAAGTGAAGCATCCAAAATTATATTTTTGATACCAAAGTCGTTGCAGAGATTTATTTAAAGTTTCCCGCTATAGCATCTTCAGCAATGAGCATCTAAAGTTTTATATATCCTAAATCTATTCCAATTTTACCCTTTCTCTTCTTTAATAATTACATCATGTACCCTTCATTCATCTATATTACTCAAAACACTATCAAATATTTATTAAATTATAGTTAAAAAGTACATAGATAATTGAACACTATTAAAAAGTACCACATAGATAATTTAATTCATTTTCATTAAGTAGTAGAATATATAAGCTAGTAGTCATGAAGGTACGATTCGAAGTTGGAAGCTAACTGCGTTTTTAAATTGTTTTTCTTGTGTCGCGTGCTTACGTGGATAATAGTGTTGTTGTTCGAAACGGACGTATGTGAGATGTCTTTTTCAAATGGTGTCATCGCGGATAATGCGTAGCCTATCACAGCTCGCCATCCTATCTTCGGCCGCGTCTTGCAATTTCAAAGTTGCACATCCTCCCTACGTGCTTGCTCGCCGATGGTGAAGTTTTGCTTTCGTCATACAAGTGTACTCTCTTCGGCTTTTGCCCGAGGAATGGTCGCGGATCGTAGGCGAAATACGTCTCGTATGCGTTGGACTCGCCTTGTTTTTCTGTTTGCTATCTTTAGATGCTTTTCTTCCTGGGGGTCTCTTACTTGGACAGCTAACAGTTGCATAGCTATATGAATCTTGATTCGAGTTAAAAGGCCTCTGAGGTGTATCATGAGTTCCCTCTAAAACCGGGAGGCGGGGCCTAGGATGCTTTGCGGTACATAATCCCACTTATCACCGGTGTTAAGCACCTCCCGGCGCGATCGTCAAATCCACGGGACTCCATACGCTTGAAGCACATATTCATAGCTTGCACACGGCTGCGAGAGAAAAATAAAGTACAAATAAATAAAAATTTCTAATATATTTGTTGTGAAAAGAATTATAACGATAGATGGCGACCTCATCGATTGTAGCTCCACTGCGACCTATTTGCGATTTGTGCGGTATCCGCATGCATTTTGTACAACAATGTCGGATTTTTATCCCATCGATTTTGGACTTAACATAAAGTCGTGGGTGACTCTAACATTGGTCTCCAACTTGTTTCATCACTGATCCCAAAACTTTGACATCGGTTGCAAATACCGATCAGGATCTTCAGGTTATGAGGGTCATCCAAGATATCATAGTGTCACGTCTTCCTCATTTAAGAAATACTTTCCCCGCCTACCGGTCTTGAGGAAGAGATGTCATTTCGGCTACAGATCAGCTTAAATTAAAGTAGGATTTAAAAAATTACGATGGCTAAAAACTTAATAACATAAGCGAGAAAAAATAATTGATGGGTAATGGCTAGAATTTCATGTTGACAAAAAAATCGATTAGGCGTATGGAATTCGATACGCAAAATAAGATGATTAAAAACATTTAAAAATTATTAACATATTATATAAATTATTAGAAAATTGATATTATAATTAAATAATTAACAATTTAATAAAACAAATGTTTTTAATATTTAACATTATTTAAATAGTTAAATCACATTATGTATGGTAAAAATAACAAAAGAAATATTTTATATCAAGTATAACTGTTGCATTTATATTTGTTGTATTTTATATTGATTCACAAAAAATATGATTTATGGTTTATTCATTTATTATTCTTATTTTATTTATAATATTATAAGTGAAATTAATTAGAAGTTACTAAATATATTTCTAAGGTTAAACATGAGGTAGGAGAAGTAGGGTTTGAGGTTAGGAATGAGGTAGAAAAATCACCGGTTTCGGGGGCCAAAACGGCCGTCGTTTTGGCTTTGGCACAGTGCAAAAGCGACATCGTTTTATCCGGCACCTTTTTTAAATACGCATATATCAAAATGATACGTCGTTTAGTACGCGAGTTCAAAACGGCGTCGTTTTGAAGCTCCAGTAATCACTTATTCAAAAGCGACGTTTTGGACTCACACAGCGCGACTGCGTCGTTATGGTTAAAAATAAAATTAAAACTGACGCCGTTTTGTTTCGGCTGACGGCGGCGTCATTTGTAGACTTAAAAAATATGAAATTAAAATACTAGTTCCTAGATCTTGGGCGGGAATAAAATCGAGAAGGAGGAAGAGAAGAGAGGAAGAAGAAAGGGGAGGAGGGGAAGAAGAGATGCGGCGCCCGGGGAGGGAAGAAGAAGAGCATGCTGCCGGTCGGCGCCGGTGGTCCTCAACGCTTTCGCGGTCGGCCTGGGCACTCGGCTGCGGCTTTGAGGAGGTAAATCTCGCATATCCAGCCTCGGCACTGCGACACCGGTTTATGATCCGAGCCCCTCTCTCTTTTTTTTTTTTTTTTTTTTTTTTTTTTTTTTTTTTTAAAACGCAATTTTCTTCTTCAAAAAATCTGGATCCAACCTCTCTTTTACATTTTAAGTTTTATGGTGGGTGTGTATATATTGTTGTTTGTGATTTGGACTTTCAAAATCACGAGGAGTGACCTGCTGTTTGGGTTGATTCCTCGGAGTTTTCGATTTTTTGTTATTAAAATGCGAGAAAGGTACGATTCTACGTTAGAAAATGCGTTAACCTATAATCTTCTTTAGATCTTGATCTGGGTGTGCGAATGAAAATCAAGACTATAAATTATAGGTTCAGGTGTCCCACCTCCGACCATGGTGTAGATCTAGGTGACACTTGTTGATCACAGATGAGGAAAGAAAACCGAAGTGGCTTGTGAGGATCCACCGACTTGATCTTCTCTCAAAAGCTCCTACAATAACGCTCCCTTCTCAGTGAAGCTTACGGTTTACGGCTTGGATGAATGAGAATGAATGGGTTTTTTTTTTTTTTTTTTTTACTGCTCCAGCACATAGTAGCCGGGGGTCCCGTGAGTTTTCGAGATGATGCGGACCGTCCATCCTCCATCTAGGGACCAAGGATCCCGAGGCTATCGACTTCACCTGCATCACATATGAACCTAATAGTCCAATACAGCAATCTTATACAACTCCTACAAGTTGACGTATAGAAAAAATCTAACATTCTCCCGCGGTTCAACATTGTAGGTTTATTTAATAAATAATAACTTTTATTCGTAGGGTGATAGTGAAACGTAGAAAGACATAACTTGTATGGCCATACATTATTTTGAAAACAATATGACAATTAGCGAAGCCTTATGTGATATCTTTTGCACTGCCTTAAGTAAAGATATCATAGTACATGAGCGACGGTTATATATATATTTTTTTTTCGGATTGACAAATACTTCATTCCTGATATCACAATGTAGTTATTTAATCTTATTAGAGATGGCACATGTGGTATTAATTCTTTTTATGGTGGGCATCCCACTCTTTTAATGCAACAAAAAATGTAAATATCTTTAGTGTGTACATAAATGAGATAAAAGCGAAATATTGCATTAAAATGTCGGAAGAGTTGTAATGTCATGACTTCTTTAATCTCATCAAAGAAGTTCACAAAGTCCCATTCTATCAACATGACTTTTATACAATTTTGGCGAGATTCGCCCAGTATGGGATGCGCTACCATTAGCGGTGTGCCCTGCTGTGCTCGATGATGATTTTACTCTCTCGGCGTTTTCTCTACACCTGAAAGTGTATTTTATATCAATATTATATTTCGAAACTCACTGTGGGCTAGCGGAGGAAAGAGCTGCTGCTGCGACATTATCCGCAGAAGCACTGACCGGCTTGGAATGCGTATCCATCTCTAAGCCTGAAGAAAGATTTATTCAACCATAATGCACACGTTTTTGTTGCTTCATAGCATGGTGAAATTACGCCTCATAGTCGAGGATCTTTGTAGGGGCATAAGCGGTGCTTTTCCGTACCCTTTACACCAGCGGCTAACATAAAAATATGTAACCCGGTAGACTTCCTGAATCTTCAGTGACACAAGAATGCATGCGTATATCGATCAAATCCGGATCTGATGCATTTCTCGTATGTAAGCATATAGTCCTTGGTTCCCTGGAGATGCATGACTTTCTTAGCCGTCGATGCTCTATCGAGTTACTTTGATATCTTCCCAACATTCCACGGCGGCGCAATACGGTCTGGTGCGAGCCTCTAAATAGCCGGGCCCTTAGCTACGAGAATGCATATGGAATATTCTTCATGGATTCCGAATTCTTGAGTTTCATTGGTGACTAAGCGTTGTCACCCTTTTTTAACAATCAGGAGCTATTGAACGGGCATTTCTCATATTAAACCTTTAGAATTTTTATTGATATAGGTATACCGAGATAACCCAGAGTCTTTTTAGATCATCTCTATGTATCTCAATTCCTAAGAACAGGAAGCACTCCCTATGTCTTTCATGTCAAAAATTACGAGAGAAATGGATTTCGGTCTCCACCAATTAATCCCAGTCGTACTTGCCCGGCAAAATATCATCCACGGGACTAGAAACGTTGCTCCAGCGACCTTGATGTATATACATTGATCTACAATAATTTAAACGAATGAGGTAATGATATTGTGAAACTTCATATACCATTGTGCGTGAAGCTTGTTTAACGCTTGCAGTATATGAACTTCTTTAGTTTCTTGAGACAAAGATGATTACCTTTTAAATGAATCCTTGGGGCTGAGTCATGTATACCACTCCTCCAAGTTCTCCATTACGAGGGAATGGTTTTGACATCCATCACGATGCGACTGTCGAAAATGACTACGGGGCCATGATTATCACTTAGTGAGAGTCCTTCTTGGGCGGAGAAAGGTGTCATGATAATCAATGCCCTCCTTTTGAAAACCTTTAGCAACAGGAATGTACCCTTACATATCTTTTTCGATGTTACCCGAGAGGGCATCAGGTTTTTGGGATGTATAGACCCACTGCGACCGCCGCAGCTTTCTGGAAGTAACTCTACTAGATCCCAGGCGATTGTTTGCCGGTGAGTTAATTAATATGTTAAAAATGGACTGCACCGAAGAGTCTGTATGGCTCATGGCTCACGAAAAGAAATGGGGTCTTGATTGAGGAATCGGAACATGGCAGGTCTCACAGCAAGTATACAACAAAAGTCGAGATCGGAATGGCGGAGCTTTCTGACTCTTGAGGATTTTCTTAAGTCGGTTGGTCTGAGGTGTTGTGGTGCCGATCCCGAACCACTTGTTGTGGTTCACGAATAGGCTTGGCTCTGCTGCACTTCTTCATGAGGGATTACGAGATGCAGGAGGATGGGTTATCGCTCCCTTCATGAGTTGTGATACGAATAAGGAGTTGTTGAGCATAGTAGGTATGTGCCCACCGGGTTCAGCACACCACGACACGAAGGGTGTATAGTCACACATTACTTCTTCTATCACAGCTTTTATGAGAACGACTCTCATCGTGTTATAATCCTCAATACGGCATTCAGGTGCTTCTGGCTTTATCTTGGGACAATAAAACCTATAACCCTTGGACTTTTACGCATAGCCAATGAAGAAGCAGAAATGTCCTTGGGTCTAATTTCCTTTCATGTGGGTTGTACCCTTACACTCTGCCAACTGACATATATGTACATGGTTTAAGCAGGCTTTTAAATCATTCCATAACGCTCAAAGGGTGTTTGAGGCCGACTTGGATGGAACACGTTGAAATATTTTGGCCATCTTCGAGAAGCTTCCTCCACATGTTAGGAGAGATTTGAGACACTGCAATACCATGTCCATCAATGTACGATTCGCTTCTTTCGACAACACCATTTTCTTTGTGGCGTGCCGGTGGCCCAATGGGTATCTTGGCTTCACAATTCCATTTTCCTCGAGAATTTGGCAAATGGACCGAGTCTTTGGCGCGCGCAGTGCAGTGAACCTACAATACTTTCGCCCACCCACATCGAGATCTTACAATTTTGATACTCGATCGGATTGTTTCTCTACCTACGCTATAGACTTTTGAAAGCATCTAGTGCTTCGATTTGTCATTCCCCAGGAGAATAAATACATGTATCTTAATAAAATCATCAATGAAAGGCCAATAAAATACCTTTGACCATTAAGACATTGAATTGGTAAATGGTCCCTGGGCTGTCCGGTGTGAAATTATCTTGAGTTTTTGTATCAAACTCTCTTGAAACTCCTTTATTGGACTTGTTGGTTTGCTTTCCCTTTATGCAACTAAACAAGTATCAAGTCAGTGAAGTCAAGTAATGCGAATGACACCATCCTTCATATAACTCTTTAAACTATTGAGATGTGACCCTGTCTCTCTATACCATAAGCTAGATGAGGTGATTATTTATTACAGCGATATTATTTCTATTGTTATCGTTGCGGTTGGTGAGTGAGCACATTTTGGATCAAGACTTAGACAATATAAACCATACGTTAATTTACCGAGCCAATAGAGCTTGAATCTTTAATAATCGAGAAAAAGACCATCTTTAAGCGAAAATCAAAGTACGGCGTGAATGCAGATATACCGAATACTAGATTCTTAGAGAAACTAGGAATATAAAAAGTCTTGTCAAATTAGGCGTACGTATCCGATTGTGTGGGGCAACTTTATTATGTTACAACACCACTCTTCTTGACGACATCTTATTTCTTTGAATAAACGCATAGTTCACCCACCTAGCGGTTTCACGCTTAGGTTTTGAAACCCATAACCGGTAGAAGCATGGATTGTAGAGCACAGAGTCAAATCACCATGTGTTATGTAAATACATGAGGGCACAAAATTTGATTCATAACACACTAACGATGTCATACCCCCTTCATTTTCTTGAGCCATATGCATTGCGATGCATTCCTTCTTTTATGTGACCTTTTAACTGCGAGAAAAAACAAGTGGTAACTTTGTCACCAGTTTTCTTTTATGGGGACATTTACTCCCTGCCTTTATCTTTTGGATCACTTTTGGATTCTTGGTTTGACCTTTCTTGTGAGACACAAAGATTCACGTTTCAGTCTTTCTTGCTTGACACGCGTTCCTCTTTGGGACACACATGTTCGACCAATTCGTGTGACCATTTCTCCCCATGTCATGTAGGGCGCCATCTTTATTATGGTCGGTGGCGGTGAAGTCAAGATAAATGGACTTAGGAATGACTGCGAAAGAAGCCGACATCAAGGGCCTTCGAGTTGAGACGGATATCTCATCTATTATATGTCCTCTCATTTTGTGTACCCCCAACCTCATAGAACACAAATTACGCCATTAGGGTGCTAGCATGACTTTATCGAGACTCCTGGCTGTTCCATGGTAGCCCCATCGGTTCTTTGCTCAGTTAAATTGGGGATAGATCCTTATGCTCGTATGTGGGTCTTGATCACCATCGCCTCTTGAGACGGTGGATCTCCCATCGCTCGTATAATGCACGGTTGGCTTGGTGCTTTGCTTCCGGATTGGGTTTTACGGCTCATCTATCACGAAGAGCCGGATCTGGGTATCCATACACCTGCCGCGAGAAGCACTTTTATCTTTCCATAGTTTATAATTATCGCCGGACCCGATATAGGAATAAAGCTGGGGTTGGATCAGCGGCGGTGTTTAAATGCTGGAAAAGAACAAAGGCCTGTAACTTTTATTAGTGTAAAGCAACAATTATCATTAAATAACATTATAGTAATTATTTTACTTTATCTAACCAAAAAAAAAACACCGTGGTATTAGTGGGGTCAAAATGCGTCTGCTCACTGGGCAAGAGAACTTAGCTACCGCGCAAGGATTTTATCTAACTTTATTTTCTTATATGTGCAATGGGTGTTTATCTTAAAACTAATAGAATGCATACGCGTGAGCGTAGGGCGGGTGTCTCGATGTACTCCTATCTTATATTGTCATATTCACATTATTTATCGGTCGGCTTCCTGTGGAATGGAGTGACCAATTTTAATATCTCAAATATAATTACGATATTGCATATAGTTATTGTAATTAACACATCCCAAATATATATATATATATATATATATGTATACTAACTGCTCTTTCTATATACTATAATAATATATATATATATAGATTCAAGAACATATTTTCATTAAATAAGTAACCTTTATGACATAATTATATTTATTTTGTCATAAATATAATGGACTTTTATTATTTTAATGCATTAAATATAAGTAATTAAGCTTATTTAATGAAAATAAATAAGGGATTTTTTGAAGTCCATGCAAGATCCCTCCTCTCCCGATAAGTTGGCTTCTCCCCTTCCGTGGTTGCTCTTGCGTGGGCGCTGCTCCCCATTCGCCACTTCCCCAGCTGGCAAATGTGACCGTGTTGCCTGTATAATCCTTAGGGCCGGGCACCAGAGATCATGGGAGGTGCTGATGGGTCTGCGTACGGAGAGCGAAGAATAATGGGGAAGGCAGCGAACCACATGCTTAGTCATCGCATACAAAACGCCCAATATTGGCGTGAATAATTACAACAAATTTACAATGATCGATCCTTGGACCCAAATAAAAATTACATATAGAAGAGATTGAGATGATCGGCAACTCCACAATTTTCATGCCAAAGCATCAAAACATTCTGAGAAAAAAAAAAGCAGGAGAAAATGCATGATATCTTTGTGTGAAATTTTTTTTTTTGCCCAATTAGATTTCATTCTGGGTCATTTGTAGATCAAACATCATGTACCACAGAACACCTGTAGCTACGATACCAAGTGTTAGAAATTAGTTGCTTTTATAATCTTCTTTGGGTCTTGATCCCAAGATTATGCGAATGAGAAAATCGGCCCATAAATTATAGGTTCGAGAGGAATTATACGCAAACCCAGTGGTGTAGGTCCAGGTGACCGCCTTGATCCCGATGAGGAGGCGAAGTGGCTTGTGGATCACGGTGAGTCAGCTTCCTCTCAAAAGCTCCTCACAATAGCACTCCTTCTCTCAAGTGAACTTACGGTTTACGAAGGCCGGATGAGATGAGAATGAGATGGGAACACCTCTCCACTTTTATAGTAAAGCTGGGGTCGATGAGTTTTGCTACGAGATGATACGGACAGATCCATCCTCTATCCCAGAGGATGTGTTGCAAGATCAAAGTCTGACTTCATATTCACATCACATATGGGCTGTGGTCAGTGCGTTATCTTGTCATGCTTATCTGGCTACCCTGAGAGTTGGCCGTGCTAGAAAATCACGACATTCTCTTGATTGAACTGGCTTGATTAAATGTGATTGAGGCAAAATTTCCGTTGTGATCTTGTGGTGACGAACAGTGGGCAGCAATATTGGACCCACAAAGCCGGGCGAGTGACGATATAAGCGTGTATCGAAGATAATAATAATAGTCAGGGTATGTTTAAAAATAATTTATTATTATTTTATTTTTATACTTTTAATATAAATAATTATTATTATTATGTGTTTTTAATAAAATAATTTATAAAATCATAATATTTTTATTTTATAAGAAAATTATTAATTTTAATAAATAAAGCCAAAACAAATATAAAAAAATTAGAGTAAAAAAATAAAAACAAAAACAAAATATGATGGGATGAGTTTGATAATTTTTAAATCTAAGCGTATGGTTTGTAATATTTTAAATGAAACAGTTTGGAGGTGAGAAATAAACAACTTAGGATCAGGCTGGACCATTACGTCACAGCTTAACAAGTTGTGAAGTCATAAATATAATGTATATTTGCTAACTCTTATTTGTGGTGTGGATGGGGTTTAATAGTGTAGAAAATGATTTTTGGAATAAAAAAACTCTATTTCATTTCGCATTGAAGTACTAAAAATTTTGAAAGTTGTGAAAAGAGGCCAAAAGCAAGCAGAAACATCTTCAACCCGAACCTTGTTTGACATCTAGCTAAAATGAATCTATGTTTACGAGGTTTGTTTACATTGCCAAGTGCAGTTAATGGCTCTGGATTTTCTTTTCCGCCGTTCACATGGGGACTCTAGTCTCGTCCATTTAGACGTAAGGGTTAAGAAGAACAGAACTTAGCAACTGGCATGAGAAACCCTAGTCAAATCTATCACACCAAGCCTGTGTAGAGCAACTGAATCTGGATAAAATTGGGGTTAGTTCAGATTGAATCAAGTCAGGCAGGCTTTACTATGTCTCTGTTATACTGCCAGCATATAGTTTTAACTTGAAGGCGAGGGCTGCGAAGATGGGCATGCGGGAGATAGAATGTAGCCCCAGGGTGATGTACATGGCGCTGTATGCTGCCAGCCCATCCTCTTGCCTTGCCACTCCTGGGGAAGCCTGGTGATCACATATAAGTAAAATGGAGATACAAATAGCAGATCAATGCGAGGGGATCGGGATTGTTAGCCTGAAAGGACACCTTGATGCATTGTCTAATAGTATTGAACTAAGCAGAGGTGTCCATGTAAAGCATAATTCTTGATGACAGTGCTATCACAAGAAAAGCCCAGCAGATGTTTGTGACAAAAGGGCTGAGTAAGAATAGCACAACTTTGCTAGAGCAAGGCAGGCGGTGATCTTGAGAGTCACTGCCACCACATGCTGGCTCGATCCGGATACCTGCTCCCAGCTCATTTGACACCCTTGTTCTGTTTCAGAAAATTGGTTTGATTCAAAGAATGTATTAGGATAAAGGGCATCAGAAAATTAATGATATTAGGCTGTTGGTTCTCTTTTAGCTTCCTGACACTATGAAATTGGTGTTTACGTGTTCTCAGTCGAAAAAAAACACGTAACGGCTTGTGTTACGTGTTTCTGTGTTTCGTATTTTTCGAAGCAACGATTTTTAAAAAACTTGTCTCCCTTGTTTTCGAGAACAAAAAACAATTTTTCAAAAAATTATGATGAGGGAGAAATGGGTTTACAAACTTACCACGTGATTAATGAAGTAGTTGTTTTCTGGTGGCATCAGTCCAGCCTTCAAGAACACAAAATCTCCGAGAATGCCCAGAACTCCAAACTGGCAGAATGTAATAAATGAAAAGAAAATGGCCAGAGAGAAAACCATCAGAAGTTCTATGAGATCACAACCTGGGGTTTTAGGCTTTTTTCCCCAAAGAGAATAATGATAGGGGGATTCAGATGGTTTACCACACCATTGCAGCAGAAGGCAGAGCTAATTTCAAGATTGTAATAATATAACTGATTGACTCCCAAGAAAATCCTTTCCATGTAATAATAAATTTCTTAGCATAATTCACATACAAAGGTAGCATCAGGACTGGGGGTATTCACAGAGCTGGAAGCATGCGGCTCCCCTGTAGCAAGACCTGTCCAATGAACCAGAGACATATGAAAAGAGCAACATGGCTGACTAATGGGAGCAGTGAGCATATGACAGAAGGCAACACAATGGTTGTCTGAAAGAGAAACCTCAAATATTTTGCAGAAGCTCCTGCATGCAAGATTCCAGGCATAAAATACTTCATGTGAGAACAGCTGATTTGAGATGTGTGAGGTCTTGGTGAAATAAGATAGAGATTGGTTCTGTATATGGGAACCATAAAAAATGGACTCTCAAAAGATGGAAAGAAGAAAATTACACATGAGGCAAGAGGCTTGAAGATAAATCCCCACCATACTATATTTTGCTCCACTTATCCTTGTCCACAGAGTTTCCAGTGCACCACTCAGAACTGACTACAACGAAGAAGAAAGCTGTTTACGATTTTTCGCTGTCAGTTTACAGAAAGTGACTAACAAGTCGCTGGTCAGGAAAACAGACCATGAAAAGCCAAACCATTGATTGTGGCCCATGGTGGCAAGGGGTGAACCGGCAAGCTCACGGTCCCCGGGTGACCGGCAGACATTACGAATACCGGAAGTGATGAGATGGTAAAAGCGTGGTAAGGATCATTGGCATTCAAACGCAAAGCCTATTTGTAGCCTGCTTCATATCCAAAAAATGCTATTAATCCACCACCCTCCGTAGCTTCCTTTGCTCTCATGATCATTACCAACATCCTACAACGAGATTAGAATCTGCATGACTACTATTCTCAAACATCTATCAAGTACTATAACCTTCCTGCTTCATTCTAGTCACTCTTTCATCTTCTGTTTACGTCTCCACGATATGGTTGTTTGGGAGAATTGGTCCTAGAGAGGGAGAGGAGAATGCTGACCTGATCTGTGAATTCAATCATGTGGTGCTAATGATTAGGACACATGGATGGCATTGTCGCAGCGCCCTTGCTCCGTTGATGGCGACTGGGAACCGTAGGTCGGCCTTCTCAATACCTCACTATTCTGCCGGTTCCTGAGGCTTACGAGGGCACTCTACACGGCTAAGTATTTTATTAGGCTAACTTAAAATCGCAGACAATTGTAAGGCTCTACAACTGGGGGCTCAGTATGCTTTTGCATGTGGATCACGGCTAGAACGTATGAATTATAGAGAGGGGTGAGCGCCTTGAGGACCCTTTATATATGGGATATGGGGGCAATGATACAATTATGGTAGAGTCTGCTACAACTCTAGTCTTCCAATCCCGGCTTGAGCCGACTTCCTGTCATTTCCGCGTTAGAGGTCCGGCGGATAAGGAAGCTTATATACTGCCGACCACATTAATTCCACCACGGTAGGGTCCTCCCAGCCTAAGTGTTCCGCCTAAGGGATCTTCCCTTTGAGAGACCTTCAGCCTGGGAGTCCGACCGCTTGGGAGTCTTTCCGCCTAGGAGTAGGAGTCCTTTCCCGCACAGGGAGTCCTGCCGCCTAGGAGTCCTTCTGTGGGACTCTCACCAGGCGTAGGAATCACTGTTCTTATTCCCGGATGGATGCCTGCATGTGAGGCTACTGGCCCATAAATAGGCGACATTAGCCCCACCGATTCCGTTTGCCTCAGTGCCACGCGGGCTAGCGTGGTCGCGTGGCGACCAGCGTGCGGCGTCGGCCTGCCTGGCGCCTTGCGCTCGTAATCGTGCCCAGCTCACGCTGGCGCCTCCACCGGGACACGCTTTCCCAGCCGCGCGCTGGTTTTCCTTAGGCGGGCCATGGGGCCCGGCGCGCCCTCGGCCGCCGCGGGACTCGTGTTATCTGGTCGAGGGCTGGCCCCTCCACTAGAGGTATTCAACGTCCTCGTTGACTGACAGCGCATACTAAAGGATCCCGATCTTGGCTATGTAATGTGCCACTGACTTACTAGCACTCGCGACGGGCGTCCCCTTTGTGAATCAAGTATTAGGTCCCTTGTTCTTCCGGTTCCCATCTTCCTATCTGCCCGGGGATGCTTGCAATCTCTTTCTCTTGAACCGACTCCCAGCCATAGGCGGGTTCCGCTTTTGCTTCACACTAATGGGGACTAGGATCAGCAATGTGATAAGGCTTGAGGAAGCTTACATGGAGATAATCGGGTGGCCGACGACCTCACGGCCAACTTCGGTTTGTGAGCCACGTTCCTATACGCTTCCATGACTTCAAAGGAGATCCATCAGTATTTCGAATCTGAAGCCTCTACGGCTGCTTATTCACGATCTTTCCGGATACGGGGAATTGCTCCAGCAGGCACCATCTCGCCTTGCTCTGTTCCGGTCTCGCCTCTACGTCGCCTTCTTCATGCGTCTACGCCTTCTTGGCGTCTACGGCCTGTCAAGCAAACGCTAGCAGAGACTTTGCAAACTTATGCGCCGGGCTCACACACTACGTCCGGAATTGCTTTCCCGATAACGATGCGCGTCCCGGGCGCATGCCGTGTTGGTCGATTGCTACCAAAGGGCTCATGCACACATTGCTGGCGAACGTTGCGGTGTGGGATAGCGGCGGCTCTAGAAGTTCAACCAATTTTGAGAAGGCGTCGCGGTAAGCGCGAATGCTCTTCTAGCATCGATTCACTCTGCTGTCGACCATCGGTCGGGGGTGATTAGCGTCGAAGACTTGCATTACATGCCCATCTTGAAACGACTCGGCTTAAAACACGCATGTAGCCGGCGTCTCGATGAAACGCATGTCGCCAGGGCATCCCAAAGAAGTGTTTGCAACATTGGCGAAGAAGATGCGCGTGCCTTGTTTGGCGCCTTCGGTGGATGAAGGCGGTGCTGAGAGGCGCAATCCACCACCAAAAGCGTCAGAAGCCTCACTTTTCGGAAGCCCGCGATGAAGTCCATCGATACACGCTCCATGGCTTCTCGGAATGGGCGAGCGTAACAATCCAGCTTCCTTCCAGCTCGGTCTTGTCAACTTGACAAACATGGCATGTCTTGGCATAGGCTTGCATGTCTTCCTTCATCTTGGGCGATGAAAGCGGGTGCCATCGATTATAAAAGTTCTTTCCTCTCCTGGGTGACCAGCCCATTTCGTATCATGTGCTCGCTTGAAGCGACTCTTTGTCTCGGCTTTGCTGAGCACATATAGCTTCCCTCCTGCGAGAAGTAAAGCGGCTGTTCTGAGCCGATGTCGCTGATGATTTTTATCTCACTGCTACCGACTTGCGATGCGTTGAGGTCTTGTGCGGCTTGAGTTAACTTCATTGTTTTGAAATACGTCACAAGCCCGAATAGCGATCCCACATAACACCACTTCCTTCCTACTTACTTTCAAAGCATCCGCCACTTGGTTGTAATGGGCCGTGCACCCACACAAAAGCCAAAGAATGGGCGAGAACTGCTACCATCGAGCTTTGTGGCGATAGCTTCTTAGGTTATTGAGAAAGGAAGGATGTTGTATGCCAGATCATACTGACAGGTTCTATCGAAATGGTGCTTCAGTCTCAAGATGGACCATGGAGTCATCTCTTTCTCATGGTATTGTGCCTTTCCTCATTGCATTTAACTAGACTTCTCGAGCTGCTGGATGCCTCTTGCACCGGCTTTTCCACCTAAGGGGCCACGTCAGGCACGTAAAGTGTGCACTTCAAGCAGCGACTCCATGTCGACCGGTCTCAAAACCGGCGCTACGAGGTGATGCGCATCTTTGAGCTACGGAAGCGACACGGCACTGCATCCATTCCCGGCTTCCTCTTTTTCAAAGATGCGTGAAACCGCGGCTATCTTGGAATAGCCCGGTGTAAATCTCTGTGGCCAGTTTGCTAGCCGGGGCGATCGGATTACGTCACCTTGGTCGGTGACCAATCTCGGTGTTGCCACACTTACCATCCATCCTTATCTCGGGACTTTAATCAGTGACCCGAAGCGATCTCGATCACGAGCAAGCTTCTCTTTCTTGACGCCTAGCGGTTTACCTTTTCCGATGTCAAGCACCATCTCAGGTGTACCCGCGCGTGATCTTGCCAGCAGAATCGGTACGTAGATCACTATGTGGGTCAAGTATACCACCACTGCGAATGAATCCGAGGAAGTCGAATAGGACATCATTCATGAGGTTACAAAATGTATGAGCATGGTCAAACCAAAAGGCATAGCCCAAGAATTCAAAACTTCCATGCCAGGGAGTTACACATAGTCTTTGCCGTCCCCCTTCGACCCGCGGCGCGCGCGGTATCCGATCGCGAGTCTAGCGGTGAAGTACTTCCGACTATGTCGATCGACGACTCGCATCAAAGGTATCGGATACTTGTTCTTGATCGTGACTTATTGGTGCCGGTAATCCACACACACATCGAAGCGTACCATCTTGCTTCTTCACGGCGCGCCAGGTGCTCCCATACGGCGCTTTGGAGGGGCGGACGAACCGCATCACGGCCAGCTCGATCCAGCGCTTCCGCCAACTCTCTCAACTCCCGGTGGACTCATCGGAAGTAAGGAAGCGAAGCGGGGAGGTCTCGGCTGCGGCCTTGCGAGCTCCTATCGATGATCAGATGCGCCTTCTCGGTGGCGGCTTCTTGAAACCTTCGGGGAGGCATAACATCGCCATAAATCTCACACCGGTATGGGGGCGGCATGGCATCGGCACCTCGACTTGTGTCAGGCTTGATCCTCGATCATTGCGCGTTGATATGTGATAACTCTCACCTTCCTAAGGCCCCTTTCTCAAAAGTTGCGAGGCGACAAGGTCTTCTCCCAGGGTCTCTCTTAGGCGGCACTGGCGATCGCAGACCCTGGCTATGTTTCGCTTCTCATCCATCAGCGACCCGTTCAGAAGAATGCGGCGGCTCATTTTACCGCGGCTCTTTGAATCGTTTGCCTAATAATAGTCCGTCATCGAAGGAACCTTGAGGAAGTCTATCGTGCCTTTCCGAATCCCCATCCCCGATTGCCATGTTCTTAGCCATACCATGCGTCTCTTGTTAGCAGCTATTTGCGACGGCTTGCTTTTCATCTTGTAGCTGGCAGAGTGCTTTTCCCTTGTTGATACACAAAAATTGTGGGTGCAAGCCCGGCGTCTGCGATCATGCACAATTTTACTTCCGTTAAACAACTGGCGTATATCGGTCCTCGTGAGTCGCCTCAGCCCGCGTCGCATTCAACAAGCGAAGGGTTGGCTGTAAGGGGCCTGCCGCTGTGCTCTTCAAATCTTGACTGAGGTGCATTGAGCTTCTCCCTTCTTTGGAAGGCGATCCCACTGGCTCGTGTGGCCCATCGCCGGATAAAGAAACATCCCGACGGCACGGTGGTTTTTGAGGAAGTAGCCTCTCCCCAGCCTTTGCGTATCTCTGCGACTTCTTCCAACCCTTTGTGGTGGAGCCAGAGGAAGAGGGTCACTACGTATCGATGGCGATCCATTGCGCGCCATGGGCGAAGCGAAGTCTTGGACACCTTTGCACTCCCTCCGGTTCACGAGCCATCACACCCATCGGGACATGGTTGAGCGAGCCTGTCCGCCGGACATGTCCTTGTCGAATCCAGCGAGCTAAACTCTTTTCGCGCAATCTCGTAGGCAGATGCGGTTCCGGTTTCTTGGTCCCTGCCATCCGCGTGTTTAGGTGGTAGGCGGTCTTTCGGAGTTCCTTTTTCAAGACATCTCCCGACTCTCGATCTTTGATTAGGCGGCCCGGCGGCGTCGTCGCTGGATTACGGTCGCCACCAAGCTGCATCTTTGACGTCAATACGCCCAGTGGTTATGGATTTTCACCCACCACGTTGACGGCGATGACTGCATTGCTCCCATGTCCCGAAGGAAGTTAAGTCTTTGCGTTCTTGTGGCGCCGCCTTCACAAAGTCTTGAAGTGATGCGCACCTTACGCCGGAGCGGATCTGCGGCTGGTATTGCCACCACTTCGCTTTCTCTTCGGCAACACGATCTCTCTCCCCCTCTGGGATGCGATGCTCCTCGAACTCCTCGGGTCATGGCTTTTTGCGATCCCGATCGTGGAATATTGACTTGTCAGGATCCTCTCTACGACTTTCTCTCGGTCTCAATCGATTCATGGCCCCCGTGGGGTCAAGTGATGCAAAGGCGACATCGGCGATACGGTGGGTGGGATTAGCCCTCCGATTCAGCGTGCCGCCTCTCGTGTCGGCACGGTGCCTCTGCCGACCTCTATCGCTACTTTGCTCCGCGCGCATCCAGCCCAGCGGCCAGTCATCGGCGGCCGTCGCTTGGCTCGATACTGCGTCGCGCGCGCCTACTTTTGCTAGTGTCGCGGCTATGCGAACCACGGCCAAGCGAAACGCCACAATCTTGTGACCTACCGAACACGAGAGCACACGAGCTGCAGCTAGTATTTTTATTAAACTACTTAAAAAATACGAGGCTTGATTCGCGAACCGCATGGCTTCGAGGAACCAATCTTCGTGGTCCAGCTGAGAGACATATGAGATGCAAGGAGTAGGCCTTGCGGGAGGCCCTTTATATAGGATAACGAGGGCAATCACGATACAATTATGACTGATCTTACTCACAACTCTGGTCTTCCAATCCCGACGAAATCGCACAATCGCTTCCGCATTAGGGTGCGGCCGAGATAAAACTGCATCAGCGTGCGATTCCATGGTAGGGTCATCACGCCCACTGGGAATTACGTTCAGCTGAGGGTGCTCGCTGAGAGGCGGCCAGCCTGGGGTCGACGGCGAGTCGTCTTTCGCCTAGGGTAGAGTGTCCAGCGGGGTCACGCCCCCAAGGTCCTTCATGCCGGGGCTCCGCAGGGCTGTCTGAATCGCCTGGTGCGCTTCGGATTAGGACGCCATGAGCTTCTACGCGCGTAAATAGTGACGTGCCGCCCACGATTAGTTTCACGCCAGTGCGCGCCACGAGGCCCCACAAGCCGTGAGTGCGGGTGATGCCATTTGTCTTATTCCGCGGCCGGGATGCGTAACACGCTTTCCGCTTCGTGTCGTCTTCCCGATTGTGGCTTTGTGCCTCCGGACGCATGTTTTCGACTTTTGCCTTGCTCGTTTTCGCTTGGGCGAGTGTGGGGCGAGCGTGACGCCTCGTACCGCGCCCGGGACTCGTGTTGGCTATCTAGTCGAGGGCTAACACGAAAAGCATCCATGTATTTAGAAAATTTATTTTTGCTGCCCCTATACCCAGTAAAAAGAAATCATGCGCAAGTGAACTAAACCAGAGTTAGATCCACGGGCCCATTTGTTGAGTCTCTTCTGTCACTATTAAAGGCAAAAAACAAAAATGCAAATTATATGACAAAATTCAATGTCCTTTTACAGCATGTGAACCTTATCTTCCTGACGAACAACAATGTTCATACACATCCTACATCCTATTATTATCACCAGCATCAAAAAAAAAATTGCAGCTTGCTGATGTACTTCATCATCCTTGCTCCAACCTTGTTGTCCGGCAAAAATGAATCTATGTTTGGTTTGTTTACATTGCCGATCGGTTAATCAGCTCTGGATTTTCTTTTCCGCCGTTCCACGCAGAGCTCTAGTCTCGTCCATTTTGGAGCGTAGAGTTAGGAGACAACAGACCAGCAGCCTGGCATGAGAGCCCACAGATCCAATCCCTATCCACAAGCCCTGTGTAAAGGCCAGCAGAATCGGATAAAATTGGGGTTAGTTCAGGTGAATCAGGGTCCAGGCGAGCCACAACATGTCTGTGTTGCATATACCATAGTATATAGTTTTAACGAGGCGAGGACTGCTGCAATGGGCATGCCAATGAAGGATAGAATGTAGCTAGGTTGATGTACATGTGTATGCTTGCCAGCCATCCTCTTGCCACTCCTGGGGAAATACAGGAATTTGATCACATATAAGTAAAATGGAGATTACAAATAGCACGATCAATGCAAAGGGAGATCGGGATTATTAACACCTGAAAGGGCACACCTTGTGCATTGTGTCTAATAGTATTGAGACTAAAAGCAGGGGTGTCATGTAAGCATAATTCTTATTATGACAGTGCTATCACTACGAAGAAGCCAGCAGATGTTTGTGACAGAGGGGCTAGTAGAATAACAACTGCTAAGAGCAAGACGGACGGAGATCTTGAGAGTCACTGCCACCGCATGCTTGGCTCGATCTGGATTGCCTGCTCTCAGCTTCATTTGACACCCACTTGTGCTGTTTTCAGAAAATTGGTTTACGATTCAATGGAATGGATTAGGATAAAGAGGCATCAGAAAATGGTGTCTATTGGGGCCTGTTGGGTTCCTATTTTGGCTGAAGGGCTTTTATTATGAAAATTAGTGTTTTCTGTGTTCTTCTCCAAGGCTAAAGAAAAAACCCTTAACCAAACATTTTCTGTGTTTTCCTTGCTCTCCTTGTTTTTCAAGCAAAAAACAATTTTAAAAACTTGCTCTCCCTTGTTTTCCAGGAACAAAACAATTTTCAAAAAATGTGACAGACCTTGAGGCCATAATGAACCATTTCACGGCCTGACTGACTAACAACACTGCTACTTTGAGACCATAAGGAATCATGAGATGCTATAGCTTCTGTGTTAACACTGAAAGATTCAGACCAGAAAAGACTGGGCTTTTAATATTTTGAGCAGTTATAAACCAAGAAAGAAAAAAGTCACTAGAGAGAGAGAGTGAAACTTACCACATTGCAATTAATGAAGTTGTTTCTGGAGTAGGCATCAACCCAGCAAAGGAAAACCAGAATCTCAAACGCCCCGTGCTCCAAACTGGGAGAGAAAACAATAAGAATTTGTCGAAAAAAGGGTAGGGTTATAAGCATCAATAAGAAAAAAAAAAACAAACAAACAAGCACTTACCACACCATTGCAGCAGGGGCAGTGCCAATTTCCAGTTTGAGAAGGACATGACTAATGATTCAGATGGCTTCCATGTATCCTGAAAAATCTCTTAGCATACCCGACATAAACCGCGAGCATAATGTCGACATACAGAAGGCCGAGAGCTGCCCGGTGGAGCTCCCGCCCAGCCATCAGGTAGTCATATGAACCATGCTTTCATATACATCCCAAAATGATTGAGTAAAGGAAGGCCTGAGCTTGAATTACAAAGAGGCCAGACAGACTGTGTCTGGAGAAACCTCCAGAAATATCTTTGTGAGACCATATGCAGATTGAGAAGGCATAAGAAACTTCATGTGAGAGCAGCTGCTTTGGATATCATGTGGCTTTGCTGCAGAAAGAATTTAGGGTGTGGTTCTGTATAGAACTTAAATGATGGCTACAAAGGAAGAAAGAATGAAAGGATGGAAAGATGCTTGGAATGCATCCCAACATCCCATACATTTTTGCCCCATATCCTTGCCCACAAAGGGTCTCCAGTGCTCCACTTTGGCCAATCTACAACAAGAAAAATGAGCTTCATAAGAAAAAGAAAAAAAAAAATTCCTCATGAGGCCTGTTTGGCCTCTTAGGTTTTTTTTTGCAATCTCACGAGACACAAATAAACAATATCTACGTGATTCGATCCGAGGCATCACATTGATCCCCATTAGTAAGGATACCTTAATTCAAAAATAAAACAAGTTCTTAAAAAAAATTTAAAAAAAAAAAAAAAAAAAAAAAAAAAGGAAGAAGGTTGCCATAACGGCTTGAAGCCAGTGACGGCGACCCATGAGTTGGCGGGGGTGGCGCCGGCAGTTCGGCTCGCCGGGTGGCCGGCGGTACATGACGAAACAAGGTGATGCTGGTAGCAAACATTGGTGAGAATCATTGGGAGGCAAACGGACTGCTTCTTCACCTCCTCCACATCCACCACTCTCTGCCACCACCCATCCCTCCTTTCTCCGCCGTCGCCACCACCCACAAACTCCAACAGAGGACTAGTGGTCGTAGAACTCGTGCACCTGTTAGTATTCTCAGATATTAAAATTTCGTGCAACTGTTATTATTCTCGAGACATATTCAATTTCTCCTTCTTCCTTTTCTTCTTCTTCTTCCCTACTGCCTCTGTACTTCCTCCAAGGTGAATGACAGAACATAATCAATACTTATTTCTCAGAGCAATAAATTAGCTCTATTTATCAAAAGAAAAAGAAAAAATCTATACCTACTCTTCTAGCTGTTCACTAACGACTTGTCAAAGAGTCACCTCCATTCAAAACATTGGTACGACGCTATCTTCTCATAGCAAAACGCAAAAAAAAAAAAAGAAAAAAAAACTGACTGTGAGAAGAGGACAAAGAAGAGGACAGGCATGATTACAGAGTTTGCTGATTATAGTGTACAATTTTTTTATCCGGTGGTGGGTATGGATCGATATTTGCTACTAGGTACACATGGGGGAAAATAGGGCATTCTATTGCTGTCCTCACCACATGGATTTGTTATTCCCGGAGTTTGTACGGATATAAGTTGTTTAAAAAAAAAATTAAATTAAATTAATATGACGTCTAAATATTAGAAGTGAAACTTGTGCAGGCGAGAAGAGGCGTAGGCGTTTGAAAATGCGAGTGACGTCAGGGACGACGGCTTTTAATTTTGCGAAGCTGAATGCCAGGTCGGGCATTTGACTAGGGGTCAAATGACGGCGCGTTGTCGATGGCGGCGTTGGCTGGTCGAATGGTGGATTGCTCCCGTAGATATTTGGTTGAATTAAGTTTTTCGCCCCCTGCCAGCTTTACTGCTCCTGGCTGGCTAGAGCCAAGCCAGAACTACGAAATTTACAGTTAAATGTCCTTGCAGACAGGAAAAACATTGGATCTGAATTCATTCTGGAATAAAATAAAAAAGAAAAAAAGGTTGGATGCAAAAGCCTTGACACTCTTCAGGTTTTTTTTTTTTAAATTTAAGAATAGACTATTTCAAAGTTATCAAACTCAAAAAAGTAGTATAGGTGAAAATTTTAGCACATTCTAAACAATTTAAGGTCACGGACATATAGAAAGATTGAAAAGTATTCAATATTCTACCAAAATATAATACCAGAAAAAAAACCCAGAAGCTCAAAAGCCTACAAAGTCATAACAGCAACTTAGTTAAATATCGCCAATAAAGATCATAACTCCCACCAACACACAAGAACTGGCCATTTTTATCCAAGTTGAACAACAACAGAAAATTGACTGGCCAATATAAGTGATTTTAATTTGACCTTAACTGTATGATTTATATTCACAGTTTCTATGAAAGATTATTATCTTAAATCTGAAGTTTATCTCTCTGTATGGGGATACTATTAAATATATGTGTACTTTCTGTAAAATTGACTAAATGAAAACGACTATCTAAAATGGTTAAGGAGTTGAATATATTTAAAAAATGAGGTTCAATTTAGCTGCAGTTGTTTAAAGTGTTAGTTTGCGGCGGCAGCTGCGTTATCACCGCCGAAATGGCGAAATCTCCGACGTTCACGCTTTGTATGCACGACCGGTTTTTCGAAGCCGTTGGCGAAGGATTGGGAAGCGGCAGAGAGAAAAGTGAGCTTTGATGACCGAAAATCGCCGGCGTTGGCGTTGACTAAAATCGTCGCGAGTCGTCGGGATGGGATTTCGTATTTTTAATCCGTTCGTTCTTGGGCGTCAAACCTGCTGGGAATTATTTTAAACATGCATATTTATTTTATTTTATTTTTAAAAATAACATATCGATTTTCTAAAAAACTCTTGTTATTGTTGGCAGGTGGATTTGAAATCTGAATCATAACATGAAATGGATACATGGATCAACCACTCTCTTTAACTGAGTCAACCACTTGTTTGTTTATTTGGATGATTTGATTGAATGACGATTTGAAAACCAAATTTAGGTGCTATATGAAAATCGTTATTATTTTTCAAATTTAGTGTTATTTATATTTTTTATATTTTGTAGAACAAAAAAAATTCAAAATCAAATATGTTCTTTTCTTTTTTTTTTTCCTTCATGTTTTTAAGAAAAAAAAAACGATTTTTAAAATCAGTAACTCAAACGATATCATTTTTATTATTTTTTCTCCCTCATTTTTTTATTTTTATTGTTTTTTTAAAAATAGCTTAATTCTTATCAAGGCATATATAAATATATATGCAAAAGTATTTTTATCTAGAAGAGGTCATTTTTCCAAAGATTATTGAGGTTATTTAATCAATTTTTATTTTAATTTTTATAATTTTGTTCATAAAAATATAAAATATTAATATAAATGTTTTTTGACAATGCTTTACATCGAGATAATAATATAAATGTGTACTTGAAATATAGATAGGTAAAACGGATGTACATGGAGTGGTTTAGATTTAAGTTCTTTAAAACAAGTATTACTAAGATATTTATAATGTAAACATAATAGTGTTAAAAAAAAAACTTAAAATGTTTCTAATTTTTGTTTATGCTTTAAAAATAAATTTTACATATAACGCTCAAATGACTTACTTGTTTTTTAAATAGTTCTTTTCCTTCTTTATATTATATAGTCTATGGGTGAATAGGTGTTTAGAGCAATTAGAGAACGTTCCTTTCCGTACTTACAATTTTCTAAACTGAGGTATTATGGAAAAAACACTCAAATCTAGCGTAATAATGATGCACCGACAGACTTTTGACAGACTTTCCAATGATATTAATATATATAAGTTAAAAACTAATGAAGCTTAACAAACTCAAATATATTATGAACACAATACTATGGATGTCCATAAACTTTCCATTAATCTCGATATTAATAGGTATGTATTAAATATGTAGGTTATAAATATATAGGTTACGTGTTATATACACATGTGTAAATATTCCCATTATGTGATAAACACATAAATATGGAGGCAGCTTGTATGTGAGTGCCTTGTCTGCTGTGAAGGAATAAGAAATACCTCCACTGTTTCTTATGTCTCTCGCTCTCTTGTTCTTCTATTTTATAACACGTTATCGATGCTCACGCGATGGGGACGTGTTGTGGTCTGTTGATCCACATCGCTCCAGGCGAAGGTCCTGGCGGTTTTATAAGTGTAGTGCCCACTAACTTTTGTTAGGCGCGTTTTAAATCCGTGAAGGGCTGCGTGCAGGTTGAGCAGCGGACAATATGCCGGATGGGAGGAGCCCGTTTATAGCAGCGTTATCGGCCGCGATGGCAGGAATAATCCCTGAAGTCAGCTCCATCAGGGAACTTTTCGGCGCCGGGCGATACAAAATCATAAAACAAGAAAGCGACTTGAACTACGTCGTAAAAACCAGCTTGAACTACGTTTGAAATATTGGCGATGCTTAAAGATGAGAAAGAAGAATTATTTTCTTTTAACGAGCATGAAAGCTTATGTTCGGACATAAATGTCCAATATCATAACTTCGAGAATTTCTTTGCCCCCTTGATATTCGGGGCAAGAATTATTTTATCTTTGAATCTTGCTACGGATCTTGGCTCCGAGCAGATTTTATGAGATGTATGATCAAAATACCGCATCCTGCGGGATCGCGGTAGGGAGCATATGTTCGCTTCGCCATCATATTGATGGAGGCCTAAAAAGTGAATCTCACTTGATTGACCTAATATTCGCATTTACAGCGATTTTTTTGTTGTGTTGTTTATGTTCCCATTACCCCCACACATCGCGACTAAGTTAGGTCCTCAATGCAGTCTTATTGTTATTTATGTTGACTTTCAATCTATCATTATAGAATTATATCGAGCCTCTTTTCGAAGTTTTTGCGCTTCGATTTGCGGTTGTCACTGATGAAAATCTTTTACCGTAGGTAGGGGAGATAAGCCAATTCGAGATGGCGAGTACGTAGATGAGTCATCTTTATCTCACCTTGATCCCAGGTACAAAAACAATACGAGACTAAAAGTTACATGGAATGAGTCATCTTTATCTCCCACCTTGATCCCAGGTACAAAAACTGTCCCGAACTAGAAGTTGATAATTCATTTAAGGTCTTGCGAATCAGTACTGATGCTTTTATTGATTCGACAAAGTTACAAAAATCTATCATGGTACGCAAATATCGGCGAGAATTGAAATCCCGGTAGGAAAGGTACAAAGCGTGCGACAGAATAAAACTAAACCACGGGTAAAAGCGTGGAAGGCCTTTCTGTGTACCAGACTGATTCTAGAAAAAGGAAGAAAAAGTGTTATATCATGACTCTGAACATATCTTGGTAAGCCGAATTAGATGAACAAGTAGCCCTATGAGCACCGATCAAGAAGTTATCTCCTTAATGATGTATCGGTACGACATAACAATGTAGAGATCTCTATCAATTATATACATGAGGGAAGAATATGGGATCGAAATACTACCAACATAAATGATGCTTTTTCTTTCCAAGTGGCTATGAACATCATAAGAAATGATGAAGATCAAAGAGCCGCAAAATGTGAATGAATGTCGACATCGAAACGATTGGTTAAAATGGAAAGAAGCAATCAAAACATAATTAAGATCACTGGCTAAACGAGAGGTATTTGGACCAGTAGTTCAAACACCTACAAATATACAACATGTCAAGGTTTCATGGGTCTTGTAAGAAAGCGAAATGAGAATAATGAAATAGTGAGATATAAAGCACGCCTCGTGGCCCAAGGTTTCTCACAAAGACCTGGAATTGACTATGAGGAGACATATTCTCCCGTAATGGACACAATCACATTCCGATATTTGATAAGTTTAACAATTCCTATGGACTGGATATAATCACTGGATGTAGCCACAACATATTTATAAGGATCTAGATGCTAATGTATATACGGTAGTAACTCGAAGGATTCACATCGTCAAGAATGAATTCAAAACCACTGAAAGATGTATTCAATCAAGTTGCAAAGATCTTTATATGATTAAAACAAATTTCTACCGAATTGCATAATCGCTAAGCCGCATTTACCCGCACCCATATGTGAATAATTCAATTTGTCCATGTGTTTTCATCAAGAAAACAAAAAATGGATTTACAATAATTGCAGTATATGTAGTTGATTTAAATTTGATCGAGACTCCTAAAGAGCCTCATCGTAACAAATCAACTATTTAAGGAATTTGAGATGAAAGATACTGGGAAAACAAGATATCATTTCATCAAGTATCAGTATTGTTTGAATGGTGTATTGATTCATCAATCATCATATACGTAAAAGTCCTAAAGCGCTTTTATACGCGATAATCACACCCTTAGTTCCCCATGGTTCTAGTCACTAAGTAACTTAAAGCATCCATTCCGCCAAGCGAAGAAAATGGAGAAATACTTGGCCTCGGGGCATTCATATCTTAGTGCAACTGGCATTAACGTGAGCCTGCGAAATTATGCCCGACTGCATCGCACTAATGTATTAGCAAGATACAACTCGGCTCCAACTAAAAGGCACTGGAATGGAATCAAACATATGTTGAGATATCTCCGTGGACAAGTGATAGGATTATTTTATTCCAAAGCAACGGAACCACAATTACTTGGCTATACAGATGCAGGATATATTTCGGACCCTCACAAAGCTTGATCACAAACAGGATATATATTCACTTATGGAAATACTGCAATATCATGGAGATCAGTTAAACAAACGATGGTGGCCACCTCCTAATCTTTCATAAATACTTGCATGTACTTAAGTTTCTAAGAGTAACGCTGTTTATCGAGATCCATGATACAACACATCGTAGGAATCATGTGGATTATCTTCTATTGCTAATAACCCAACAAAGATATATGAAGACAATGCCGCATGTATTGCGCAAATCAGCGGAGGATATATTAAAGGTGATCAAACTAAGCACATTTCCTCGCTAAAGTTGTTCTACACTCATGAACTCAAAAAAGATTGTGAAATTGATGTGCAACAAATAAGGGTCCAATGGATAATCTAAAGAAATTTATTTACTAAATCCCCGCTTTCCGTAACATTCAAGCAAACTTGCACGACAAGTTGGCATGCGCCAGCTTAGCATCTTCAAATTGAAAAGTTGAAGACAATATAATTATGTCACTACTGTGGGAATATGAACAGCATGTTAGATACCGTACTCTTCCTTCGGCCCGCGCTTTTGTCCCACCTGGTTTTACCGGGCAAGGTTTTAATGACGCATTTTCAATAACTTGCCATTTGGCTATTCATGTTGCTATAAATGATTCACTGAGCAATCGTGAATAACCACATTTATCTGAATAATTATTATGGGTAAATGAATCGTAACTGCGAATAATTATTACGGTATTAATGACTGCAAACATTTGAAAGGCTAGTTCATAGCATTGGAATGCGCAGGCTCAGAGATTTAAAATGATGTTGAGAAGAGGGGAGTAAATATTTTATTATCAGACTCTTTTTCCTTCTCACCTCATGGTTTTGTCCCACCGGGCTTTGCCTGGTAGCGTTTTAATGGCGCAAAGATTACGACATCCAAGTGAAAGTATTATGAACAATATTACACGTTCATAAACTCTCCATTAATCTCGATATTAATAAAGTATATTGAATGCAGAAAGCTACAATGTGTGTTACGTATTTATATACACATTAACGTATCTCACGTATTAAACCCTATAACAAAGTGTGTTCTTGTATGAGTCACAATACACACGTAAGGCGAATAAGAAATCTCTCCCTATTTCCCCCGCTATGTCTCTCGCTTCCTCTTATTCTTCTATTTTATAACAAAATATAATATATTTTCACGCACTTAATAGAAAAATTCATTTTCTCATGTCATCTCACATCAACCGAAAACAATAGCAATATTTTTTGATCTTTCAAAACTTCAATAACCAAATTTTGATTCAAATATTAATTAAGCCATCGATTTAATTATGCCATGAAAACTATTATAAGTTTATAAAAGAACTATTAGGAAAAGTAGATTTTCCTATATTCATATCAAAATATTTTTATATCAATGACCAAAAAAACAAAATAAAAGAATTATTACATAAGCTCTTGTGTCAATTTATAATTTGGTTTAAATAAAGAATAAAATCCTCAAATCTTATAATAGATAAAAAGTTATGATAGTAATTATATTATATTATAATAATAGATGTGGGTATCAAGTCATAACTATTTTATTTATTATTATAATGGAGGGATAGTTTTGAGATTTTTTTTTTTTTTATATTTGACTTTTAAACAAAATTATAATCAATTTTAGAGAGTCACTATAAGAAATATAGCTGAGTGCGAAGTTTTACCTAACTCAAGCCTCCCACCCTCTATGGTACCTACTTAATAATGATCTAATCCTTGAATTTGAATTTGTTTTTGTTAAGAAAGACTTCGACAATCATCTAAAAATCAAGATCTAAAATTATATTTTTATTCAAATATTTTTTGGTATTTAATAAAAGCTTTTAAATCTATAAAGATCTTCAAAGAATGAAAGATCTAAAGTTTTATATATCCTAAATCTATTCCAATTTTACCCTTTCTCTTCTTAATAATTACATCATTCCCTTCATTCATCTATATTACCCAAAACACCATCAACATTTATTAAATTATAATTAAAAGTACATGTATAATTTGAACACCAAGACATGTGATAATTCGAACACTTCATTTCACAAGTTATAATATATAAAGCTCTAAGAATACGTAGTTATTACTAAAGTCTGGAGTTCACTGCATTTTCATCGCTTTTGCCATAATCGCACGCCACGTAATGATAATAAATGTCATTGCTCAACCAGACATACGCGAGACGTCTTTCCAAACGGTATCACTCCATGAATAATCTAGAATTATCTTCGCCTCCTTCTCAGATCCTATCTTCAAGATCGCCTTGCAATTTCTAAGCCGCACATCCTCCCTCCTCATAGCGCCTTCCTTCAGACCAAGCATTGGCCATACAAATTCTTCCTCTCTTCACTTGCCAAGATAATTCACTTATCAGAAATTAAATAGAATCACTGTATCTCGCTTGATCAGCTTCTTGCTTCTTCGCTTAAGAATATCTTTAGATGCTTTTCTTCCTGGGGGTTTCTTCTCGATAAATTTAACAAGCTTGCATTATACGACCTGATTCCAGCTTAAAAGATACAGCATTTCATAGTCCCCCATAAACAAAGTGGGGAGCGGGGCCTGTGGATCGCTTTCGGCGCATAATCATCCACTTATCACAAAGATTTGCCACCCTCCCAACAATGATCGGGGAACTACCTGACTCCCCTAACATCCATTAAAACATATTCATAAACAGACACGCCGGTTAAAATAAAATTACAAATAAATAAAATTTCTAATATATTTGTCAGAGAAAATTATAACAATGTATAATCGACCATCGCGATGTTAGCTCCACTTCCCTCAAGGCCTATTTGCGATTCATGGGCGAAGATCCCACGCCATTTTGTACAATAATGTCGGATTTTATCCCATCGATTTCGACTTAACATAAAGTCCGCGGGCGGGTCAATCCTAGCACGGCCTCCAAAAACTCGTTTCACTCGATCCCCAAAACTTTGACATCGGTTAGCCAATACCGATCACCGGATCTCGTGGGTTACGGCCATCCAAGATATACATAAGTCACGCCTTCCCATTTAAATACTTTCCCCGCCTACCCAGACCGGAAGAGACGCTATTTTCTTCCTACACAAATCAAACTTCTAAATTAAGTAGATTTAAAATTACATCAAGCAAAAACCTAATAAACATAAAGCGAAAAAAATAACTGATGGAGTACTTAATAAATTTCATGTTGACAGGGAATCGGTCACAGATCTAATGACACGCAAAATAAGATGATTAAAACATTTAAAAATTATTAACATATTATATAAATTATTAGAAAATTGATATAATTAAATAAGCTAACAATTTAATAAAACAAATGTTTTAATATTTAACATTATTTAAATAGTTAAATCACATTATGTATGGTAAAAATAACAAAAGAAATTATTTTATATCAAGTATAACATTTATATTTATATTTATATTTGTATTTTATATTATTCACAAAAATATGATTTATGGTTTTATTCATTTATTATTCTTATTTTATTTATATTATTATAAATTGAAATTAATTAGAAGTTACTAAACATATTTCTAGGTTAGAAACATGGTAAAATTGGGGCTCGAGGGTTAGAACGAGTAAATACGGCTTCGTGGTTAAAAACGACGCTGCGGGCTCTTTACTCGCCTAAAACGACATCAAGTGATATCCAAAGACCTTTTTTTTTTTTTTTAAATCAGATATATCAAACGAATACGTTTCGTCGCCAGAAATTAAAACGAATAGCCGCTTTGAATTAGTAGTCACTTATTCAAAACGACGCTGTTTTGGACTCTGGCAGCCTGAAATGACGTCGTTTTAACATGTGGTTAAAAAAAATAAAATTAAACGACGCCGTTTTCGTTTCTACAGCGACGAAACGACGTCATTTTGTAGACTTAAAAAATATGAAATTAAAATGCCCTAGTTCCTCGTCTTCGGGCAGAATAAAAAAATCAGAAGGAGGAAGAAGAAGAGAGGAAGAAGAAGAGGGAGGGAGGAAGAAGTGCCGGCGCCAGGGGAGGAAGAAGAAGAGCATGCCTGCGGTCGGCGCCGGTGGTCCTCCACGCGCTTTCTGATCGCGGCTGGGCCTTGGCACTTTCAGGCTGTAGGCTTTGAGAGGAGGTAAAAAAATCTCAAATCCAACCTCGGCACTCGGCGCCGGTTTATGATCCAACCTCTCTTTTTTTAAGAGCAATTTTCTTGAAAAATCTCCCGGATCCAAGCCTCTCTTTTGCATTTTTCGGTTTATGATTGGGTGTATATATATTGTTGTTTGTGATTTGAATCTCAATCACGAGGTATTACCTTGTTTGGTTGTTCTACGTTTTTCGATTTTTTTTTGTTATTAAATGCGAGAATTGATTCTCTGTTAGAAAATTCGTTACTTTATAAACCTTCTTTGGGTCTTGAGTCTAGAGATTAATGCGGAATGAAAATCAAGGTATAAATTATAGGTTAGGGGGGTGTTACTCCTCAGGCCATGGTCATAGATACAGGTGGCCTTGATCCAGATGAGGAAGGCGAAGTGGGCTTGTGGATCGCGATCTTGATTTTGCTCTCAAAAGCTCTCTGTGCCATCTTCTCTCGAGTGAGCTTACGGTTTCACGAGGCTGGATGAGATAGAATGAGATAGGTTTCTCTCCCTTTTATAAGTAAACCCAGAGGTCCGATGGGTTTACTGCGAATGATCTGGACCGATCCGTCCTCCCATCCCCAGAGGATGTGGACTAAAGGTCCAGATGGAGACGCCACTTATCAGCGTATGGGCAATGATTAAATCTTATCTTTGTCGCCTATCTGAGCTCCTATGAGTTAGTAGTATAGAAGAATTAACATTTCTATGGACAACATTGTGGGTTATTTAATAAATAATAACTTTTGATATAGTTTGATAGTGAACCGTGAATTCTTTTACCGCATGGCTGTATTCTTTTGAAAACATCTGATATTCAAAGCTTAGGCTTATCTGTGATATCTTTATCTTTCGTAGATATGTAATTACATAATTGTGGCGGTTATATATATATATTTTTTGATTTGACTTAAATACTTTATTTCATAGATCACAATATGAATTTATTTAATCTTATTAAGTGCTTTATAATATTAATTCTTCCTTGGTGGGCACTCCCTTTCACATCTAAATAAAATCTCAAAGCTCTCTTTTGAGTACATATTACACATAAAATGAATAAAATACAGAAATATTACATTAAAATGTGGAAGGATTCTGATGTCAATAGCGTTCAGTCATCAAGATTTCAAGAGTCCCAATTCTATCAACATGGCTTTTATCAATGTTTTGAGCCCTTTGAGTCATGGGATGCGCTGCCATTAGCGGTCATTACTCATATCTTTTTCCAGTGATGGATTTTATCTCCTCTGGCATTTTCTCACTTTGCAATGTTATATGTTGTGCTTCTTTGCGTCCACTTTTCATTGTTCTTTGGGAGAAAACCTTCAGCTGCGACATTGTCGCAAGAAACTGTTAACTTGAGTGCGTGTCATCACTCCTGACCACGGAAGAAGAATTTCTTCAACCATATTACTTTGTTTGTTAACCCCATGTATCAAAATGAGTCTGCCTCCATATTATCAGGGATCACGTAAGAGTACATGGTGCTTTTCAATACCATTTGCACCATATTCCAACATAAAGTATGGCTTTTTAGTGACCTCCTCGAATCTTCATGACTCTAAATCTACCTCTATATATCTGATCAAATCGGATAGTGGGACTCTATAATGTCTTAACATATAGTCATGGTTTCATATAGGGGATATTGCATGACTTTCTTATGGTATAAGTCTCTATCCGGGATCCTTTGATGTCTTGCTTCCAGTGAATGCAGTAGCCGATCTCAGGCCCGACCTCCACCAAAATAGACCAGACATGACTCTGAATCATGGAATATTCCTTCATGGATTCTAATTCGGAGAATTCTTGGGACATTGTGACAAAGCTGGAATTTGTCACCCTTAACAATGGGAGCTATTAAGGCAGGAACAATTTCTCATAACCTTTACAGAATTTTTATTAGTCGCAAGAGGCCTTGAGGACCAAACTTGAGATCTACTTGATCTTATGTATATCTGGTCTTAAACATGGAAAATGCTCCACTATATCTTTCAATATTAAATTACAGAGAGAGCTTTGGTCTCCTAATTAATCCGAATTATTTTTGCCCACGTGAAAATATCATCAACATACGGAATTTAGAAAGCATTGAATTTGCTCCCATGACCTTGATGTATATACGTTGATCTGATATTTTCCTCAAAGAAGCTGTAAGATGGTAATGATAACGAAACTTTTAATCTATCTGGTATCGTAAACATTTTGCTTGAGTATATAGACTTCTTTAGTTCTGAGACAAGATGATTACCTTTGATGAATCAGCGAGGAATTTGGAGTCATGTATCGCCTCCTCGAGTTCTCCATTCGGGAATCTGGTTTTGACATCCATCGTGCATTTCTAAATCGGAAATGAACTCTGAGGCCATGATTATCCTTAAGTAGTCCTTTCTTGGAAGTGGAGAAGGTGTGCTGACAAATCAATGCCATCCTTTTGAAAGGAAACCTTTAGCGTAGTCTTGCCTTATATCTTTCGATGTTACGGAAGGCATCAGGTTTTGGTCTTATAGACCCACTTGCGGCTGCATGACTTCGGTAACTCACCTAGATCCCGGACTTGATTGTTTTGCCATTGGGTTTAATTCATCTTCCATTGCATCGGACCATTTTTCGAGTCTGTGCTGGCTCATGGCATAGAAGAAATGGGGTCTTGATTGAGGTCGGACATGCTTGGCGGTCTCACGTAGTATACAACAAAGTCGATGGAATGGTAGGCTTCGACTCTTGAGGATTTTCTTAAAATGCGATTAGTGCAGTGATTGTGAGTGCGAGTCAGACCACTTGTTGTAGTTCTGAATGGCGGCTCACTAATACTTCTTCATGAGAGTTACGGATAGGAGGATCGTTATCGGCTCATGCATGGGTTGTGATGAATAGGGAGTTGTTGAGCCATAGTAGGTATGTGCCCACGGGTTCAACACCACGACACAGAAATTAATATGATCACATGCTTCTTCTATCACAACTTTGTGAGAGCGACTCTCATCCAGTGTTATAGTCTCAATCGGCATTAAGATTGCTTCTCTGACTTTATGTAGTGTGAGAGGGACAATAAAACACATAACCCTTGGACTTTTGCGCATAGCCCAGTGAAGAAACCCTTTGAATGTCCTTGGGTGCAATTTCCTTTCATGTGGGTTGTACCCTTACCTCTACTTGGCGACCCCACCTGTATTACATGGTTTTAAAGCCCAGGCATCAGTTGCTTCGAAGGGTGTTTGGGTAGCTTGGATGGAACCTGTTCGGAATATGCCCTGTTTGTCTTGAGAGCTTCACTCCACATGTTAGGAGGGAGATTTGAGACACTTGTCATGCTCACTTACCATGTGTCCATCGATGTCTACGATTCCTTCTTTTCGGCAACACCATTT
This sequence comes from Tetrastigma voinierianum, assembly GCA_016808115.1. NCBI lineage: Eukaryota > Viridiplantae > Streptophyta > Magnoliopsida > Vitales > Vitaceae > Tetrastigma > Tetrastigma voinierianum. Next base: position 54,766 of record JAEQBH010005580.1, on the reverse strand, counting down.
TCTTTGTGGCGTCAGTGTCGTATCTTGAGCTCTGATTCCATTTTCTGAAGATTTAGCAAATGGACCGGAGTCTTTGGCCTTGGTGTAGAACCTACCATATGCTGCCACCTGTCGGATCTTACAATTTTGATACTCGATCCAGTTGTTTCTCTACCTACGCTTTATAGACTTTGAAAGCATGCAATTAACTGATTTGTCATTTAGAGAATGAAAGTACATGCCATCTTGTAAAATCATCGATGAAGGTAATAAAATACCTTTGACCATTAAGACATTGGAACAGTAAATGGTCCTGGAATGTCGATGTGAATTATCTTGGTTTTTCATATCACTTACTCTTAGCTCCTTTATTGGACTTGTTGGTTTTGCTTTCCTTTGGCAGCTAAACAAGTATGAAATCCCAGTGAAATCGAGTGTACGAATGACACCATCCTTCGCTACTAACCTCTTTAGGCGCTCTATGAGGATGTGACCCTAATCTCCTATGCCACTTAGCTAGATGGTGATTATTTGTTACAACGGTATTATTTCCCTGTTATGCGTTGTAGTTAGTGAGTGAGCACATTTTGGATCAAGACTTAGACAATATAAACCATCTGTTAATTTACGAGCGATGTCTTTTTGAATCTTTAATAATCGAGAAAAGATACATCTTTTGGCGAAAATCAAACCACTGAAGCTGGTAAGATCTGGATACTAGTTCTTAGAAGCTAGGAATATAAAGTCTTGTCAGTCGGCCACGTATCGATAATGGCAGGCTTCGCTTGTATGTCCCGACACCTTCAGCTGTGACGGCATCTTATTTCTGAATAGGCGTATTCGCCTCACTTGGTTTCCTTAGGTTTTGAAATTTGCATAACGTTAGAAACATGGATTGTAGAACTGAGTCAATCAACCATGTGTTATGTAAATCATGAGAATTTACAAAATTTGATTCTGCTGCGATGTCATACCTTCATTTTCGCCCAGGCGTATCACATTAACGTGGTATTCTTTATGTGACCCTTTTTCTTAGAGAAAAACAAATTGGTAACTTTTGTCACCGGATTTTTCTTTATGGGGACATTTGCCTGCCTTTATCTTTTGGATCACTTTTGGATTCTTGGTTTGACACTTCTTGTAGAACCGCAAGATTCAGCATTCAAATCTTTCTTGCTTCAACTTTGCCTTCCTCTGGCCAGCGCGTATTTCGTGATTTAATTATTGACCATTTCTCCTTATGTGTCATGTAGGAGACCTTAAATGTATAGTCGGTGCGGTGAAGTCAAGATAAAATGGGTAGGAATGGCTTCTACGAAAAATCGCTTGTCGAGGGCGCCCAGGTTGAGCGGATATATCTCGTCTCCATTATATGTCCTCTCACATTTGTGTCCCTTTTAACCTCGCCCAGAACACTGAGTCGCGAATTAGGGTCTTGGCTTGAGAACTGCTCGAGACTCCATGCTCATCGATGGCCCCATCCCGATTCTTTAACGATTCTGCGTTCGAGGATAGATCATATCTTTGGTAGTAATGGTCTTGATCACCCGTCATCTTGAGGCGATTGGATCTCTCCCGTCGGCTCGTATAATGCACCGATTGGCTTGAGTGCTTTTGCTCAGTTGGAGTTTACGGCTCGTCTATGCGAAAGGCGGATGAATCCGTACACCTTGAAGCACTTTATCTTTCCATGGTTATAATTATCGCCCAGGATGATATAGGAATAAGGCCGGAGTTGGATCAGCGACGGTGTTAAATGCGGAAAAGAACAAAATTATATGCTTCTTATTAGTGTAAAGCAACAATTATCATTAAATGGCATTATAGTAATTATTTACTTTATCTAATAACTAACCCACAGCTAATTTATTAGTGATTAAAATCTTTGTCTCCTTTGGTAGAAAGCCCATTTCGCATGGGATTTTATAACTTTGTTTAATATATAGCTAATAGGTGATAGTACTAAAACTAATAGAATCTCGTACACTGTGGGCATAGGGACCCATTAATCTCGATTATCTTTCACAATACGTGTCCCGTCGTATTAGCATTGTTATCGGTCGACCGCGTAGGTAGGAGTGGCCGATTTTAATCTCGAATATAATTGCGATGCGTATAAGATTTGTTGTAATTTAACACATCCAAATATATATATATATATATATATATATATATATATATATATATATATATATATATATATTCAAAATTATTTTATCATAAATTAACCTTTATGACATAATTATATTTATTTTATCATAATATAATGGGCTTACTATTATTTAATGCATTAAATATAAGTAATTAAGCTTATTTAATGAAAATAAATAAAAGGGATTTTGAAATTCAAAACACTAGTCCCTCACTCTCACGTCCAGATTGCTCTCCCCCCTGTAGTCGGTTGCTCTTCATGTGACGCTTCCTTTCCCGAAATTCGCTGACTTATTAGGCGCGTAGAGGCCGTGTTGCCAGCGCAATCCAAGGCGAAGACCCGAAGATCATGGGGAGAGTACTCTTTGTATGGGAGAGATCTGTGCGGAGGGAGCGAGAGAATGGGAGGAGCAGCGACCGCGTAGGTTATAGTCATCTCATACAAAACACGCCCGATATTGCGTGAATAATTACAACAAATTTACAATGAATCCAATCATGGACTGAAATAAAGGAATTACGTATAGAAGATTGAGATGATCGTTGACTCCACAAATTTTCATCGCAAAGCACATCCATAAAACATTACAGAGAAAAAAAAAAAAACGGAAAAATGCATGATCATATCTTTATGCGATGAAAATTTTTTTTTTTTTTTTTAACTTGTCAACTTGATTTCATTGATTCTGAGTCATTTATGAATCAAGCATCGTATGCGAACTGTAGCTCACGATGCCAAGTGTTAAAAATAGTCGATTCAGCTATAAATCTCTTCTTTAGGTCTTGATCTAGATTAATCACGGAATGAATCAGTATAAATTATAGGATTCGGGAGTGCTCTGCTCAGAGCCGTATGAGTGTAGATCACAGGTGGCCGCGCTTGATCCTGGAGTGGGGAAGGCGAAGTGGCTTGTGGATCACGATCTTGATCTTTCTGAAAGCTCTCGCCGTGCAGCATAGCCTACTGAGTGAAACACGGTTTCTGAGAGCTGGATGAGATGAGAATGAGATGGGTTCTGCCCACTTTTATAGTAATGTAGAAATCCGATGAGTTCTCTGAATGATCTGGGCCAGTCCGTCCTGCTCCCAGAGGATGTGAATTTAAGATCCCGAGATCGAGCGTATTTTATGCAGCATGTAGGCGCAATAGTCGTCACGGCTATCTTAATCCTGCTATCACATTTCTCTGAGTTAGTGATATAGAAAATCTAACGTTCTCGCGAACAGACCCCAATGGTCATATTGTTAAAGCGAAATGGAAATTTCCGTTATTCAATCGATATTGTTGATGAGCAAATTGGCAATGAATATTGGATTGAAGCGGTGAATGGAAGAGCCCGATATAAACCCATGTATCCAAAATAATAACAGTAAATTAAAAATTAAGAGTATATTTTAAAAAAATAAATTTATTATTTTATTTTTTATCTTTAATATAAATAATAATTATTATTATAATGTTTTTAATAAATAATTTATAAAAATCCATAATATTTTTATTTTTATAGAAAAATATTAATTTTAATATAATAAAAATAAAAAAACAAATATAAAGAATTAAAATTAAAAAATAAAACAAAAATAAAATATAAATGGGATAGGGTTTGATAATTTTTTAAATGCAAAATACTTGTTTAATATTTTAAATGAAGACGAGTTTGGGAATTTAAAAAATAAATGACCGGATCAGATAGGGCCAAGTACTTGTCCGGCCTCCGTTAATAAATCACTAATAATGTATATTCTTAAATTTCTTGCTTTGTTGGGTAATGATTGAGTTTTTCGTAATTTTGTAGAAAATGATTTTTACACGAATAAAAAAAGCGAATATTTTCGGCTTTTTACATTCGAAATTTTTAAAATTTTACGAGAAGTTGTGAAAATTTAAAAAAAAACAACGAACTAATCTTCTTTCCGACCTTGTTGTCCGCAAAAATGAATCTATGTTTAGTTTGTTTACATTGCCGATCCAGTTAATCAGCTCTGGATTTTCTTTTCCGCCGTTCACATAGAGGCTCTAGTCTCGTCCATTTTGTGGAGCGTAGAGTTAAGAACAACAGACCAGCAGCCTGGCATGAGCCCACAGATCAATCCTATCCACAAGCCCTGTGTAAAGACAGCAGAATCGGATAAAATTGGGGTTAGTTCAGATTGAATCAAGTCCAGGCAGGCTACTATGTCTCTGTTATATACCTTAGCATATAGTTTTAACTTGAAGGCGAGGACTGCTGGAATAGGCATGCCAAGGAGATGGGAATGTAGCTAAGTTGATGTACATGGCTGTATGCTGCAGCCACATCTTGCCACTCCTGGGGAAATACAATTTGATCACATATAAGTAAAATGGAGATACAAATAGCGATCAATGCGAGGGGATCGGGATTGTTAGCACCTGAAAGGACACCTTGTGCATTGTCTAATAGTATTGAGACTACAAGCAGGGGTGTCATGTAAGCATAATTCTTGATTATGACAGTGCTATCACAGAAGAAGCCAGCCCAGATGTTGTGACAAAGGGCTAGTAGAATAACAACTGCTAGAGCAAGACAGGCGGTGATCTTGAGAGTCACTGCCACCGCATGCTTGGCTCGATCCGGATTGCCTGCTCCCAGCTCATTTGACACCCTTGTTCTGTTTCAGAAAATTGGTTTGATTCAAAGGAATGTATTAGGATAAAGAGGCATCAGAAAATTAATGATATTAGAATTTTTTATTTGGTTCTCTTTTTAGCTTTCTGAGAGAAGGCTGTAAAATTAGTGTTTTAAATGATTCTAAAAATAAAAACACATAACCAAACATGTTACGTGTTTCGCCTTTTCATATTTTTGAGAATAACAATTTTAAAAGCTTTCTTTCTATTGTTTTAAACGAAAAAACAATTTTCAAAAAATTATGATGAGGAGAAGTAGTTTCAAACTTACCACGTAGCGATTAATTCAAATGGTGTTTCTGATTTGGCATCAGTCCAGCTAAGAACACAAGGATCTCAATGCAGGAGCTCCAAACTGGCAGAATGTAATAAATGAAAAAGAAAATGGCAAGGAAAACCATCAAGTTCTATGAGATCACAACCCTGGGGTTTTAGGCTTTTTCCCCAAAGAGAACTAATGATGGGGATTCAGATGGTTTTTACCACACCATTGTGCAGCAGAAAGGCAGAGCTAATTTCAAGATTGTAATAATATAACTGATTGACTCCCAGAAAATCCTTTCCATGTATGCTCAAATTTGCTTAGCATAATTCACATACAAGGTAACATCAGGACTGATATTCACAGCGGAAACTGAAACCTTCTTGGCGCTCCCTGTAATAAAGACCCTGTCAATGAACCGGGAACATATGAAAGGCAACATGGCTGACTAATGGGAGCAGTGAGCATATGACAGAGAGTAACACAATGGACTGTGTCTGGAAGAAACCTCAAAATATTTTGCAGAAACCATATGCAAAAGATTCCAGGCGCAAGATACTTCATGGCAGAGGGCGGCTGGTTTTTGAGATGTGTGAGTCTTGGTGAAATAAGATGAATTGGTTCTGTATTGAGACTTAAAAATGGATATAAGAAGATGGAAGAGGAATTACATGGGCAAGAGGCTTGAAGATAAATCCCACCATACTATACATTTTTGCTCATATCCTTGTCCCACAGAGTTCCAATTTTTTCCCTCAGGCCAATCTATTGAAGAAAGAAGCTGTTTGATTTTTTTCATTTCATCTGAGTTCACAGAAAGTGACTGAAAACAGAAATTAACCAGTTAGGAAAACAGACCATGAAAGCCAAACCAGTGATTGTGGCCCATGAGTTGGCAAGGGTGGAGCCGGCAAGCTCACGGTCCCCGAGGTGACCGGCGAACATTACAGATACCAGAGTGATGGAATAGTAAAAAACATTGGTAAGGATCATTGGCAGACCAAACAAGACCTGTTTCTTGGCTTCCTTCATATCCAAAATGCTATTGTCCCCACCACCCTCCATCCTTCCTTTCTTCTCCATGATCATTACCAACATCCTCTAGCAGAAGAGGACTAAGGAAATCCTCACCTTGAGCTTCTTTATTCTCAACATCCCTCTATCCGTACTATAACCTTCCTCACTTCATTTCTAGTCCTCATCTTCTGTTTACGTCTCCTGATATGGATTGTTTGGGAATTAGTCCTAGAAGAGGAGAGAGAGAGGGAGAGAGGGAGAGAGCCTTTAGGCCTGATCTGGCAATTCAATCATGTGGTACCTGGTGGAGACACATGGATGGCATGTGTCACACGCTACACCGCTGAGTGTGCGGCGCTGGGAACGCCGTTAGGCGGCGCCTGTCTGCTCAGCCACATTACCGACAACGAGAACTGCAGGCGCTCTCCGGCTCGTATTTTATTAAATTTCGCCAAAAATACGAGGCAATTTCGCAAAGGCTCCACAGCTCGGGGCTCGATGCTTTTACATGTGGATCGACTCGGAACATATGAATTAGCAAGTGGGCGCGCGAATACTTTATATGGGATGTTCAGAGGCGATCACGTCTGATGTAGTTAAGAGTCTCTTTCTGGCTACAGTCTTCCGATCGATGACCCGGCCGCGGAAGTCGCTTCGCATTAGAAGTCATTTGGACGAAACGCCACTATGCGACCACGTAATTTACAGTACAGGAGTCCTCCCGCCTGATGCATTCGCTAGGAGTCTTCACTTTGAGAGACCTTCACTTTAGGAGTCCGGCCCAGCAGGGAGTCTTTCAGCCTGGGAGTAGGAGTCCTTCCTTTGGGAGTCCTACACTTTGAGAGTCCTTCTGTGGGACTCCTTAGGGTGTAGAATCATTATTCACGCTCAGGTTGGGATCTTCAGCGAGGCTCTGCATCGTATTTGACATTCGCCCCACGATTCGGGTTGCCTCGGAGTGCCACGCCCCGAGACTCCCAAGCGTGAGTGCGTGGCGGCCAGCATGCGCGTCGGCCGGATTACCTTGCCTTACAACCATGTGCGTGCCCAGCTCGCGCTGTCCTCCGGACGCGTGTTTTCGCAGCGCGCTGCGCTGCTTCGTTTTCCGCCGGCGGGCCGTAGGCGAAGCGGCGCCCTGCATCTGCCACAGGCTGTTATCAGTGAGGCTAACGAAACCCTCCCCATTAGAGGTATTCAACGTCTCGTTAGCTTTGGCCGCGCATACTAAAGGATGGTCTTGGCCCGCCATAATGCTGCTTTTCCCGGCTTGCCTCAACGGCGGCGTGCCCGATGAATCAAGTGACCGGTCCACTTGTTCTTCGGTTCCCGTCTTCCATAAAGGATGCTTCACGATCTCTTTCTTTAGAACTCGACTCTAGCATGGCGGGTTATTTGCCCACTCTGGCCAAGGCCCAGGATCATGCGACTAAAACCGAGGAAGCTTACGCTGGAATGTCGGGTGAAGCTTGGCTTCACTCTCTGGTAACCCCGGTTTGTGACCGCGATTCACACATACGCTTCCTGACTTCAAGGGTCCATCGTATTTCGGAATCAAACCTCTACGAGCGCGTGCGATCTTTTTCGAGATCGAGGTGCTTCAACGAACCATCTCGCCTTTACGCTCTCAGGATTCAGGAGGTCTCTGCCTCTGTCGCATCTTCTTCGTGTCTACTTGCCTTCTACAGGGTTTGTCTACGAAGCTTCATCAATGAACCTTCAGAGACTTTGCAAACTTGTCATGGCCCGGGCTCCTGTTCAATCGGGTTGCTCAGTAACGATGCGTCACAGGCGTCGTCATTTAGAACAGGTCTTTACCTCAAAGGGCTCATACACAATGGTGAACTTATTGCGGTGTAGAGACGGCCCCGGTAGCTCTGAAGTTCAACCAATTTTACGGGGCGATCACGAGTGGCGTATGTAGATACTCTTCTAGCATCGATTCGCTTCTCTTTGTCGACCACTTCGATGCGAGGTGATTCGCGGTCGAACACATTACGTACCACGCATCTTGAGCATTTCGGCCCGAGCACGCATATGGCCGTATCTCGTCCCGACTACGCTATGTCTTGAGGGCATCGAAGTGCTTTCTGACATTCTTTGAAGAAGATCACGTGTTGCCTCTTGGTGTTGGACATTCGCTCGGAATTTGGGATGAAACTGACATACTTGGAGAACTTTGTCTACCACCACCAAAAGCGATCCGCCTCTACTTTCGAAACCAGCAGTGAAGTCGCCAAGTACGCCATGGCTTCTCGGAATGGGCCAGTACATGCAATCCAGCTTCCTTCTTAAAACTCAGTCATATCAACTTAGCCAAACATGGCATGTCTGACATATGTACTAATCTTTACCTTCATCTTAGGCGATGAAAGGCCGTGCCATCGATTACCAGTTCTTTCCTCTCTGGGGCCGACCGTATCATGTGTCTCCTTGAGGCGGCTCTGTCTCGACTTGCTTCGAAGGCACATATAGCCTCTGCAGTAATTTCGTTCTCGAGCGATTTTCGCCTCGATGGTTGCCATCTCTCACACCTTTCTACCCGGCTTTTGATCGTTTGAGTCTTGTGCGGCTTGAGTCTAACTCATTTGTTGAAATCATCCCTGGCGAGGTACCAGCGATCACGTAACACACTTCCTTCTACTTTCAAGCATCAGCCACTTGGTTGTCGGCCGACATGCACCCACCTGAAATCAAAGTCGGCCGAGAACTCTGTAGCCAGGCTTGCTTGGCGGTAAACTATGCGAGTTGTGAAGAAGGTGTTGTGACATTGTCGAGTCCTCTGTGACTAGGAGTTCTATCAGTAGTGCTTCAGTCTCGAAGCGATGGATGGCCGCGATCATCGCTTTCTCATAAGGCGTACCTTTCCTCATTTGCATTTAACCCCAGGCTACCAAAGGCTCTTGGATGCCCCTCTTGCACCCGGCCTCCCTGAGGCCACTGTCAAGCGCATGGTATGCACTTAAGCGGCAACTCCGTATCGGCTTGGTCTAAAACCGGCTACAGAGTGATCGCTCTTTGAGCTTAAGGCGACTGGCACTCTGCATCCCGTTCCTTCCTCTCTTTTTGAAAAGGTGCAGCGAGCAGCGCTATCTTGGAATAGCCCGGTATAAATCTCTGTAGTAGTTTGCTAGCCAGGAGCGTCAGTTACGTCACCTTGGTGGTGGCCCGATCTCGAATTGTTGCCCGCCGCGCCATCCATCATATCTCGGACTTTGAAAATCAGATGACCCGAAACTTGATCTCGATGCGAGCAAACTCACGCTTCTCTTTCTTGACCGCCTGGCGGATTCGCGATTAAAACCGAAACACCCGTCTCAATTGTACCACGTGATCTTTGTAGGAAGGTGGTACATGAATCACTATGTCGTCAGTATACCCTGCGAATGAATCGAGTCGAATAGGACATCATTCATGAGGTTACAAAATGTAAGCGGAGCATTAGTCAAACAAAAAGGCATAGCTAAAGTTCGAACTTCCATCTGCAGGGTTACACATGTAGTCTTTATAAGTCGCCGATACGGCGCGCGCGATATCGATCGCCAAGTCTGAAGCGGTGAGTACTTTCGGCACTTGCTTTCGTCGATCGAGCGACTCAGCATCGAAGGTATCGGATACTTGTTCTTGATCATTGACTTTGTCGGTGCGTTAATCCGCTACACATGGCGTGCCATCTTGCTTCTATTACGAAGCGGCAGGTGCTCCATGCGGGCGCTTTGGAAATTTGGACGGACCGCGTCCGGCCGACTCAGGTCGGCCTTCATGACTCTCGACTCGGTGGACTCATCAGATGGGAGCTTGAAGCGGAGGTCTCGACCAGCGCGAGCTCTATCGTGATCCGTCACCTTCTCGGTGGCGGCTTAACTGCTGGCTGGAGCGCCGCGCCGACAAATCTCGCCGGTGTAAGAGCATGGCATCTGGCACCTCGACTTGCTTGTGAAGCAGTCTCGATCATTCTTGCGCGACATATATTATTAACTCACCGCTAAGGCCTTTCTCAAGTTGCCGGGGCCGACGGTCTTCTCCTGAAGGTCTCTTAGGCGAAGCGTCTGAGCCTGAAGCATGGGTGCTTCTCATCCATGATCAGAGTACGTTCAAGTCGCGGCCCGACAAGGCTACCTTGGCTCTTTGGAAGAAATGGTTACTTTAATATGAAATCAAAATCATCCAAAGGAACACTAAGGAAGTCTATCGTACCTTTCCAATCCCCCATCTGAATTGCCATGTTCTTCGCCATACCATGCGTCTCTTGTGCTTGGCTATTTACGGCTTTGAGCTTGCTGTCATCTTTAGCTAGCTTCAAACCAAGTCTGGCTGCTTCCCTTGTTGATACAAAATTGTGGGTCGCCCACCGCCTACCATTAATGCCAATTCCCGCCCTCCCACAAGAACTCAACGTATATCGTCCTCTCGTGAGTCGCCACCCGTATCGCATCCAACAACCGAAGAGGGCCGTCTCGTAGGGCCCCGCTATCTCTCCCCGCCTTCGCCTCTGAGTGCATCAGCTCCTCTGGGCAATCCTCGCCCGATGTGGCCCATCGCAGATAAAGCATCCCGACCGCCCCAGTTTCGAGGAAGTCGCCCTCTCCCCACCCTTTAGCCTCGCATCCTCGCGCTTCCAACCCTTTTGCCTCCACTCTGTGAGGGCTTTCCATCCGACTTCCTGTCGACTCTCACGTGGCCTTTCCCTCAAGTGAGCAGAGGAAGAGGTCACTCAGAACTGATAGCACCGGGTCAGTCTACCGGCCGAGGGCAAGTCTGACACCTTGCCTCGCCCCGCCAGCCCATCCCCGTGAATCACATGAAGTCAACAAATTGCCTACTTCGCATACGCCCCTAGCGCCAACATCAACGAGCCAAACTCTCACATAATCTCCGACCGAGCCCGTCTGCCCGCTTCGTAGATTCCCGCCATCCACGCTGTTCAGGGGTAAGAACCGACCTTTCAGCCTTTTCAAGATCTCCAGCCTCGATTCATCACAGCAAAGGCTGCCGCCGTTTCCGGGTCCGCCACCAAAGCTTGTGATCACCCTGCCAAATACATAGCAGTGGTTATCGGGGCACTGCTCACCCAAATTCCAAGATTCGAGCAATGGCGTGAAGTATCGCTCTCCATGTCCCCGCAGGAAAGCTTCTCCAAGTCTGCCAAGGCTGCGCGTGCCGCCAACAAAAAAGTCTGGCTCGTACGCACTCGCAAGCAGGAGGTTATCTCGCAGCTGAATTGTAAAAGTCTCGCACATCGCTTCCTTCAGAACATCGATTCCTCGATCTGATCCGGCCTCAACTCCTGGGCTTGCGTCGGGATTCACTACACGACCTCATCCGCCTCTACGACTTTCTCTCGGGTCTCAATCGATTCACGCTGTGAGTCAAGTCGCAAGACTAAGATCACATCTGAGCCAGTGGTGGAGTTCGCCTCGCTTGCCGTGGCCTATCTCCACGCCAAGCCCGACACCTGGGTGCCTACTCACCCTATCTCGCTACTTGCTCACGCAAATGCGATCAACCGTCACCTCGCGCCGGCCAATCCGCTCCGATACTAACTGGCTACACGCCATTTTGCTAAAGGCATGCGCCTGTGTGAACCGCAGCCGCCTTCACGCTCACTATTCTTCTCAACACAAGGCTTACAAGACTCTCCCCAACTCGCATTTTATTACCACAGCATAAAGATAATTTCGCAGCTCCCACAACTCTGGCCCAATGCTTCGTAATCTCAACCCAACATGCGACTGAACAAGCCTTACTTGCGCCTTATATGATGCTCAAGTGGCAACCCGATACACCATTTACTCAAGAGTCCCACTCTAACTCTGGGTCAATCCACAGTTTCTCGCACAACCCCTTCAGACAGAGTCCTTAATCAACTGAAACTCCCATACACAAACACTCACTCCACCACAGGGGAGGTCCTCCCGCCCACAGAGTCTGCTCCGCCAGAGTCTTCCCCGGGCCTCGAGCATCTTCCCGCCTAGATCAACCCGTCGAGTCTTCCCGCCAGCAGAGCAGGAGTCCTTCCCGCCTGAGTCCTTATTCGCCTGCAGCCCTTCCCGCACAAGGACTCCCTGCAGTCGCATTAACTCGTCACACTTGACAGCACTGCGCCCCGCCTTCCACCACAAACAGCCCACATCACCCACCGATTCTGCTTTCAAGCGCCACCCCAGCCCCCTCTAGCTTTGCAGGTGCCGCGACAAACACTCGCGCGGCCTCCCGACCTGGGACACTGTCAGTCTTCCGCTCACAAGGCTGCGCCACGCTCAGGCCTCCGGCCACACAAGCCCTAACCCTTACTTCGCCGTTTCCCTTAGGCGCATGCGCGCAAAAGACCCACGCCGCACTAGACTCAAGCGGCCTCCAGTCGAGGCCAACAGCATGCATGCAAGAAAATGATTTGCTTTGCCTATACCCAAAAAGAAATCATGCGCAAGAATTGAACAAACCAGAAGTTAGATCACGGGCCCAGTTTTGTTGATCTCTTCTGTCACTATTAAAGGCAAAACAACAAAAATGCAAAATTATATGACAAAATTCAATGTCCTTTACAGCATGTGAACCTTATCTTCCTGACGGAGCAACAATGTTCATACATCCTACATCTATTATTATCACTAGCATCCAAAAAAAAAATTGCAGCAGCTGATATTACTTCATCATCCTTGCTCCAACCTTGTTGTCAGCAAAAATGAATCTATGTTTGGTTTGTTTACATTGCTGATCAGTTAATCAGCTCGATTTCTTTTCCGCCGTTCACATAGAGCTCTAGTCTCGTCCATTTGGAGCGTAGAGTTAAGAACAACAGAGACCAGCACCGGGCATGAGAGCTCACAGATCAATCCTATCCATGCTCTGCAAAGACAGCAGAATCGGATAAAATTGGGGTTAGTTCAGATTGAATCAAGTCCAGGTGCAGGTTACAATGTCTGGTGTTATATACCATAGTATATAGCTTTAACTTGAAGGCGAGGATCAAGGCAATGGGCATGCCAATGAGATAGAATGTAGCTAAGTTGATGGCATGGCTGTATGTTGCCAGCCACATCCTCTTGCCACTCCTGGGGAAATACAATTTGATCACATATAAGTAAATGGAGATAGCGATCAATGCAAGGATCGGGATTATTAGCACCTGAAAAGGACACCTTGTGCATTGTCTAATAGTATTGAGACTAAAAGCAGGTGTCATAAAGCATACCCTTGGATTATGACAGTGCTATCACTGAAGAAGCCAGCCCAGGATGCTGTGGACAGAGGCCAGTAGAATAACAACTGCTAGAGCAAGACAGACGAGATCTTGAGAGTCACTGCCACTGCATGCTTGGCTCCGGATCTGGATTGCCTGCCCCAGCTCATTTGACACCCTTGTGCTGTTTTTGCAAAATTGGTTTGATTCAATGGAATGATTAGGCTAAAGAGTACTCAGAAATGAATGATATTAGGGCCTTATTTGGTTCCTCTTGAAAACACAGGAATATTATGAAATTAGCGCTTTGTGTTCTCCAGAACAAGAAACCGTAACCAAACATTTTCTGTGTTTTCTTGCTTCTCCTTGCTTTTTCAAAACAAAAACAATTTTAAAAACTTGTTTCCTTGTTTTCCAGAACAAAAACAATTTTCAAAATGTAAACAGACAGGCCATAATAGACCATTTCACGGCCTTGACTGACTCAACCTTGGCTGCCACTGAGACCATAAGGAATCATGAATGCTATAGCTCTGTGTTAACACTGAAAGATTCAGACCAGAAAGACTGGGCCAATATTTACAGTTATAAACCAAGAAAGAAAAAAGTCACACAGAGAGAGGGAAACTTACCATACGCAATTAATGAAGTTGTTGTTTCTGAATTAGGCATCAACCCAGCAAGGAAAACCAGAATCTCAAACGCCCAGTACTCCAAACTGGAAGAAAACAATAAGAATTTGTCGAAAAAAAAAGTGAGGTTATAAGCATCAGCCAGAAAAAAAAAAAAAAAAACAAACAAACAAACACTTACCACACCATTGCAGAGGGCAAATTTCCAGTTTGAGAGGACATGACTAAATGATTCAGATGAAAACCCTTTCCATGTATCCTGAAATCTCTTAGCATACTTGACATAAACCGCGAGCATAATCGTCGACAGCCACAGAGAAATGGAAGCTGCCAGTGGAGCTCCCTTGTATCCAAGATTAGTCATATGAACCATAGCATATGCAATCCCCAAAAATGATGAGTAAAGGAAGGCCTGATAGATTACAAGAGGCTGTGACAACAGACTGTGTCTGGAGAAACCTCAGAATGTTTTGTAGAAACCATATGCAAAGATTAAAGGCATAAGAAACTCATATGGTGAGAGGCAGCTGCTTTGAGATATCATGTTTACTGAAGGTTGAATTGGTCTTGTACAAACCAAATGATGGCTACAAAGAAGGAGAAGAAGAATGAAAGGATGGAAGATGCTTGGAGATAAATCCCCAACATCCCATACATTTTTGCCCCATATCCTTGCCCACAAAGGGTCTCCAGTGCTCCACTCTGGGCCAAATTCACAACAAGAAAATGAGCTCAAGAAAAAGAAAAAAAAATTCTATGAGGCCTGTTTGGCCTCTTAGGTTTTTTTTTTTGCAACTTCACGAGACACAAATAAACAATATCTACGTGATTCGGATCTGAGGCATCACATTGATCCCCATTAGTAAGGATACCTAATCTAAAAATAAACAAGTTCTTAAAAAAAATTTAAAAAAAAAAAAAAAAAAAAGGGAAGAAGGTTACCATAACGGTGAAGCCAGTGACGGCGGCCCATGAGCTGGCGAGGTGGCGCCGGCGAGTCTGAGCTCGCCGAGGTGGCCGGCGTACATGGCAGAAACCAAGGTGGTGGATGCGAGGCACACATTAGTAATCATTGGGAGGCCAACAGGATCTGCTTCTTCACCTCCCTCCATTATCCACCACTCTTCGCCACCACCCATCCTCTCCTTTTTCTCCGCCGTCGCCACCACCCACAAACTCCAACAGAGGACTAGTAGTCGTAGAACTCGTGCACCTGTTAGTATTCTCAGACATATTCAATTTCGTGCAACTGTTATTATTCTCAGACATATTCAATTTCTCCTTCTTCCTTTTCTTCTTTCTCTCTTTCTCTTCCCTCTCGCCTCTGTTACTCCGCTGTGAATGGACAGAACATAATCAATATATTTCTCAGAACAATAAATTGCTCTATTTATCAAAGAAAAGAAAATCTATACCTACTCTTCTAGCTCACTAACGACTTGTCAAAGAGTCAACATTCAAACATTGGTAATGACGCTATCTTCTCATAGCAAAACACCCAAAAAAAAAAAAAAAAAAAGAAAAACTGAGCTGTAAATGAGAAGAGGACAAGAAGAGGACAGGCATGATTGAAAGAGTTTGCTGATTATAGTGTACAAATTTTTATCAGTGGTGGGTATGGATCGATATTTACTGCATTTTACATGAGGAAAAATAGAGAGCATTCTATTGCTGTCCTCACCATGGATTTGTTAGCGGGAAGTTCTGTACTTGAAGAGCAAGCTTGTTTAAAATTAAATTAAATTACGACGGCCTAAAATAATTCCTAAGAGTTTTAACGTCGCAACTAACGCGATGACTAAAATACGTGCTCTGCATCCCACGACGACCAATTTACCGACTCCACTGGTCGTCTGCAAGATTCGACTAAGCCAACGACCACACACCCACTTCCGCATTCGACTTACCAAACGCCGGCCGCTCACAACCGATATTCGGTCAATTGTGTTTCTTCCTCTCCTCACTTCTTTTTTTCTCCTCCGTCGTCCAACCGACCAAATTAATTTTATGCTCATCACCACTGCATTACAAAAACACGGATCTGAATTCATTCTGGAATAAAATAAAAAGAAAAAAGGTTGGATGCAAAAAACTGACACTCTTCAGGTTTTTTTTTTTTTTAAATTTAAGAATAGACTATTTCAAAGTTATCAAACTCAAAAAAGTAGTATAGGTGAAAATTTTAGCACATTCTAAACAATTTAAGGTCACGGACATATAGAAAGATTGAAAAGTATTCAATATTCTACCAAAATATAATTTAAAAAACCCAGAAGCTCAAAACCAAAGTCATAACAGCAACTTAGTTAAATATCATAGTAATAAAGATCATAACTCCCACCAACACACACAAGAACTGGCCATTTTTTATCCAAGTTAGACAACAGAAAAATTGGCTGGGCCAATATAAATTTGATTTTGAATTTGACTAGCAACTTATGCAAAGTTATTCTGAAGTTCTCACGAAAGTGCAATATATCTAATTCACTCTCTCCCATGAGGTCTTATAGAAGGCCATATTTTTTTCCCAAATTGCTTCTAAAGCAAAAAAAACTAACTCTAAAATAGTTAAAAGGGAGGGGTTAGTATCTTCCAAAAAAATAGGGTTCAATTACTTCTAATTGTTTAGAAATTCTATTAAATTTTCACAGCACTTGAAAACACAACTCTGATATATAAATCACAGAAATCACTCATTCCTAACATACTCTGCACAGGCATCATTTTTTTTCCAAAACTTAATTCAACCAGCGGTCACATGGAGCAAGAGATATACAGCAAGTCGGCAGGCGAAAACTTATTCAACTAAATGCCATCATGAACAACTAAGATTTACTGCTCAAATTCAAAAGTTCGTCGTCCCGGGACGCCTGTCAGATTTTCAAACGCTTCACTGCTCATTCATTGCTCTCCACTCACTATTTTGTGATCGCCATATTTATTTTATTTTATTTTTTTTAAAATAACTTATATCGGTACAAAACTCTTGTTATTGTTGGCAGGTGGATTTGAAATCTGAATCAACTTGAAAATGGATACATGGATCAACCACTCTCTTTAGCTGAGTCAACTAATTTGTTTTGTTTTGTATTTGATGATTTGGATTGAATGACGATTTGAAAACCAAATTTAGGTGCTATATGAAAATCGTTATTATTTTTCAAATTTAGTGTTATTTATATTTTTTATATTTTGTAGAACAAAAAAAATTCAAAATCAAATATGTTCTTTTCTTTTTTTTTTCCTTCATGTTTTTTTAAGAAAAAAAACGATTTTTAAAATCAGTAACTCAAACGATATCATTTTATTAATTTTTCTCCTCATTTTTTATTTTTATTGTTTTTTTTTAAAATAACTAATTCTTATCAAAGACATATATAAATATATAAGATAACAAAAAGTATTTTTATCTAGAAGAGGTCATTTTTCCAAAGATTATTTGAGGTTATTTAATCAATTTTATTTTAATTTATAATTTGTTCATAAAATATAAAATATTAATATAAAATGTTTTTGACAATGTTTCTATCGAATAATAATATAAATGTGTACTTGAAATATAGATAGGTAAAAGAATGGATGTATGAGTGGTTTAGATTTGAGTTCTTAAAAATAGCATACTAAGATGATATAATGAAACATAATAGGTGTTAAAAAAACTTAAAATGTTTCTAATTTTTTGCTTATGCTTTAAAATAAATTTTACATATAACGCTCAAAATGACTTTTATGTTTTTAAATAGTTCTTTTCCTTCTTTTTATATTATATAATTCTATGGGTGAATAGGTGTTTAGAGCAATTAGAGAACGTTCCTTTCAAATGCTTACAATTTTTCTAATTAATTATTGCAAAAACACTAAATCACAAACAATAATGATGCACCGACAGATTTTGACAGACTTTCCAATGATATTAATATATATAAGTTAAAAACTAACGGTTAGAATAAACTCCAAACATATTATGAACAATACTATAATGCCCATAAACTTTCCATTAATCTCGATATTAATAGTATATTAAATATGTAGGTTATAAATATATAGGTTACGTATTTATATACATATTAATGTATTCATGTACAAAACCCTATAAAGGCTGGAAACTTAGATAGCCACAATACACACATGAATAAAGAATCTCTCCCCTGCTTTCTTCTATATCTCTAGCTCATCTTCTATTTTATAACACGTTATCGATGCTCACTTACTGTGGTGCTGCCATGATTCTGCTGATCCACATCGCTCCCGCACGAGGTCCCCCGAAATGCTCTTATGCTGCATGGCCCTCGAACCCGTTAGGACGCGCTTTAAACCGTGAGGCCTGTCTCGAGTTGGGCAAAAGCTGACAATATCTCGGCGATGGAGGAGCCCGCGCATAACACGCACGCACGATACCGAATAACCTACAAAGTCAAAAGCTCAAATCCGTGGAACTTTAATTTCGACGATATTACAAAATCATAAAACAAGCAAAGCCTGCCTGAACTCGCCAAAACTAACCCGTTTACGCTTCAAATATTCGCTCGATGCTTAAAAGATGAAGAAGAAGCTATTTTCTTTCGAAACAGGCATGAAGTTTGATATTTCTACATAAATGTCCTATCACCAAACTCGACTACGCCTCGATATTTCTCGGCAGCACTATTTATCTGATCTCGATGCCGAAATCCAATTTTGGATTTTATGAATCTCTGAAACACAATCAAAGGAGGAAATACCGCATCCCTGCAGGATCGCGCTAAGGCCCTAATATTCCTTCGCCATCATATCATGGAGGTCAAAGTGAATATCTAAATCTGGCCAACCTAATATTTCGCATTTGCGAACTTTGCTGTGTTGTTTATGTTCCCATTACTCCCACACACGACCTGCTAGTCCCCAATGCTTCGCCTGCATTTATGTTGGCTTTCAATCTACATCTATTATAAATTATATCGAGCTTCTTACGGGGGAAGTTTTTACTGCTCGATTTGCAGATTGTCACTTTGATGAAAATCTTTTCCTGCCATTAGGGGGAGATAAGCCAATTCCAGAAGAATGGCGAGAGATTATATGGAATGAGTCATCTTTATCTCACTCGATCCCTCACAGATAGCTAACCGAACTAAGTTCGTAAAATACCATTTACAAGGTCTTGCGAATCAATTGCCTGATGCTTTTATTGATTCAACAAAAGTTACAAAATCACATATCCCGGGGTCGCAAATATCCCAAACAGAATGAAACTCAATAGAAAATTACAAAGCAAAGATGACAAATAAAACCTAAGCCACGATTAAAACGTGGAAGACCTATTTGGGCTCAAAAGACACAATTCCTAGAAAAGGAAAAGTGTTGTTCATGACTCCCCATATATATAACCTAAGTAAGCCCTGTGTCGATGAACAAGTAGCCTCACAGAGGCACCGCCAAAGAGTTATCTCTTAATGATGTACCTAAGACATAACAATGTAGAGATCTCTATCAATTATATACATGAGGGAAGAATATGGATCAAATACTACCAACATAAATGATGCTTTTTCCAAGGGCTATGAACATCATAAGAAATGATGAAGATCAAAGAGCCGCAAAATGTGGAATAGAATGTCGACATCGTTCGATCGGGTTAAAATGGAAAGAAGCAATCAAAACACTAAGATCACTCGGCTAAATGAGAGGTATTCGGGACCAGTAGTTCAAACACCTACAAATATACAACATGTTTGATATCAATGGGTCTTTGTACAAAAGCGAAATGAGAATAATGAAATAGTGCGATATAAAGCACGCCTCGCGGGCCCAAGGTTTCTCAAAGACCTAGGAATTGACTATGAGGAGACATGTTCTCCGTGTAATGGACACAATCACATTCGATATTCGATAAGTTTAATACTCGTGGCTAACTGATATGCTCCATGGATAGTCACAAATATATTTATATGGGATCTCTGGGATATAATGTATATATATGAAACCCAAGGATTCACATTGCCTCAAGCAATGAATTCAAAACCACGAAAGCATGTATTCAACGCTTGCAAAGATCTTTATATGGATTAAAATAAATTCTGGCCGAAATGATAATCGTTAAGCCTAGTATTTACTCAAAGAAGATGGTGATGACTATTTGTCCATGTGTTTTCATCAAGAAAATGTAAAAATGGATTTGGTAATAATAGCAAAAGATATGTAGATGTGATTTAAAATTATCGGACTCAAAGAGCTCACGAACAACCAACTATTTAGCATAATTTGAGATTTAAAGATATTGGAAAACAAGTATATTGTCTCGTCATGTATCGAGTATCGTTGAATTACAGATTGATTCATCAATCATCATATACTTAAAAAGTCCCTTGCTTTTATACTGATAAATCACACCCTGCTTCCATTGTTTGTAGTCACTAGCAACTAAAGATCCATTCCTAGCCTACAAAGAAAATGAAGAGTTACTTCGTCCTCGGTACCATATTCAGTGCAATCGGGTGCATTAACGTGATCTCTCAGAACTTATACCCACCGCATATCGCACTAACGTTAGTGATACAACTCCTGGCCCAACTAAAGGCAATCGGAATGGAATCAAACATATGTCGAGATATCTCCGTACAAGTGGACATAGATTATTTTTATTCCAAAGCAATGGAACCACAATTACTCAAGCATGCAGATGCAGATATATTTCGCACTTCACAAAGCTTGATCACAAACAGATATATATTCACTTATGGAAATACCGTGAATATCACGTGAGATCGGCTTAAATTAACTTGATGGTGGCCACCTCCTTAATCTTTCGTAAATACTGCGATGCATGAAGCTAGTAGAGAATGTGTTTCGACCGAGATCCATGATACAACACATCGGGAGAATCATGTGGGATTATCTTCATTAAGAATAATCCAACAAGATTATACGAAGACACGACAATATCATGCAGAAATCAAAGGAGGATATATTAAAGGTGATCAACCACACATTTCACAAAGAAACTACACCATGAACTTCAAAAAGATTGTGAAATTGATGCAACAAATACATCTAAATGATAATCTAAAGAAATTTATTTACTAACCTCGCTCTTCTCGCAACATTCAAGAAACTCAGATTAATAAGTTGCATGCTTCGTACCTTAAAGATCTTCAAATCAAACAAGACAATATAATTACAAGCCATCATCAGTAGGGGGAATATGAATAAAGATGTTATATACTGTACTCTTTTCCCTTCGTCTGTGTTTCTCATTCCCCACCTAAGTTTGATCAATGCTTTTTAATACCAGCATCAACAATCCTAGCGATATCATTCAAGGAAGTGTTATAAATGATTCAATCGATAAACTGAGGAATAACCAATATTTATCTGAATAATTATTACGTAATGATCAGAATCAGAATAATTATTACTTAGATAATGACTCGCAACATTTGAAAGGCTAGTTCATAGCATTGAATGCGCAGCTCGTAGACATTTAAAACGACGCTGGTATATGAGTAAATTTTTTATAATTGCATTTTTTTCCTTCACCATGGCTTTGTCTGACTGGTTTTCATGGTAAGGTTTTTTAATTATGAAGATTACGACACCAGAGTATATTATGAAATACATGGATGTCCATAAACTTCCATTAATCTCGATATTAATAGGTATATTGAATGTGTAGGTTACAAAATGTGTAGGTTACGCATTTATATACATATTAACGTATTCATTAAAGATAACCCTATAAATAAAGTGAAATTCAGATGAGTCATTACAATACACACGGCGAATAAGAAATCTCTCCTCCTATTTCTCGCTTATATCTCTCGTGCTTCTCTATTCTTCATTTTATAACAAAATAATATAATATATTTTCATTGCATCAATAGAGGCTCATTTTCATGTCATCTCAATATCAACCGGAAACAATAGCAATATTTTTGATCTTTCAAAACTTCAATAACCAAATTTTGATTCATAAATATTAATTAAGCCATCGATTTAATTATGCCAGCAGAAATCATTATAAGTTTTATAAAGCAAATTATTAGAAAAAGATTTTCCGTATTCATATCAAAATATTTTTATATCAATGAATAAAAAGCAAAATAAAAGAATTATTACAAGCTCTTAAAAAATAATTTTAGTATACTTGTTTAAATAAAGAATGTAAAATCCTCAAACTATCCTTATAATAGATAAAAGCGCTATGATAGTAATTATAATATATTATAATAATAGGGACATGTGGTATCAAGTCATAACTATTTTATTTATTATTATAATGGAGGGATAGTTTTGAGATTTTTTTTTATATTTGACTTTTAAACAAAATTATAATCAATTTTAGAGAGTCACTATAAGAAATATAGCTGAGTGCGAAGTTTTACCTAACTCAAGCCTCCCACCCTCTATGGTACCTACTTAATAATGATCTAATCCTTGAATTTGAATTTGTTTTTGTTAAGAGCATCTCCGACAATCATCTAAAAATTGAAGCATTTAAAGTTATATTTTTATTCTCAAAAGTCATTTTTGAGAGTTTACTAAAAAGTAGTTTGCAAGATCTCCAAAGAATGAAAGATCTAAAGTTTTATGTATATCCTAAATCTATTCCAATTTTACCCTTTTCTTTAATATATCATATCATGTACCCTTCATTCATCTATATTAATTCAAAACACTATCAAATATTTATTAAATCTATAGTTAGTGCAAGTACATAGATAATTTTAGTATTTCATTTTCATTAAGTAGAATATATGTTGCAAGAGTCATGCTATTACTAAAGTTGGAGCTACTTGCATTTTTCATTGTTTTTGCCATAATCGCACGCTACGTAGTTGATAATAGTGCTCGCTGGTTCTCAACTGATACGAGATGTCTTTTCCAAATGGTAACACTTCCACGATCATCCTGTAAATTCTATCTCGCTCCTTCCGCATCCCCATCTCTAAAGACGTCTCGCACTCAAGTCGCACATCCTCCCTCCGCGCTTTGCTCCTTCAAGAATCGCTTTTGCTCGTCATACAAATTCTTCCTCTCTTCACTTTGCCAAGATAATTCACTGACGTAGTC
Source organism: Tetrastigma voinierianum (assembly GCA_016808115.1). NCBI lineage: Eukaryota > Viridiplantae > Streptophyta > Magnoliopsida > Vitales > Vitaceae > Tetrastigma > Tetrastigma voinierianum. The sequence continues at coordinate 31,850 of JAEQBH010005580.1, read as the reverse complement.
AATAGAATCTACCAGACTGCCGGGATTACCCCGCCTGCTTTTCTCGCCGCTATCTCTAGATGCTTTTCTTCCCTGGGGTTTCTTCCTTGACTACCGCCAGGTATCATATATGAATCTTGATTCGAGTTAAAGATACTGTGTGTATCATGAGTTCCTCATAAACAGGGGAGCTGGCCCAGGATTGCTTTGCGGTATGATCCATCCACTTATCGATTTAAGCACCTCCCAACAATGACTAGAACTACCTGACTCCTAACATCCGCTTGAAACATATTCATAGCTTCAGACACGCCGGCAGTAAAAATAAAATTACAACAAATAAAATTTAATATATTTGTTGTGTAAATATACAACAATGGGATAACCCGACCTCACCTACGATGTTAAATTCCACTTTATGCCTATTTGCGATTTGTGCGGTATCCCACGCCTCATTTTGCATAACAATGTCGGATTTTATCCTGATCGATTTTGGACTTAACATAGTTCACATGGGCCAACTTCAAAGATTTGCCTCCAAACTGCTTTCATCACTCGATCCCAAAACTTGACATCTAAGCACCCAATACCGATCACCTGATTCGGGTTACGGTCAATCTCAAGATATACATAGTGTGTCACGTCTTCCCCATTTAGTTAAATACTTTCCCACGCCTACCCTCAGACCTAATAGATATTATTTTTCTCATACAAATCAAACTTTAAATTAAGTAGATTTAAAATTACATCGCTAAAAACTGAAATAACATAAAAGCGAAAAATAATTACTTGAGTAATGGCTAAATTTCACAAGCCGACAGGACCTGTCACAGATTTGGCCACACAAAGATACGTTAAAATAAGATGAGGATTAAAACATTTAAAAATTATTACCTCATATTATATATAAATATTAGAAAAATTTGGATATAATTAAATAAGCTAACAATTTAATAAAACAAATGTTTTAATATTTAACATTATTTAAATAGTTAACTACATTATGTATGTAAAATAACAAAGAAATTATTTTATATCAAGTATAACATTTATATTTATATTTATATTGTATTTTATATTATTCACAAAAATATGATTTATGGTTTTATTCATTTATTATTCTTTATTTTATTTATAATATTATAAATTGAAATTAATTAGAAGTTACTAAACATATTTTTAGGTTAAACATGGTAAAATTGGGGCTTAGATAAGAATATATAAATATTGTTAGCCAAACATACGTCTGCTAGTGCCTCACGGCGCGGTCAAAACGACATCAGCATGCTTATCCAAAGACCCTTTTAAATCGCATATCAAAATGATTTGTTGCCAGGTCGCAGTCAGAACCACGCCGCTTGAATTAGTAGTCAATTTATCTCAAACCATCGCCTTTGACTCATGAAACGAAATTATCGCTGCTTTAACATGTACAGTAAAATATAACAGTTAAACCAGATCGCTGCTTCTCAATAATAACAAACCACGCTTCATTTTGCACTTAAAAATACAAATTAAAATGCCCTTCTAGTTCCTGCTCCTGCGTAACATAAAAACCCAAGATGTTAAGAAGAGAGGAAGAAGAAGAGGAGTGGAGGAAGAAGTGCCTGCCCACACATGGAGGAAGAAGAAGACACATGCTGCTCATGGCTCCAGCGCTAGCACCCTCCCACACGCTCCTTCTGGTTTTACATCGCCTCGTGAGACTTATCATGAGCTCCAGAGAGGCACCCAGATCCAACCCCAAGACTTATTAATCGCTTTTATGATCCAAATCTCTCTTTAAGAGCTATCTTCTTTCTTCTTCAAAAATCCCCCGATCCAATTTCTTTGCATCACTTTTCCGGTTTATGATCGGGTATATATATCATTGCGTACTCAATCTCAAAACTAAGGCGCGATTGCACTGCTTGGTCGTTTTCGATTTTCCCGTTTTTTTTGTTATTCTGCATCAAGATTCACTCTTCAATTGAACCCCACCATTATGAGCACAAAAATGGAAATTTCCTATTATTCAATCCTACTATTGTTGATGAATCTGATGTCAATATATTTACCCAAATATTATTACACAAATAACTCCCAAGAATCTTTTAGTTTTAAGGATTACTTGATTGTTGGAGCTCTTTTTTTTTATCTGAAGATTCATTTTTGTTTTTGTCTGGCCATTTATAAATATCTGCAATCACTCCACACTTCTTCATTTTTTCTTTTAAAAAATAAGTGCAACTTTTAATTTTGAAAGAATCAACTTTAGTATAAAAAGAAAAAACAAGTTTCATTATATAACGCATACACGTTCAAAAGAAGTTAAAACTTAAATATTGCACAAAGCTTACTTTTGACAAAATTTAAAAGTCAAAAACACTAATGGGTTTTTTTTCTTTACTTAATGTCGAATATAACTTTCTTGAGCCTAATACCCGAATAGCACTTAAAAACATTAAACATTAAGTTTATTTTTGTTTTCAACAATTATTAACAAAGCACACTCCAAAATTTTTACGCACTTATTTCTGCCCCTCGCCTCCGCCCCGTTTTTAATGATACAAACATTTTCATCTTTTTAATCCAAATAACGCGGAAGATGAGTTTTTATTTTTCTAAACCAATTGTTCAAAAATGATTTGTTTTTGATATCCTCAAACCCAAAAAATTTAAGAAATTAAAAATAGTAAAATGTTAATAAAAATAATAAATTGTCATGGGCGGTTTAAAAGCATAAAAAGCCAGACTCTGACATGAACTAGACCAAACGGCTAACATAAAACCACTTTTATCCAAAATAATAATAATATTGTGTTCCATCCTTAAAGATATTTCTTAAAAAATAATTTGTTATTATTTTTGGTTTTTATACTTTAATATAAATAAAATTATTATTTACAATGTTTTTTAATAAATAATTTATAAAAATTCATAATATTTTTATTTTTATGAAAAATATTAATTTTAATATAATAAAAATAAAAAAACAAATATAAAAAAATTAAAATTAAAAATAAAACAAAATAAAATATAAATCTGACACTAGTTTGATAATTTTTTCATCTTCACCCCGCCCTGTTTAATATTTTAAACGAGATAAAGCTGAATTTGGCAACAAACAAACTCCGAACAAGATATAATCGCCTGGGCCCCAACCCTCCCGCCATATCCCTAATAACGTATATCGCTAACTCTTCTTCATTAACGACAGTTTTTCATATTTTTATGTAAAGTCCATTTTTTCTCGAATAAAAAAGAATATTTTCACTTTTTCTATTCGTAAATTCTTTTAAAAATTTGCATCATAAGTCAAATAAAATTTAAAAACGATCAGCCTTTAATCTTTGCTCCAACCTTGTTGTCAGCAAAAATGAATCTATGTTTGGTTTGTTTTTACACTGCCATCAAAGACCAGCTCTGGATTTTCTTTTTCCGCCGTTCACATAGAGCTCTAGTCTCGTCCATTCCATGTAAGTTGGGTTAGCCAGAACAGACTTCAGCAGCCTGGCATGAGATAGCCCACAGATCATCCTATCCACAAGCCCTGTGTAAAAGACAGCAGAATCGGATAAAATTGGGGTTAGTTCAGATTGAATCAAGTCCAGTGCAGGCTACAATGTCTCTGCTATATACTCCAGTGTATATAGTTTTAACTTGAAGGCGAGGATCAAGCGTAATGGGCATGCCAAGGAGATAGAATGTAGCTAAGTTGATGTACATGGCTGTATACAGCCACATCCCTCTTGCCACTCCTGGGAAACACAATTTGTTCACATATAAGTAAAAATGGAGCAGATACAAAATAGCGATCAATATGAGGGATCGATTGTTAGCACTGAAAGGACACCTTGTGCATTGTCTAATAGTATTGAGACTACAAGCAGGGTGTCATGTAAGCATAATTTTGATTATGACAGTTATCACAGAAGAAGCCAGCCCAGATAAGCGTGACACAAAGGGCTAGTAGGAACAACTGCTAGATAAAGACAGGCAGATCTTGAGAGTCACCACTGTGGCATGCTTGGCTCGATCCGGGATTGCCTGCTCCCAGCCATTTGACACCCTTGTGCTGTTTCAGAAAATTGGTTTGATTCAAAGTGAATGTATTAGGATAAAATGTGGAAAATTAATGATATTGTGCCTATTCGGTTTCCTTCGAAACACACAGAACACTATGAAATTAGTGTTTTCTCAGGTTCTCCGTAACAAGAAAACCTCAGAACTAAACATGCTCGTGTTTTCCTTGCTTTCCTTATTTTTTCAGAACAAAATGTTGGGAAATAAACACACATCAACATTTTCCTCATGCCAATTAACTCCATGCAAATCAATAAATGCATCAGAGTGCAATACGCCACGAGTATAATCACAAAAACAGAGAGAATTTAACGTAAAACCTCCCCCAAAGGAAGAGGAAAAACCACTTTAATTCTTTCATCAGCTCCACCCAAATATCCACTATAATGTCTGTGATGTAACCTAATTTAAACTATGCTCAACACCTGGGGCTAACACAATCAAGATGCACTTCAAGATCCAAAACAACGAATCATCTAAATATAGCCAGATTATTAAAGACAATGTGCATATCTAGCCTCAATCAAGACAGACACGTAAGATCTCACCTACCAGACACAAATCGCCGCTCACCGCTTCACCCGTGATAGCACCTGGGATCACACCCGGCCCCTCTCGACAAGCCCAAAAAATCAACAAAAAATCGGGCCGCAAATAAAAAAATTGTCGCAGACGCCGCTCCCGTAAAACGCCCACACCTTCCTTTCCGCCCGTAAAACACACCACCCCGGGCCTCATATTTCATATTAAAATCAGAGGTCGGTAGCCCTAATGGGCTTGGCATAAAAATGGGTCGCTAAAAATCGGGTCGACCTATATTGATAATCTCCCCTCCAGCTCAACATAAAGTGAGATTGTACCCCAGCCGTCTCATCATCAACCACCCGCCTCTCGCAAGCCATCACCGCCATTCTGCCTCTATCTATAGTACGTAAAGGAAAATGAATAACCAGTAGACTACTAACAATTTTCATCATCGATAACTTAACCTTTTCGCATTTTCACAATCAATAGTCTCGATCTTCATAAAATATCACATTCTACTTAAAATCTTTCTTTTTCATCGATCCCATAATCAGACATTCACTTCTTTCACTTCCATAGCCAACAAGGATACATGGAAAAATCAGATCAATAAGCCACTCTCTCGTTTCTGAGGGACATGCAAAAGCCTCAATTCAAAACCTTGGGCATTTATCAGAACAAATCTTTTCCCCAGCCCATACCTCCTAACGTCAAACTCCAAAGGAACACAGGAGACCCATTTATCAAGTAACAAAGAAGATTTAATAGCTTCACCCCCAAAAACACTTTGGGTAGCTTTGCCATTTTTAGCAATGATCCGACCTTTCAACAATAGTGCGCTTCATCCTCTCTCTCGCAACTATCCACTGCAAGATTCAGAACTGTCTCTCACATGTCTATCACTACAAAGGCCGAGCAAAGAGTTTCTAAACTCCTTGATGTATACTACCTCCATTGTCAAGAGACGTAAGACACTTCAAAAACTTTCCCGTTTCTTTCAGAACTAAGGCATAAAATTTCGAAAACCGATACACTTGGATCTTTGGCTTTCCTCAACAGAGAACCCACACCTTTCGACGCATCATCAACGAACGCGACAAAAACATCTATTTCCACCAAGCGACTCCACCTCAAAGGGACCACAAACATCATAATAAACCAATTCCAAAATATTAGATTTTCTTTTTGAAGATTTAGAAAAAGAAACTCTATGATGTTTTCCAAATAAACAATAATCAAGGCATGTATAAGACAATACCTTAGTAAAAGGAATTATGAGAGCCGCTAGTATATGTAACCCTTTTCTCACTCATGTGAATCTAATCTTGTGCCATAACAGGAGGAACCATCTTTCGGGCCGCATTCAATTCATTCTTGTACATTTTCACAATCAGCCCTGTAAAGTGCGCTTCTAACCTTGCTCTCAGGGCAGCTTTTACCAAAAGAACTTCGGTGAAGCTTCCATTACCGTTATCAAGTAATCCCAGATATCCTTCCGATCCAAGGTACCTGCGTAACAGATTAAGACGTAAGTCATGAACATGCCGACATCTCTCTCGTAGTCAATGAACAACCAACGTCAACAGATGCTAAACATCACCAATACTTCCACAATTCGAGTACCAAGTGCACCCATCTTCACAGCATTCAAAGTCTCGCTTCTGTAATGATGTAAATATTAGAACTCCTTATTGTGAGTAATGTGGATAAAGCAAGCCCTGTGATCAATAATCCACTAACCTCATTATTTTGTAACAGTAAAACATTCTTCATCTCCAAAAAATAGAACCGCCACATCTCTGGCCTCTATGCAATTGTGAGTATTTTTATTTTCATCTTTCCTTTGATTTTTGCCTCTCTTGTTCCTTATTTCCTGCAAGATAACAATTTCTTTTCATATGTCCTCTTACCACAATGATAACACTTTCTTCTTTCTCACTGTGACTTTCCTCCTGATTGCGACTCCGCCTCGATTTTACTTTACTTCACCCTTAGGTTCTCTATTTTTACCTTTCCCCTGCTTCTCTGCCAAGTGACAAGAGCCTCTGGGCCCCGAAGATATTCCTTGTTCCTTCCTTCCTAGCTTCTTCCATTAACAGACTCGTTTTTTACCATATCCATGGCTGAACCGCCATCAGAGTCAGCTACTAAGGAGATAACTGTAGTATCCCAACCATCCTGCCAGAGTTAACTCAAAAGTAACAATGCTTGCAACTCATCTTCAATCTTCATCTTCTCGGTTAGCATTTAACCGGTCTCACTCAACTCCCTGAGTCACTGGTGTGTTTCGCTACCGTGCCCATTTTTATACTCGATTTACTAGCCTTCTAATCAAAGTGGCTTCATTTTGTGCGCCTTCGCTCGCATACGGATCTCACTTTTCCAAAGTTCTAAGAAGATTAGCCTCCTAAGACACGCGGATGAAACACACTCCTGGCCTACCCACCAGTTCCATCAGGCTCACTGCTTCTTCTACGCACGATCTTCCATTCTATCAAGATATCTTGGCGCATTTTTTTATCCCTCCTCCATCATCAGCGCATATAAATCCTGCAATAAAATAATACCTCCATTCTTGCCTGCATACAATACTCAGATTTATGTTGGTCTGTCTAATCATAGCTTTGCCTCCCAAGATTCCTCCATATTTTTAAAACCAACACCAACCACAATACCCGCATTAACAGAACCCGCCCGATACCACTTATTGGAAATAAACACAAGATCAGACATTTTCCGCTGATGACCTCGTTAGTGAATCAATAAAATGCACTTAAAAACACATGCCACGGTGATAATCAACACTACGCCAGAATTTAACAGTGAAACCCCAAAGCTGCAAGAAGAACTACGGTCCTTCAAGCCTTTAATCCAACTTTATCATCCATATCACTGCAGATACTTAGAGTAAGACAACATAATTTAAACTAGGGTTCAACACCTGGGCTTTTCAACACAATCGTAAGAAGACGACTTCAAGATCCCAAAACAATGAAATCATCTAAATATACAATAAATACACAAAGATATTCAGCTTCAAATCAAGACGTATTGATGAAGATCTCACCTGGGCCAAAGACACAAACTGGCCGCCTCTCACTCATTTGCTAATCGTGATAGTGCACGGATCACAGCCTCAGTCTCTCTGATTGCCCAAAAAAATTGACTGAAAAAAATTTCTGCTGCAAATAAAAAAAAATTGCCGCTGCAGATTTTTCTGCTCCAGAAAAACGCCCACAGCACGCCTCCTTTTCTGCTCCAGAAAAAAAACACACCCAGCCCGCCTCCTCATATTTCTATATTAAAATCTGTAGGCTGCAGCCTCAATGGCTTACATAAAAATGGCTTCATGAAAATCATGACCACATTACACAAAAAACAGTTTTAAAAATCCTCTATTTTGTTTCTTCCTTCTTTAACAAAAAACAATTTTCAAAAAATTACGATTTGTGACAAATGGGTTATAGACTTACCACGTCGCGATTAATGAAGTAGTTGTTTCTGGAATTTGGCATCAGTCCAGCTAAGAACACAAGGATCTCGAATGCCCAGAACTCCAAACTGGCAGAATGTAATAAATGAAAAGGAAAATGGCAAGGAAAACCATCAAGTTCTACAGATCATCACAACCTTGGGGTTTTAGGCTTTTTCCCCAAAGAGAATAATGATAGGGGATTCAGAGATGGTTTACCACACCATTGCAGCAGAAGGCAGAAAATGTGCCTAATTTCAAGATTGTAATAATATAACTGATTGACTCCCAAGAAAATCCTTTCCATGTATGCTCAAATTTCTTAGCATAATTCACATACAAGGCCAGCATCAGGACTGATATTCACAGCGAAACCGAAGCAGCTAGCGGCGCTCCCCTGTAGCCAAGACCTGTCCAATGAACCAGAACATATGCAAAGGCAACATGGCTGACTAATGGGAGCAGTGAGCATATGATGCAAGAGGTCACAATGGATCAGAAGTCCCTGAAGAAACCTCAAAATATTTTTGCAGGAAACCATATGTAAGATTCCAGGCGGCAAGATAGCTCTTCATGTAGAGGGCAGCTGATTTTGAGATGTGTGAGTCTTGGTGAAATAAGATCAAGATTGGTTCTGTATAGAACCATAAATGGATAGAAAGATGGAAAGAATTACATGAGGCAAGAGGCTTGAAGATGAATCCCCACCATACTATACATTTTTGTCTATCCTTGTCCACAGAGTTTCCAGAGTGCACCACTCAGGCCAATCTACAACAAGAAGAAGAAACTGCTTGATTTTTTTCTATTTCATCTGAGTTCACAGAAAGTGACTGAAAACAGAAATTAACCAGTTAGGAAAACAGACCATGAAAGCCAAACCAGTGATTGTGGCCCATGAGTTGGCAAGGGTGGGAGCTGGCAAGCTCATTGGTCCTCGAGAGGATCATGAACATTACAGACAGTTTGAGAGATGGAATTATAAAAACATTGGTAAGGATCATTGGCAGACCAAACAAACCTGTTTCTGGCTTCCTTCATATCCAAAATGCTAGCGTTAATCCACCAATTTCCATCCTTCCTTTCTTTCTCCATGATCATTACCAACATCCTTCAGCAGAGGACTGAATCTGCATGACTACTGCTCCTAAACATCTCTATCCGTACTATAACCTTCCCTCACTTCATTCCTAGTCCTCTTTCATCTTCTGTTTACGTCTCCTGATATGGATTGTTTGGGAGAATTGGTCTAGAGAGAGGGAGAGAGCCTTTGACCTGATCTGGCAATTCAATCATGTGGTGCACAATGATTAAGGACACATGGATGGCATGCATGTATGTTAGATAGAAAATTATTTTGCTTTGCCTATACCCAGTAAAAGAAATCATGCGCAAGAATTGAACAAAACCAGAAGTTAGATCACGGCCCATTTGTTGATCTCCTTCTGTCACTATTAAAGGCAAAAACAAAATACAAAATTATATGACAAAATTCACGTCCTTACAGCATGTGGAACCCATTTCCTGACGGAGCAACAATGTTCATACATCCTACATCTACGCCCCATCCTCATCCGCTTCATTGCAGCAGCTGATATTACTTCATCATCCTTGCTCCAACCTTGTTGTCAGCAAAATGAATCTATGTTTGGTTTGTTTACATTGCCGATCAGTTAATCAGCTCTTGGATTTTCTTTTCCGCCGTTCACATAGAGCTCTAGTCTCGTCCATTTGGAGTGGGAGTTAAGAACAACAGACCCAGCAGCCTGGCATGAGAGCTCATTGCAGATCAATCCTATCCACAAGCCCTGTGTAAAGACAGCAGAATCGGAGAAATTGGGGTTAGTTCAGATTGAATCAAGTCCAGGTGGTATTACGTTCAGTTATATATACCCAGTGTTATAGTTTGAACTTGAAGGCGTGAGGACTGCTGCAATGGGCATGCCAATGAGATAGAATGTAGCTGTTGATGTACATGGCTGTATGCTGCCAGCCACATCCTCTGCCACTCCTTGGGAATACAATTTGATCACATATAAATAAAATGGAAGATGCAAATATATGATCAATGTATGAGGGGATCGGGATTATTAGCACTCGTAAAGGCACCTTGTGCATTGTCTAATAGTATTGAGACTAAAAGCAGGGGTGTCATGTACATAATTTTGATTATGACAGTATATCACTGAAGAAGCCAGCCCAGATGTTGTGACAGAGGGCCAGTAGAATAACAACTGCCAGAGCAAGACAGATTTTGGTGATCTTGAGAGTCACTTCGCCACTGCATGCTTGGCTCCATCTGATTTGCCTGCTCCCAAGCCCACTTGACACCCTTGTGCTGCTTCAGAAAATTGGTTTGATTCAATGGAATGGATTAGGATAAAGAGGCATCAGAAAATGAATGATATTAGGGCCTATTTGGTTCCTCTTTTTGAAAACACAGAGAACATTATGAAATTAGTGTTTTCTGTGTTCTCCAGAACAAGAAAAAACCCGTAACCAAACATTTTCTGTGTTTTCCTTGCTCTCCTTGTTTTTTCAAAACAAAAAACAATTTTAAAAAACTTGCTCTCTCCTTGTTTTCTAGAATTAAAAAACAATTTTAAAAACTTGCTCTCCTTGTTCTCTGTAGAACAAAACAATTTTCGTAATGTAAACAGATATAATACATAATAGATCACATTCACTTGCCTGACTGACTAACCTTGTGCCAAGGTGACTGAGACCATGCAATCATGAATGCTATAGCTTCTGTGTTAACACTGAAAGATTCAGGACCAGAAAGACTAGCTTTAATATTTTTGAGCAGTTATAAACCAAGAAAGAAAAAGTCACACAGAGAGAGTGGTGAAACTACCACATTGCAATTAATGAAGTTGAGCGAGCTGAATTAGGCATCAACTCCAGTAAGCAAAAAACCAGAATCTCAAACGCCCAGTACTCCAAACTGGAAGAAAACAATAAGAATTTGTCGAAAAAAGTGGAGGTTATAAGCATCAGCCAGAACAAAAACAAACAACAAACAAAACACTTACCGCACTATTGCAGCAGAGGGCAAAATAATTTCAAGTTTGAGAGGACATGACTAAATGATTCAGATGAAAACCCTTTCCATGTATCCTGAAATCTCTTAGCATACTTGACATAAACCGCGAGCAATATTGTCGACAGCCACAGAGAAATGGAAGCTGCCAGTGGAGCTCCCTTGTATCCAAGATTAGTCATATAAACCATAGCATATGCAATCCCAAAATGGATGAGTAAAGGAAGGCCTGAGCAGATTACAAGAGGCCAGGACAACAGGACTGTGTCTGGAGAAAACCCTTGAATGTTTTGTAGGAAACCGCCATATGCAAGTATATCAGCTAGTATAAGAAACTTCATGTAGAGAGCAGCTGCTTTGGAGATATCATGGCTTTGAGCTGAATAGTAAATTTAGAATTGGTTCTGTATAGAACCAAATGATGGCTATAATGAAGGAGAAGAAGAATGAAAGGATGGAAGATGCTTGGAGATAAATCCCCAACATCCTATACATTTTTGCACCATATCCTTGCCCACAAAGGGTCTCCAGTGCTCCACTTTGGCCAATCTACAACAAGCAGGAAAAAAAAAAATGAGCTTCATAAGAAAAAAAGAAAAAAATTTCCTCATGAGTTCTTAGGTTTTTTTGCAATCTCACGAGACACAAATAAACAATATCTACGTGATTCGGATCCGAGGCATCAAGCATTGATCCCCATTAGAAACATTAATCCCATTAGTAAAGATACCTTAATTCAAAATAAACAAGTTTCAAAAAATTTTAAAAAATTAAAAAATTAAAAAAAAAAGCGGAAGAAGGTTACCATAGCGTGAAGCCAGTGACGGTGACCATGAGCGCGAGAGGTGGCGCCGGCGAGTTCGAGCTCGCTGAGGTGGCCGGCGTACATGATGAAACCAAGGTGATGCCGTAGTAGCAAACATTAGTGAGAATCATTGGGAGGCCAAACAGGGAGACTCCTGGTTTCTTCACCTCCTCCACATCCACCACTCTCCGCCACCACCCATCCCTCCTTTCTCCTCCGCCGTCGCCACCCCACCCAAGCACAAACCCAACAGATAGACTTAGTAGTCGTAGAACTCGTGCACCTGTTAGTATTCTCAGACATTATTCACTCTCTGTGCAACTGTTATTATTCTCAGACATATTCAATTTCCTCCTTCTTCTCTTCTTCTTCTTCTTCCCTCTGCCTCTGTTACTCCTTCTCCAAGGTGAATGACAGAACATTATCAATATATTTACTCAGAACAATAAATTGCTCTATTTATCAAAGAAAAAGAAAAATCTATACCTACTCTTCTCTAGCTGTTCACTAACTACTGGTCAAAGAGAGTCACCTCCCATTCAAAACATTGCACAGACGTTTCTTTTCTCTCATAGCGAGACACCCAAGAAAAAAAGAAAAAACTGAGCTGTAAAATGAGAAGAGGACAAAGAAGAGGGCAGGCATGACGAAAGAGTTTGCTGGTTGAGGTAGTGTACAAATTTTTATCAGTGGTATGGATCGATATTTATTGCATTTACATGAGGAAAATAGAGAGCTTTCTATTGCTGTCCTCACCATGATTTGTTATTGTTGGCAGGTGGATTTGAAACTAAATCAACTTGAAAATGGACATGGATCAAATCCACTCTCTTTAGCTGAGTCAACCACTTGTTTAGTTTATTTGATGATTTGATTGAATGACGATTTGAAAACCAAATTTAGGTGCTATATGAAAATCGTTATTATTTTTCAAATTTAGTGTTATTTATATTTTTTATATTTTGTAGAACAAAAAAAATTCAAAATCAAATATGTTCTTTTCTTTTTTTTTTTCCTTCATGTTTTTAAGGAAAAAATTACATTTAAAATATGGGAACTAAACTATTTATCATTTTTATTAATTTCTTTCTCCTCATTTTTATTTTTATTATTATTTTTAAAATAACTAATTCTTATCAAAGACATATAAATATATAAGATAACAAAGAGTATTTTTATCTAGAAGAGGTCATTTTTCCAAAAAGATTATTTGAGGTTATTTAACCTTTTTTTTTTTTTTATTCTTATAATTTTGTTCATAAAATATAAAATATTAAATATAATGTTTTTGACAATGTTTTATTTGTAATAATAATATAAATGTGTCCTGAAATATAGATAGGTAAAATAATGGATGTATGAGTGGTTTAGATTCAGTTCTTATAAAAATAAAGTATTACTAAGATGATATAATGTAAACATAATATAAAAGTTAAAAAAAAAACTTAAATGTTTCTAATTTTGTTTATGCTTTTAAAAATAAATTTTACATATAACGCTCAAATTGACTTTTATGTTTTTAAGTAGTTCTTTTCCTTCTTTATCTTATATAAGTCTATGGGTGAACAGGTGTTTTTAGAGCAATTAGAGAACGTTCCTTTCAAATGCTTACAATTTTTTTTTCTAATTAATTATTATGGAAAACACAATAAATCACAAACAATAATGATGCACTGACAGACTTTCCAATCAAATTACTATATATAAGTTAAAAAATCTAATGAAGCAAGAAACCCTAAATATAAATATATTTTCATTACATCATTAAAAAGGTAGGAATCTATTTATACTCCATCCATGCTATACATCTCATTGGGAAAAGACAGACAGAAAACAGGATATGCTGACATAGACATATGAAAGAAATTCTTAAAGTCAATTAATTTCTCATAAAAAATTCATTTTCGTAATATCTCCACTCAATCGAAAAACACAAATATCAATATTTTTGATCTTTCAAAACTTCAATAACCAAATTTTGATTCAAATATTAATTAAGCCATCGATTTAATTATGCCATGAAAACTATTATAAGTTTATAAAAGAACTATTAGGAAAAGTAGATTTTCCTATATCTATATCAAAATATTTTTACATCAATGATCAAGAAAACAAAATAAAGGGATTATTATAGTTTGTACCATTATAATTTGATTTAAAGTTAAAGATTTAAAAAAAAATCCCTCAAACTATCTCTTGTAAATGAGATAAATGATTTATGATATAATTTATAATATATTATAATAATAGATGTGCTATGTTATGATAATAGTTTATCTATTATCATAACTTATTTTATTTATTATTATAACGAGGGATAGTTTTGAGATTTTTATTTTTTGATATTTGACTTTTAAACAAAATCCACTATAATCATTTTTGAAGAGTCATCATAAGAAATATATTTGAGTGCGAAGTTTTACCTAACTCGCCTCCTCCCATCCTCTTGTGTACCTATACTTAATAATAATCTAATACTTTAGAATTTGAATTCTGAGCTTAAGCACGTATTATTTCTTTTTTCTTTTTCTTTTTAAAAAATATACAACTTTAATTTTGAAAGAATCAACTTTTAGTGTAAAAGAAAGCAAGTTTCATTATATAACGCACACACGTTCAAAAAGAAGTTAAAACTAAATATTATACGGTGTTTTTTAGATTTTTGACAAAATTAAAAAAGTCTAAAATATAAGATAAATATTTATTTTGACTAATATCAAGCTTGTAACAAATTTTCATCATTGTTCTGGTTGTTTTTTTGTAAATTTTCATTTAATTTTATCGCTAAATTCTTTTAAAAGTTCTAGACGTAGTTTAAATATTCGACTTTTCCATCCTGCAGTCATTTTCCATATAAAAATGTTAAAAACTCCAATCATCGCCTACAACGCTAAAGCAAGAGCTTTAGCTAATATACACCACTATGTATGACAACTACATAGGGTTTGGGATTAGTATGTCCCATCTTCGACTCCATAAATTCGCTTATTTTTCAATTCTCAAACTCATTCATTTAAAAAAATTAAATTATGACTTTACTCTAAGACAAGAAAATTCTCAAACTAGCCCCAGCTACATTTTATTTTTGTTTTTATTTTTTTTGTTCTTAATTTTTTTATATTTTTTTTGTTTTTTTTTTTTATTTTATTATATTAAAATTAATATTTCATAAAATAAAATATTGCTGAATCTTTACAAATTATTTATTAAAAACATTATAATAATAAGTATTATTTATATTAAAGTATAAAAATAAAATAATAAAAAAATATTTTAAAATATAATCGGCGCTTATTATTATTATTTTCGACATATATTTATATCATTCATTCTACCTCCATTACTCAAACACTTATTTTTTTCAATTCCATTTATTTAAATTTAACTTTTTAAATTCCAAGCCTATTTCGACTTTCAAATTTTTGTAAAAATCTCAATTTTCTAGCTTCATTTAGCAACTTATCACCTTAAAATCGAAAATTCTCCGTTATCTCATAATTCGACGAACTTTTGGTGTTGGCTAGATTCTCTCATGGCATTTCCATTTAATCCACGCACCGCTTTCACAATATCCAAAAATCTTGTAATTTTATATGCCTCTAACCATTACGACAATTTATTATTTTTATTAACATTTCGCTCATTAAAAATTTTCTAATTTTCGCTTACAGAAGAATAATATTTCTAGACCTATTCTGATTAAAATAAATTAAACCCGTTAAACCGATTAAAATTAAATTTAAATTACGTGGTGGTTACAAGAGCTTGCAGGACAAAAACACAAAATGATCCACATGCTTATTATCCCTTACTCACTACCTAACGTTAAAACAACAACTTAATACTTAACAAGCATAAGACTATTTAAGTATTGAACTCCAAAGTTCCTCACAATATTTAGCATTAAAGTAAAAACAAACACCACCTTAAAAATGATTTATTAAATATCAACATAAAGTTATAATTAAATCAACTTACTGGTCACAAGTTCATTTGTAAAATAATAAATATTAATTTCGACTCTAATTTTAAAATCATTCTTTTGTTATAAAAGCAAGTTTCGAGAGTAATACTAACATGGAAAAATGCTGATGCGCTTGGGAAGTGGAAAAGACATAAAAAAATTACAAAGCAAGTTTACACGTATATGGAGAGATTATTTTTTAAGAAAATTACTAAACAGGTCATAATAAATTTTATCAATATTCATGGAAATATAAGTGGTACTTCATCCATACTTAGGTTTGTGTTTGTAACACATAAATCATATCAATATTCACTAATCAGTCCAATACAAATAATAAACGCAGAATATTCGGGCACCTAAAACTCAATCCATTTATTATTTATACTTTAAGATGTCAACACGAATATGCACTATTTCATCTGATATATTTCAAAATAATGTGTTAATTATAATACTATTAAAGTTTAACACAAATAACTTATTAATTGTAACATGTTTATTAATTTTATTATTTAAATAATGAAAATTAATAATTAATAATCTATATTTAACATAAATAACCTATTATTTATATTTTTTTATATTCTCAGAACAAAAAAAAATTCAAAATCAAATATGTTTTTTTTTTTCATGATTTAAGAAAAATAAAAAACAATTTTTTAAAATCAAGAACCAAACGATATCATTTTTATTAATTTTCTCCTCATTTTGATTTTCTTATTGTTTTCTTATAAAATAATCATAATTTTTATATCAAAGACATTTATAAATATAAGATGACAAGAAGCATTTTTATCTAAAAGAGGTCATTTTTCCAAAAAGAAAACATGGGAAAAGAGTTAAGTTTACAAAATGTCATATTATTTGGAGGTTATTTAACCATTTCTTATTTATACTTATCTATAAAAATATAAAATATTAAATATAAATGTTTTTGACACGTTTTTGCCCTTAATAATAATATAAATGTGTCTCGAAGCACATATCAAGTGATAAAATGATGGATATACGAATGGTTTAGTGATTTGAGTCCCTCCTATAAAAATGAAGTATTACGGATGATATAATGTAAAATGATAATAGGTATTAAAAAAATAAAATGTTAATTTTTTGTTTATATGAAAAATAAATTTTAACACTCAAAATGACTTTTTATGTTTTAAAATAGTTTTTTCCCTTCTTTTTATATTATTATATAATTACTTTTTAGAACAATCCTCTCCAAAACTAACTAAAATACCTTAGAACTGAATCCATAAAGATGGATAATAGAATATAGCATAGGGGTGAAGAAAGTGCTTTTTGGAGCAATTAGAGAACGTTCCTTTCAAATGCTTACAAATTTTTTTTCCCAATTAATTATAAGGAAAAACACTCAAATCACAAACAATAACACATGCACCACAGGCTTTCCAATCAAATTAATATATATGAGTTAAAAACTAATGAAGCAACTGTAGAAATATGAGGGTGATTAGTTCTAGAAGGAGCTATAGAAGGTATCCGTTTGTTAGTAAGCTTTTAAACCGAATTGTTAGGGTGTTATACTTTCCTAACATTCTTTCATTGCTTATATATATATATATTCGTACCCTTCCGCCATTTTTAATGTTAGAGTTAAATAAAAATAAATCTTTTCAAGATTGCTTTTATTTCTCCATGTTCATACTCTTGCGGCAAATACTGTTTGTACGATCGTGAGTTAACGATGTAGCCACAACACGCGAGCGCGATCTCTTTCTTCATTCTTTCATCCTATCATTTATCATCGTCGTGAATGGCTTCCTAAACTATGGAAACTCCATGTGATGACGTGATCTTGGATGAATGATGCCGCATTTTCTTCAAAAACGCAGGATTACGATTCCATTCGCTCAAATGTTTCGCATAACTCCGATCATCCCGGGTATGGTTTTGGTTATCGGCCTCTCCCCACCCTGATCAAATTACCTTACTGAGTCATCTGGCTAGATTTACTTTGATTGCCAAACGTATTAGGGTTTGGTCACTGTAAATGTAAAAGGTACTGACATGAATTCCAAAGAATAATAAGCATGGTCGGTATGATAGTACGGGTAATTTCTTGATCCCAAACTCTATTTCCAAAGATATTGTGATTTACTTTTGGAGTACAAACATCGCAAAAGAATTGTATGAATCCTCATAAGATTTTTGAGAATGTAATGGTCCCTCATTTTTACTCAAATTCAAAGAGAAATAGCTTCGATCTCTCACGAACAATGAGTGTTTCTCAATATTATACCAAATTAAAAGGCTCGGGATGACCTGAACCGTTTGATGTCCTGTTCCTAACCCGCCATGCCGACCATGCACTGTGGAAATGTCAAGGCACAAGCCAAGATTCCTCTCTAATAACCAACTCATGCAATTCATGGATTAAATGAGTCTTTGACTTATTCAAGTCAAATACTTCCCTCGCTAGATCCGCTTCCTCAAGAAACAAAGTCTACTCCATGGTACTTAGGAATTGAAAAACAAATCGAGAAGTTTCCCGATCTCTTCACCTAAAATCTTGAAAATACTCGCCCGTTTACCCGATCATCTTTCACTCAAACCAAAGAGTCAAGCCATGGAAATTCTCAGACCGATCATCCTAAGGCCGACTAGAATCAAATTCATTCTTCAAGCAGCGATATGGCTCTCATCGATTCAAAGAAACAATTTCCTCATTATTGTGACTATTGCATTAATGATGGCCATGCGAGGGACACTGTTGGCTTCCATGGCTATCCCGATTAAGTACAAAGAATATAAAGCTCGCGACACATGCCGCTAACATGGCCGAGACCTCCGTGATGCTTCAACACCGCATCGCGCCTCCCCAGATCAACCCCATCTAACGCCCCGATGCACCCTCATTTGCCTATCTTGGAACATTTTGGCTTTTGGTATTCCTTCGCTTTGCTTTCACCACCTCAGATTCCTTAACATCGACTTGGATGCTGGAGGCAGGAGCATCCACTCATATGTGCTCGTGATTTTTCTTTACTTGTCAACCCTCGCAATCCGTGATCAGCCCGATATCCTACTCCGATGGTTCCCAAATCTCGCCTCAAGACAATCCAAGACTGGGTGGTCCTCAAATACCTTGAACCCTGCTAATGTTCTTTACATCCCCAAGTTCCAATTTAATATCCTTTTAGTTCCAAAACTAGCTACTACCTCCAATATTATTTTCAAATTTTATCCTAACAATTGCTCTTTACAGACTCAAGATCGAAAGCACTTAAGAATGCGGGTCAGCTTGTCAACCATCTCTTACATTCCTGATTCAATCCAACTTTCGATTGACTCTACTCAAGCCACTATTTTACTCCGCTTGTAATAAATGCCAAATCGATGGTATATCACTTCTTTGACACCAACGCTGGGTCATGCTTCCTATAGACAAGTAATTCATCATCACCCGTATGTACAAATCTTCCCCGTACAAATCACCTCCTTTGTCACGTATGTCCTTTTCGCCAAGCAATCTAGGGCCGCCATTTCCTATAAGCACTATTCAGGCTTCAAATTATTTTTGATATTTTTACACATTGATATTAAATCTTTATAAAA
This sequence comes from Tetrastigma voinierianum, assembly GCA_016808115.1. NCBI lineage: Eukaryota > Viridiplantae > Streptophyta > Magnoliopsida > Vitales > Vitaceae > Tetrastigma > Tetrastigma voinierianum. The sequence continues at coordinate 12,415 of JAEQBH010005580.1, read as the reverse complement.
TTCCATCTCTAATCGGTGCACGGTTTTTTCTTACTATCAGGATGACTTTAGCCTGAGCTTACACTTCGACTCTCTTTTCCAGATCATAAGACTGACATATTTCTGGCTATATTCTCCACATTTATGACCATGGTTTCTACTAATTTAAAACTCCGCGTTAAGACTATTCATAGCGACAATGCAGGTAGAATTCCCTTAGCACTCGCTTAAAACACTCTTCATTCTTATGGCATCATTCACCACCGTACGCTCTTTATACTTTTCGAATAGATCGCAGCGCTGTTGAACGGAACACCACGGGCCACCCCTGACACAGCCTCTGCCTCACTGCTCCCAAGCTTCCCTTCCGAGTCCATTTTGGGGTCATGCCATTCCTTACATACCTCAATTATCAATCGATCGCCTTCGTCTCTCGCTTTCTGGAAAATCCATTTCGAACCTACTTCTATATACAAGCTTCTCAAGACACCCACGTTACGTGCTACGGAGACTCGAACTTAATGCCCTTGAACAAAATCACACTCTGGGATCTTACTTCTATCTCCCTCCCCGTAAGTCTCACTGGTTTCTAAATGGGTATACAAAACTAAACTTCACTCGATGGTACCGTCGACATATTTAAAGCACGGTTAGTAGCCAAAGGCTACCATCAAATTGAGGGTATTGATTATAATGATTGATTCTCTCCCGTGGCTAAACTTATTACCGTGCGATTATTCTTCACCATTGCTACTACCAAAGCTCGGGCTCTATTCATCAATCGACATCAACAATGCTTTTCTTCATGGTCATCTTCTCAAGAAGTTCATGCTCCTCTCCCCGATGGCTACACTAAGGTCAGCCTGGTCAAGTGTATTGCTTACGCGATCTCTTTGATGGCTTTAAAACAAGCCCCCACGCCTAATGGAATCTAGACCAGGGTTCCAAATCTTACTCAATTTGGTTTTACTCAATCTGCACATGATCATTGCCTCTTCATTAAGCGCTCTTCTAACTCATTTTTGGCACTGCTAGTTTATGTTGATGATGTGCTCATCACTGGCACCAATGAGGATGACATACTGCAGGTTAAACGATTTCTTCATTCAGTTTTCAGCATCAAAGACCTTGGATACGCTAAATATTTTCTGGGCCTAGAGATTGCCCTTAGTCCTAAAGGCATGTTTCTACACCAACAAGCAAATATAGCCGATATTCTACCGATGTCGGGCCTCTCGCATGCAAAGACTGCCTCTTACTCCCATGCAAAGAGGTCACAAATTCTCTACCAATTCTTCTCTCGGGTGAGCCTGAACGTTATCGACGCCTTTTATATGTTACAATGACACGTCCCGATATCACATTTGTTCTTCTCGGAAGAACTTAGCTAACACGCTTTCGTCTCCGTGAAGCCCATCGATGCAAATTCTCTATCTACTTCTGCTATCTCAAGCTCTCCATCTACTAGTATTTTTTTATATCCAAAGCAATAATGATCTACATTTATTAGCTTACTCGTGATGGTGTGGATCGGGCCTCTTATTCGAGACTAGATGTTCTCTTACTGATATTGCATCTTCCTCGTCGACACTTCAGGTCTTTGAAAACCAAAAGCAAGCTAACAAGCCGCTCCTCACTTGGGGTTGAATATCTGAGCCTTGCTTCCATCGCTTGTGAGCTCTTATGGATATCGTGATATACTTCAGATTTTGATAACAACGCTCCTCTTCCTATACCTCGGTGGATAAATCAAACGCTCATTGCTGTTAACCCCTGCTACGAGCCGCACATACTGGATACCATTGCCACCGTGTTCAGAATCAATTTAAGCTTGACTTCATTCACTCCTCAACATATTCCCTTCACGCCTTCAAGCTCTACTCATACTACGCTTGCCTACTCCCGCCTGCTTTATATGTCTCCAAGCTGGCGCTTGAGCTGATCTTCGCCCAACCCCCAACCAAAGGTCGTAGAACACAGGCATTATTCTAGGCTGGAGTTTTCAGCAAAGCATCCAAGTTTGTTATGCTCTCAAACCGAATTTGTTAGTGTTATACTCTCTCGAACATTCCTTCACGTTATGATATATATTTGTACCGCCTATTAAATGTGGCCCAATTAAATAAAAACAACCTTTCAAAGACCGTTGGTTCTTCCTGCTCATATTCAGCTACAAGAATCACAGCAAATAAAACCCCAATATAATAGAGGTTTCATTACCACAGGCACCATTTTTCATACACCTCACATCCACCAAACAGGGCAGCAACAGTATTTTGATTCTTCTCAAAATCGTAATAATCAAATTTTCTATTCAACATTTAAGCTAACAATATAGGGCACTATAGCCTGAAAAGTATAAATTTATAAAAGAAACTGGTAATAGTAATGGTGGTCTTCTAAGATCCATACTAAATACCATACATCAATATAAAAAAGCAAAATGGTGCGGATTATATATAAGCTTTCCAGGTAATAATTGATAGTTTTGATTTGTGTTAGATAAAAAATCTTTGAAACCATTATGATAATATAAATATCATAAGGACAAGTAATTATAATAGGTGTATTATCTATTATTATATCTATAGGATAGTTTTGAGATTTTTTTTTTTTTTGGATATTTAACTTTTTTAAACAAATCATATAATAATTCTCGAAGAGTCACTATAAGAAATATAGCTGAGTGCGAAGTTCTACCTAACTCAAGCCTCCCATCCTCTGTGGTACCTACTCAATAATAATCTAGTCCTTGTATTTGAATTTGTTTTTGCTAATGTATTATTTCTTATTTTCTTTTTCTTTTAAAAATAAGTGCAACTTTAATTTTGAAAGAATCAACTTTTAGTATAAAAAGAAAACAAGCGTTTCACATCTGAACAGTACACACGTTCAAAAGAAAACTTAAATATTATACGGTGTTTTTACTTCTTTGACAAATTTCAAAAAGTTAAAATATACATTGCTTGTTTTTTTTACTTAACGTTGAAATATAAATCTCCTTTTACCTAATATCGAATAATACTTAATAAGATTAAGATTAGTCTTGGTTATTTTTAAGACAAAGATCTAAAGAGTTAATAGTGAACTTATCATTATTAATCACAACCACTCGCTTAACGACACGTTAATTTCAATTAATCCCATTTAGTGTATCATTTATTTTCTCAAATCCAGATCGCTAGTATTATTACCTTCTTATAAACTTGGTAAAATTAGAAATTTTTAAAAACAGAAACGTTAATAAAATAATAAATCATTAAAACTGCCTATAGTTCTAAAAAATTCTTCTTGTGATCTCAGATTTATCAACCACCATAAGAATTAAATTGGTTTCATAAATCTAATACCCACCCGTAAAAGCTTCATCGACTTCAGACAAATAAAAATTTTTCCGATTTTCCTGCTGATAGTCATTTAGCCATCGTTAATCCAGATTTTTACTAAAATCCTGCTCGTGAACGACGCTAAGTTCATTTTAAAATAAAAAGTTTAACCTAAAAGTAACAATTATTTAACGAATCTCGAATCGTGAAGAATAGTATGAACCATTGATCCAAAATAATAATAATGCCCCGCCCCGATTATATTTTTTAAAAATACTCTTTATTTTTATTTTTATATTTTAATATAAATAATAATTATTATTATTATAAATGTTTTTTAATAAATAATTTATAAAATTCACAATATTTTTATTTTTACGAAAAATATTAATTTATTATAATAAAAATTAAAAACAAATATAAAAAAATTAAAAATAAAAATAAAAACAAAATTAAATGTAACCACGAGTTTCGTAAATTTTTCTCATCTCCGCCTTCACACGCGAATTTCAAATAAAATATGTTTACAGAATTTAAAAAATTAATCAATCCGCCTGACGACGTCCCGTCCCAAACCTCCTTGGTTGTCATTCATGTAGCTTTATATCATAAATTTCTTTTTTGTTTCGATTGCCCATTTAATTTTTTCTTATTTTCATGAAAATAACTTTTCTTTTCTCGAATAGAAAAATCAAATATTTTCACTTTTTCTATTCGTAATTTCTTAAAAAAATTTCAAAGAATGTTTTAAAATTTTAAAAAATAAAACAACTTAATACCGTGTTCATTTAACTCATTATTGAAGTTAAAAACAAACGCCACCTAAGCTCTCTTCTTTCACTGGTGGAAGGAATAAAATGATTTATTAATATCAAACATATTATAATTAAATTGAACTTATTTGTCACAAGTTCATTTAAAAAAAATAAATAAATAATAATTCGACTCTTAGTTTTTAACTCATTCTTTATACAGGTAAGCAACAGAGTAACACGCACATGGAAAATACGAGTTGGCAAGTGAAAGGGACATAAGCAACATGTACCAAAGCTGACTTTGTCAAAAAATAATAAACTGCTGATAACCGGAAAATGACATGAAACATGCCGGACGTGTATGGTGATTATTTTTTTAAGATAATTAACTAATAGGTCATAAAAAAATTTTTTCAATCACAAAGCTCTATCATATACAAATGGATCTTATCTTTCGGTTAGTTGATGGTGTGGCTAGGGGTGGAAATTTGTAGTCCAAGATTTACCTGTGTCATGCTCAATATATTAATGAGATCAATATTTATTAACTAAATTACATAAATAATAAAATATATTAATATTTTAACTTCAAATCTTAATCAATTTATTATTCTTTGTTAGACAGTGCTAACACGGACCCGCACTTCCATTACCCTCAGAAATCTCTTTTCTATAATTTTTTTCACAAAATAGCTTCCACATTTACTTGCTTTAGTTTCTTCGAAAATAATGAATTTAAATTAATAAATTATTCAACCAATAAATTATTCATAATTTAATAAGATTCGTAAAGCCAAAACCTTTCTGCCATTCCAAAAGGTCAACAGCTCTGCTTCCTCTCGTATGTTTGTCGAGCTCTTCAAGATATAACTCAAGTTTATCAGTCTATCGCTTTCTCTGTTTGCCTCCCTCCTCCCTTCCATTAGCCGATAGAATTAACACATTTTTTGATTTTTTTCTTGAATTCCAGAAGAAAGTCATTTTAACCAATCATTCGCAACTCACCTTATTTCTCTCGGAAGTTATAACACGCCTTAAATCACAAAGACCGAAATTTATAAGACTAATTTGTCTTAAGGAAAACTATGGATCCTAAGACTCCGCTGCTTCCTCCTTATTGTGATTATGCTCCCCATCTTTAACTACGCATCTTGTTCGTGTTGTGATATCATGGTTCGTACTAACCATTATTTGCCAAAGACTACAGAGCGTTGTTGATAATGCTCGACGGACGATTGCTTTTATCAAATTTCTACAACTTGAAGACAATGTTTTCTCACAAGTTTTTAATTTATATTTTACATTTTCTACCACTATGTTGCGACGCGGCCGAAATGCCTCTGCGACGTATTTATCGATTTTTCATCGCCTTGCTGCGACCGCTTACTTTTCAAGATGCTGAATGCTTATTCAAATACAAACATATTCGATAAAGACAAAAGACAATAACCTGCAACCATACAAGTAATATGTTACAAAAATCGAAAGATAAGTGATTCTAATCATTATCAGCAGATAGTACTTTAAAACGATTTATTACGTTATTAACATGTATATCGCCATTATTTAAAATTTTTAGCGACCATTCGAATGTATCATAGCTGCATTTCAATAAAATTATCTATTTTAAAATATGCTGAAAGATGAATCTAGATCAAAAGTCAAGTTTAAATTGTAATAACCGGAATTAATATTGATTAGTTAACTAATGATGACTTGGAATGACGATGATAAGAATTAAAATAAACAAGAGTCAGATATGTGTCCTTCAAGTTAAGATAATTATAAGAATTGATTCTAATTAATTATTATGGATAATCAATAATCAAATAATAAAAGTAGATCGCCACATATGGATTTAGAAAAGCAAGGCAAGATCAATCATCACCCTACAGTCAACAACTAGGAAGAATAAAAAAAAAGAAAAAAGAAAGAAAGAAGAAAATCATTCATCATGGGCCATCAAAGTCCATTTTATTAATGTATAAAATAAATAAATTAAAGTCAGCAAAACGACAAGAACGTGTGCCAAAAGGAACTATCGTTGGCAAGAAATTATTAAAAACATATTTATTAGTAGAATTAAAGAACGTTTAAAGAATTAAAACTGTTTAAGAGGAGGAGACACGTGGGTTTTAAAATAGTGAGGTTGAATGGGACAAAAAACGCACTCTTCTATATGCCTCTGGAAGGCTCATATGTGACTTAAAATAAAAAATAAAATAAAAGCTTCTTTGGTTACTATTTTTAAATGATTCTTGATATCAATTTTCTTTAAAATTAATAAACAATATTATTTCAGATTTTTTAAAAATTATTTTTATTCTTTTATATTTAAGATTATTTTTACAATTTTTGTTCAAATAAAAATTTGGCATGTTTTTTTTTTAAATACATAAATTTATTTGGTTTGAAGCTAATAATATAATCGATAAACATAATAAAAAATGTTAACTTTAGATGATGATATCAGATAGATTAATAAAAAGAATACGTAAGAACCTAAATTCCACTGAAAAGGAAAAATCATAATTTTTGCTACTAAATTTGTAATTTCTGCTAAAAATCACGAATTTATTCTCGTAATCCCTGACGACGAAACCACTTTTAATCGGGTTTAATCGCCTCGGCAGACCCACAAGACGTAAAATTATCGAATTTAAGATACACTTACACTTTTCGAGTGTGATTTCGTCGGGCGCCATGAAACAAATTTTCACGTGATAAAAGCTCATGATAACAAGTAATTATGCCAAGTGGTAATAGTGAGAGAACGGATAAATAGACGTACAGATAAATACGAACGCCGAACCCTAGAAATATGATATAAATATCATTTTTGTAATTGTTTTAAAGCTTTAAAAAACAAAAGAGTATCAGCCACATCCCCTTCTCAAAAGCAAAAGGGTGAAAACGTGAGAAGAGGGAGGCCAGATGCGTAAGCCTGATCTCATTTCGGTGGTAGCAGACTGGCTCTCCTTCTCTAGTTTCGAACGATCCGACCACGCAGCTTCCTCTAGGATGTTAATAAAGCCGTCTTTATACTAAGCGCCATATGCAAGAGGTTTGCATTTTGTGGAGTTTCAACAAACTCCGAGAGGTAGGTTTTCCTCGCTTCAGCTTTATTCTTCGCAAGATATGTTAATGTTTCGCTATTGCGCCGAATCCATCGTCTGATCGTCCCAAACCTAGAATCGAATTTGATATAAATTTTTGGAACACTAAATGGGAGGGAGCCGTGGAACTCCATACTGATCGCTTAATGTTAAATGATGATGAATTGTTCAATAAATCATGTATTGGTTTGTTCGAGCTCGAAATTGTCAAGTGGAAACTGGTCTACTGGCGGAACTCATTAAATTAAAGCTTGAAAGGAACAATAATCAGTGTGGCTCGAATTCGTTCTCGGGGTCAGTTGATCACAAAATAAATTTCGCGAAATATGTTTGACCGAGTGACGGGGTTAAATTGCTCGCTTTCGATCAATAGCCTGCCGAGCACCTTGATGTGGAAATGGAATGGATGTGGAAATGTGGAATTTTTATAATTTATAATTTATCACAATAATCGAACGCTTTGTAACATATGCATTTATATATTTACACGTGAATTAGACTGTATCGAATTACATACATGATTCCATATACACCTTAACACCCTGCGACTATGAGCGAGTAATGCAGATGAGTCTAGAGAAAATGGTTCAAGGGTCGCTCAAAATATTAATTATCTGGAGTGTAGTCCAAATTAAAATATCAATCGTCTGAATGCATTTAATCGATATTCATATCTAGAGGTACCATTAAACAAATAATATATCAATCGTCGCACACCCAATTGATATATACACATCGGAGGGTTTTCCACAACTAACAAAATAATAATTTCATACAAGGCTTAGGGAAGTACTACAGAGAGCCGCGGCGACTGATCTGGAAGTTTACTACGTAGATATCTGGGCAGTGATCATGCATTTGCTTCGAATGTACGCTTATTTAACATCGCAGATCGCATCTTTAAATGAGAGTAGCCCACTTGTGTGATTCCACCATCGAGCATTAGCTCACCCTATCGAGGATACTATTCTTACGTGCACAGGAGCGTGCGAGGAGACTCCGCCTCGTCCTGAGGCCGCTTGTAAGAAAATTGATCGGGCCATTATTGATAGTTTAGATTGGATAACATGTATTAGAATCAGATTTTAATATATGTTTGTATTAGTAAAAGTGTAATCAACTATTGAATTATTGGGGAGATAATTGAAGAATAGTTGTGATGTTTATTTTGGCGAGTATTGGTTTATGAGCCAAAGAGGCATTTTATTCGTGCATGAAGGTCGCGATAATGAAGCGTATAGATTTTCCTGGGCAGGCTGACAGAATAATCTTAATCCCGGGTTTTAAGGCCAGACCGACTCAAAAGCGTACACATATAATAATCCAAAAATACCTAGAATACATAAGATTTCAGATTTGTAACATATTGACCAATAAGATTTGATTTGATAACTCAGTCGAACTTTGTCATTTAAATTGTTCACGCGAAAACCGATGAAGAAGCTAATGGTCGACGACATAATTACTTATCGTAATAAGTCGATAACAAAAAACATGAAAAAACAAAAAAAAATAAAGACAAACCTAAATCGGTACGGAAGAAATCATTTTTATTAGAATAGAAAACCTAGATTCAAAATAAAACACGAATATGTGATTCGGATCAAGAATAACCAAAAAATCATCCCTCATGTTTAACGTACAAGAACATGAAAAAGAAAATTAGAGGGAGAGCCGGTTAGGATTTCCTTCTCATTGGCATGTTTTCCTTATTTTTTAGAATAAAAAATAATTTTTAAAAACAAAAACTAAACCGATCGAAAAACTGAAAATGTTTTATAAGGTTGGAACATTTTCTTTTAAACAATATGAAAGAATATTTTTTAGTTTATACCAAAATATTAAATGTTCTTCTTTAAAAATATTTCTAACGGAAGCCTTATAAATAAAAACATGATTAAAAGAGTATTTGAAAATCCGATTTTGGAAATCCCATCTTTCCTCGTATTTTGGTTTCATTTTAATAAAAATACTTTTGTTATTTTTTATATAAAAGTAGTATTTTTTTTTCTTTTAAAGCTAATAACTTTTTAATATAATGTAGTAAATTATCTTAGTTGAGAATCGAACTTTTCCCCTCCTCATATTCAATCATTTTAACGTTGACACTTTAACTAATCAAGTTAGGCTTATGGACAAAGTAACATTCTCTTTTAAAACATCTATATAAATATTTAAATGACAAAAGATATTTGTATTCAAATAAGTTATTTTCTGCCAAAAATGAAAAGAAGTTAAATTTATAAATGTAGGATCATTTAAAGTTTTTAAACCAAATTCTAAAAACATATTTATTCGATGATTACTGTTATGGTTTCACTTCTCATGATTTTTTTAATAATGGTGTCGAGTTAGCTTGTGCGCACCCGACTAACCCCACGAACCTTATAGTTAATGATTGAATAAACCTTCAATGATCTTGAGAGATTTAAATCAATAACCATTGAGTAACATTCTCTTTTAAAACATACATATAAATATTTAAAATAACAAAAGATATATGTATTCAAAATAAGTTATTTTTCAAACGGAAAATGAAGGAAGTTAAATTTATGATCATTTAAAGTTTTTAAACCAAATTCTAAAAATATATTTATTGGATCACTTCTATTATGGTTCTTCACTTCTCATAATTTTTTTTAATAATTGGTGGATGTTCGAGTCAGCTTACACGCATTTTAGCTTATCCCACAGGCTCATGATCGGGTAAACCTCTAATTACCTTGAAGGAATTCAAATCAATGACCATTGGATAACACCAACCTAATACCTTACACCAATTAAGCTACACCTCTTAAGGGTTATCAAAAAATATATATTTTATTAAAAGAATATTCTTTCAGTAAAAGTCTAAATCCCACACCCCAAATCATGTAATAGATATTCTTATAAAAACATATGATATCATGGAAAGGGGTTCCTTATTAAAACATTTTTTTTAAATTACTGTCAAACTGTAAATCTACTTCCTTAATTAAAAGTAAAAAATAAAATAAAATATAATTATTAATAAATGAGAAATAAATAATATTTAATTATGAAAAAGTAAAACTATATAGTGTTATACCTCAAACCAAGCCACGATTTTACAGTGTGCGATGCTAAGTTACTGAACTTAGCCAACCTTCCTAAATATATCTCACAAAAGCAATATATATGATACTGTTTACAGGAAATGAATCTCAACTTGTATTACCATTCAAACAAATTACAAACTATTCTAAGTGTTTAAAACACTTTCGATACAAGATTTTACAATTACAAAGAAACTCCCTCCTTATTTCTCTAACCTTTCCCACAAATGAGACAAGCCCTTTAAATAGACCAAAGGCCTCTTCTCAACAAATGCATCATTTCCCAAGTTTTGAATTCGACTTTAGCTCCTATGGGTTGAGACGGGTCAAGCCTTCGGTTCCCATACTCGTCGACCGCTTCCTTGTAATTAGTCGCATACCTTCCTGAAGAAGTGCAAGCTCATGAGGCTCCATGTTTCCTCTTGGTCAGGCCCTTGGTTCATACTTCGTTAGCTCGCGGTCTATCGCATTCTCCAAAAGGCGCATAAAGGCACACCAAGGGTTTTCAAGCACCTATCAATGGGGCGACATCCCGATGTGTCATCCTATCATATGGCTTCACGCCTCGTCTTCCGACTGTGCCTACGCACCATCGTTCTAACCCCAAGAATCGAATCCAGCCACTTCGCTACCATGCACTACCATGCAATTGTTGAACTAGACCATGGCTTTGTGCCCATGGTCACCCACTGATGTGCATGGGCATTAAGTCCCCCGTGCCAGCAATTGATCTTTTGTAGCATGCATTGTCCGTAGTGCCTCAAGGCCTCGCTACAAAGCTTATTTAGCAATTCCCTTTTACCTTGAGGAGACATCAAAGTAGCTTGAGTAGACATAATGCCCTAATTACTCTACCGCTTTCCGACTTTTCTCTTTATTCCATCCTGTAGAATCTCCGAGGCTTCCATACAACCTGATCATGTATACCCGCTCCATTAGATCATCTCATAGATATAAGGTAACCCATAAAGTCCTCCTTGTGCCCATCCCCGGCTTAGGTCTCGGGTCCCATCTAGAATGCAAAGAAATGACATCCACGTGAGCATAAGGTCACTTATAATTCTCAAAGTGAAAGAGGGGTCCAACGTGGTTTTGATGAAAAAGCCCACCTGCCCACATCAAGTGGGCTAATCTATTAAGACTATGAGGCCACCTACCACGTAAACTAATGACAATTAGTAAATTACAAAAATATACACCGAAGAAAGAATTTTTTATTTAGCCCACCTGCCCACATCAAGTGGGCTAATCTATTAAGACTATGAGCCCACCTACCACGTAAACTAATGACAACTAGTAAATTACAAAAATATACACCGAAGAAAGAATTTTTTATTTAATATTAAAATATCCAAATTCTGAAAAATATTTTATATATATATATATATATATATATATATATATATATATATGTGTGTGTGTGTGTGTGTTAAATAACATATAAAAATAATTTATTAACTTAAATTTATTTTATATTTTATTTTCTCAAAATTTATCTTCCATTTTCTTTTCTAATATTTTTTTATAACCAATGTTTATTTTCTTATATTTACTTTGGAAAACAAGATGCTAAGCTAATTAACTAAATTAACCAACACGGGAGAGTTGGGTGTGAAATTGCATATCATTTGTGCACTTTTAATACATTAATTTTGAGTTTTTAATGTAAATTTCTCACCTAGATCATGTGAATTTGTCATAATTCCCCTCTCTACATATTTTATAGGAATCATTAAGGAAGAATATGCATGTTGGAGCAAGAAGCAAGAAGAGAAGGCATGAAGGCAAGCCATTGATATGCCGCAGCATCTAAAGAAGAGCCAAAATGATCAACACCGATATGCAGCGGCATTGGAGTTACATGTCTCAACCTGGAAGTGTAGGAAAGAGAAGCACCTAACATTGATATGCCGCATCCATCAAACTTCTGGGCAACCAAGCACAGACATGCTTTGGCATCAGATTCACATGCCATGGCATGGCACCCAGTTTTGGAAACTTATCATTTTCGCCCATATCTTTCGAGACCCATTTTTCCAAACTTGTATATAAACTATTATTTTGATATTTTTAGGGTTCGAACATAAGAGAGAGACTCCTCTTCTAGGGTTTTTTTCTCTCTTGAAGCTTTGTTCCATCTTTTAGGTTATATTTCATAGATTTGT